>CM031239.1:446201530-446801530 GCA_018340775.1 Taxus wallichiana var. yunnanensis
CGATGGAAAAGTGACAAGCGAGCGTGGGAATCTACAAGTAACTTTTCCTTGCACCCGACCTCCCGAGGTCGTGCCGAGATAGCTGGTGGGGATGGAATATGTGTGGGATACAGACAAACTAGTTAGGCAATCTAATGTCTTCTACACGCAAAGACTATGGCGAGGCATTCTTGTTCCGCTTGTGTATAACGTGTTTCATAAACGAGCAACGCTTTGGCTAATGAAATAAATCACACGCTCTCTTGTCATCATCTTCTTGAGCCAAAGATATAAAGCTAGCGAGACATTGGTAGCTCGCGAGTATAAAATTAACGGCGATCTAGCTTAGGTGGAATTAGCGTAGGCGGTGATAATAAGAAACGCTTAATCGCGGCAAAAGCTTCATTGCAATATTTAATCCAATCAATGCTATAATCTTTCTTGAGTAGATTGTTGATTGGATGAATGGCGAAACTTAAGTCCGGGATGAATCTCCGGATTGCACCAAGCTTTTTGAGAAATGACCTGATTCTAGATTCATCCGAAGGTGGGACCATTTCGAGGACAGCTGAATTTTGGTTGGGTCAACATCTATCCCTCGTGATGATATGATGTATCCTAGGAGCTTCCCTCTTGTTACACCAAAGATGCATTTTTCTGGATTTAGCGTGACTCCATATTCTATCAGACGTGAAAGAATGATGCGAAGTATTTCGAATGGTCACAACGCTTCTTGGCCTTAGCCAACAAGTCATCTACGTAGGATTCCATGATTTTATGAATTAGATCATGAAATATATATGTCATAGCTCACTGGTATGTAGCACCAACATTCTTGAGACCAAATGGCATAACAACATAGCAATAAGTTCCCCAAGGAGTTATAAACGTGGTTTTAGCTTGATCTTGTTTAGATATTCTAATTTGATTGTATCCCGAGAATCCATCCATGAGAGACAAAATTTCAAATCCAGTTGTTGCATCAACAATGACATCAATGGATGGCAACGGGAAGTCATCTTTAGGACACACTTTGTTAATGTCTCGGAAATCTATGCAGATGCGTATCTTCCCATTTTTTTGAGAACGGGAACGATATCGATACCCATTGAGAGTAATCGATGGTTTGATGAATCCTACTTGGAGGAGCTTTATTACTTCTTCTTTCACCATGAGAGCTACCTTAGGTTTCATTGGTCTCGAATTTTGTTTGATCGGCTTTGCATCTAGATTTAGTGACGAGGTTATGCACCGCAATGTGGGGTGCAACTCCTATCATTTCCTTATAATTAAACACAAAAGCCTTCTGATGTTCCTTGAGGATTCGAGTGTGTATTTCTACTTCTTCTGGGGTTAACGAGGATCCTAGTTTTAAGATCTTTGGTTCATCCTCTGTTCCGATGTTAATATCAATTGTTTCTTCGATTAAAGAGGCGTTACCTTCTTCAAACTCAGGACGGGGCTGGAGGTAAATCTAAATCGTCTCCATTCTCGACTGAGTATATGCTAAGTTCCTTTTGTGGGAGAAGCTCCATCATGGGATTCCCGTAATAGGAAGATGAATGTGGGATTAAGGACAAATCTATCACGTGATGGGAGAGATGTAATGCTGCATAGGCATTTAAGAAATCAAGAGTGGTTGTATCACTATCAATGTGTGTTAGGATAGTAGATTTGTCCTCATCTTTGTTCGTTAAAAGAGGGCTTGACATTGCTTTTACCAATGGTTCATCACGAAGGGATACCATGAAACGGGTATCCTCTAACTTATTGTTTGGAGTGAAGCGTGATGCTGAAGTTGCTATTGAATCAGCGAGAAGATTTTTCTCTCGCGGGATTGCTTCAATTGATATGAAGTCAAACTCCTTGCTTAAATCTAATACAAATTGTTTTGTAAAGTCTGTAAGTGCTCGCTTTCGTTTCATATATCTCAGAGACTTGGTTCGCTACCAATTGTGAGTCTCCTAAGACTCTGATGTTATCAACACCGATTCTCTTAGCTAAGATGAGGCCAAGGAGGAGGGCTTCGTACTCAGCACCGTTGTTTGTGCATTCAAAATTTAGTTTAAAGGAAAATGGTAGGACTTTTCCCTTGGGAGAAGTAAGGATTATACCTGCCCCAGCTCCATAACGACATCTAGCTCCATCAAAATGGAGAGTCCAATATTTAGCTGGGAGTATAGATGTTGGGATATTTGTTGTGTTAACATCTTCTACCTCTACCATGCGAGATCTACTGGGAGGAGAACCGACACATAGGGTGCACCCTATGCCTACGAATCAAATGGTAAGAACATTGGTAGATCTTGTTCTAGCAATTTAATGATTTTTGTAGTAGTTCCTAATGACACTATTTCTACAAAGTGTTAGCCTCATCTTTGGGGGCTAGGGTTGCCTCGGCTAGGCTCATAGTTTCAAGATCTGTTGTAGGTACCAACTTTTCTTCTGGTTTTACGTTGGTAGGTTTATTAAGTTGGTTTGTTGGGAGTTCAAACTCCGAGTGCATGCCTGGTCTTTTCTTTAAGTTAGCTAGGTGTACATTGAATGGTTTTGGATCACCTTTGGCTATGAATATCTTCCCTAAGTGTAAAAACCTTACTTGAAATAGCGTAGAAGGGATTGCCTTCATGCGGTGTATCCATGGTCGCCGAGGATCATATTATAGTTAGTTTCCCGATCTATAATATAAAACTCAGTCAGGATGGTTTTGGGTCCTAAGGTGACCGGTAATATTATAGTTCCAATCGAGGTGGCTTTAAGGCTATCATAGCCTCTTAGTGTGTTTCGAGTTGTGGAACAATTGGTTTCTCCATACCCTAGCTTTTGAAGAAAAGAGAAGGGGACTATGTTGACCGCTGCCCCATCGTCTATCATTGCACACTTTACATAGTTGTTATAAACCCATACTTGCAAATGTAAGGCTAGATCACCTCGGCGTGCGATCTCAGCATCTATCGGCATTTTGTTTATTTCGAATATGAATTTGACATCCCTATCCGCCCGGAGGATGAACATCAAAGTCTATATGATTTACCTGTGTTTTAGGAGGTGGAGTGATGTTAATTAAATGACCTAAACCTAATGCTTCTAAAAGAGCAGCCCTGTGGGCAGGAGAGTTCTTTAGTAAGTCTAAAAATGAAATGTGCGAGAAGGTTTTTGTTAGGTCGTTAATTAAATCATAGGCACCCACAGGTTTTTCTACTACTTGTTGGAAGTTATCCGTCTCCTGGCAGGTGGCTTGGACTTGGCTGAGAGAAATACTCTCGTGTCCTTGTTACAGCTTCAATGGGTAGTTCGGCGTCTAACTCTACTAAACTGACTATCTTAGGTTGTGGCTGACTTCCTAGTTGTGGCGCAACTAATGGATTTAATGCGAAGTTGAAGCTTCATGATCATCGTTTCTTCATTACGCTCTTGTTTGTCCCAGGGCTTAGATTTAGCCTATTGTTATTGTGATTTGGGAGCGGATCATTAAAGATCTTGAGGGTGCATTTTGAGGAGAAACTGCCCCCTGAAAAGTATTTGATGTTTGGTCATGTAGGATCTCGCAAAGAACATATCCATGAAAAGTTGTCTTTGTTCATCTAGCAAGCATTGCATGAACTTATTGTAGTCACGGCACGTTCTAGTGTCATGGCCCCGAATTTTGTGGAAACCACAATACGAATTAGGATTGTAATTCCTAGTTTGTTGGTTTGGTGCATATTGTGGCCCAAAATTTTGATCAAACCATTGCCTATTAGGATTAAAATTTTGCATTTGTTGTCTTTGGTTTGAATTCTGGTTTTGGTACCTAGTTGAATTTTGGCTTGGACCCTGTGTGGGATTTTTCCGTTGTTGTTGTTGTTGTTGTGGATGATTAAAATCCACTGTATTGATTGTTGGGGTAAAGTTGTTGTTTCGTTGGTTGTTTATTTGTGATGGAGTATTGACAACATTTACCTTCTTAGGCTGGTCGCTACTCCATCGTGGTTACACCCCAATTTTTATTAAGGATTTTAGGTCCTTGATTGACGTCGTGGTAGTAGTATAAGTTGTAGTGTTCGGTTGGAGGTGATTAACCTCTGTTTGATCCATATGTCTTGCGACCACTATCAATTGCTGCTTGATCTATTCGGAGAGCGCTTTTAAGTACTTCATCGTAAGTTCTTAAAGTGAACTTTTGACTTCTTCCTTCACTTCTCTGCTAAGAGAATGAAGGAATAAATCACATATTTCCATCTGATCCATGTTTGGAGTACTTGCCGAAGAATAAAGAACTGTACGCCACCTTTGGATGAAATGGGTGACAAATTCATTGTGTTCTTGCTTGATGTGTAAGAATTCCCTGATTCCCGTTCTTAATAGTTTGTTCATGTCAAATGCCTTGATGAACTCTGACACGAGTTGCTTGAACGAATGGATGGAAGCGTCAGGTATTCTATAATACCAATCGAGAGTGATGGCTTCTAAGGTATTCGGGAATATTTTAGCAACAACCCCATCCCATGGGAGTAGTTCTCAAATGGATGTAGCGTAAGCCTTGATATGTGCGTTCGGATCTCCCTCACCTTTGTATTTGGGCAAGTCGGGAAGAGGTCTTGGAAGCATGATGCTTCATATGGTGAAATCTACGGGCTCTTTCAAATATTCTGAGTAGGTCCCTATCGTATAGGTTTGGACAATTGATGGTGCCTGTTGAGGGAGTGGAGGTGGAATGGGTTGTTGACATGGCGCTGCATATGCGTTGGTAGGAGCATAAGGAAAAGCCTGTGTTTGAGGAACCATGCCGAGAGAGGAGAACATATCCCCTTGAGGTGATTTGGAGTACATGTTTAAGTATGACGGGGTATTATCCAGGAAGGGATTACTTTGTACTAGACCGGGAGGTGTCAGAATGGTGTTAAAAATGGCAGCTCTTGTTGGGGTTTGTTGTGAATACTGAGGAGTCATGCCTAACGTGCCTACTCCTGTGAGGAGGTCTACTTGGCTAGGATGGTGTGGAGGATTGGAACTTCCTGCCTGCATAAATTGTGAATTTTGACTTGCTTGGGCAAGTTCTAACTCCCTAACCTTTTCTACTAGAGTTGAAATGACTTCATTTGGTGAAGTCCCGATACTTTTCCTTGGCGGAATTTGTTGTATATCATGGTGTTGTATAGGCATGTGATATCCTGCTATGAACTGATCGCTGCCCTGCCAAGTTTCCCAGGGCATTTCCTATATGACGTGGTATGGAGGTATTTTCTTGAAAAGAGATTTCAGGTTGTGTTTGTAAACCTCCTATAGGTGGGTACATACTTCGAGAACATTGTTCATTCCTGGCATAACGTACCGAATGTTCATCATCTAAACCTAGGTATGAGTCTGATTGTCTACTAATTTGTGGTCTAAGTAGTACCTGAGGAGATGAACTTGATTCTCCTGTGAGCGTCATATTGTTCGAGCCTGAAGGCTCTGTTTTCCGTGTTTGAGCGAACTGATCCAACTCCTCTGTTTGGAGGGATGAGGTATATCTAATCCTTGGAGTTTGTGTTGACAACTGGTTAGTTGAGTAGTTATCACCCCATACTGAGAGTGAGGGTGATGATTGTCTATTTTGTTGGGCGTAGTATGCCTCAAGACCCAAGAGGGGTCTGCCATATGCATCGAATCCCGACATATTCGGGGGGTATATGAATACCCACAGAATAATGGGAAGGAGCGAAGGTGATGGTAAAAGCTAATGAGGTAGTAAAGACGAAAGAGTCATTTAATTTGAAAGAACTAGTAGAAATCTGACTCCAGAGCAGAAAGTAGAAAATTTCACGTCGGGTTCACCAATTTTGTACGATGGAAAAGTGACAAGCGAGCATGGGAATCTACAAGTAACTCTTCCTCGCACCCGACCTCCCGAGGTCGTGCCGAGATAGCCAGTGGGGATGGAATATGTGTGGGATACAGACAAACTAGTTAGGCAATCTAATGTCTTCTACATGCACTAGTGGAAATTGTGAATCTAAGGCAACAAAGGCCCTTCTAACTGAAATGATGTGATAGATTGATCAAAAAGGATGACTGGCCAAGGCTCCAATCAATATCGAGGTCTAGCGTGATTCGGTCTATAGGTTTTGGAATATGTGGAAAATGACCTAGGATAGTTTCGTGTATGTCTCCAGATAAGGTCATAGGGTGGATGGTAAATATAGTTGACTCTATGGGTGATTCTCTGGCCTAGTCCATAACTCCTTAGCTTTGTTAGCTACATGTCTAGTAAGGATAACTGTTCGATGATGATAGGTGGAAGTGGAGTAGATCTGAATACTAGTGTACGTAGGCCAGTATCTATGTCTGATTCACCTCGTGGATTCGTTGGGCTGTGGGATTTGTGGGTCACAACCGTATATTCGTGGTTGTTGCGGTCTGCTTATGGTCATGTATGGAATCAGTCCCTAATCCCTAGTATCTAGTAATCGTATGCTTTCTCAGCTTCTATATTTAGAATCAATAACTGTGTGATCTTCTCAGAATATCTTACAGTTGTTCGTGCAACCTGAATTCTTAGGCTGGTATCTATATCTATGAGGGTGTCTCCTGCGTCTGGCTGTGGGACCAAAGGATCACAACCAAATGTTTTCTCTCTTTCAAACCCCTCCACAGTCATGTGGGCATGTATCTAGGGTAATCTGTAGTTTGGTTGACTTGACCAAAATATGTGTGCTTGGTCGTCTTCTATGTTTAACCCGCAGTTGGAAACTGATTTGTTGCAAGTTTACCATTGTTCGGAAGACTTGGATCCTGAGATTCTGATCTATATCAGTTATGGCTGTGACGAGATTGGGTTGGGGCACGATTGGCTTGAATATGTATTCTCTGGGCTCCCTAGGTCCCGTGATTGTCATACAGAAGCAACAATGTAAATTAACTGCAGCGAAGTAGAATTAACTATATGAAATATATCTAGAACATATCTAACTTCTATATTTTTGTGTTTTCCTTATGAACTTTTCAAATGAATCTAAAAGAGTAACTGTTTAACATATCTAGAATTGATAGCTAAAATAACAATTTAAAACAAACAAAATAACTCGAGTATAGCTATTTGTCTGTGCAATTTGTAGATCTATTCTAAACAATGAAATAACTGATCTAATTTATTTGTAAGACTATCGATCCTACCTCGAGGTGAGGAATGAATCATAGTGGATATGGATTGGATGAAATATCAACAACACCTGCACAAGATGGATATGTGGCTTCCTAACAACAAAACAACACTAACTAGGCATGCAATGAAAGAAACTAAGAATTCTAAAAAAGAGAGACTAATCTATTGCAAAGAGAAATTCAGAGGAAAATTTGAGGGGCCATTTGCTTGAGCACAAGCCAACTATTTATAGCATTTGCATTTACCCAAGGTAAAAACCAAATAGAACTCTTAAACTATAAACAATGGCAAAACACTATTCCAGGGAACCAGAATCATTAATGCAAGCTTATGGCGGTGAAAAAAGTTGGTGAATCATTGATTTTTACGTGAGTCATGTTAAAAGAGCTTTCTGGAAACGCGTAAAGGACCGCCACCCTGAGCAGGGCAGTGGTTATAGGACCGCCGCCTGTTCGGGCGGTGGTTTCACGTCAAGAGAAGAAGGCCAAGAAAAGAGGGGAAAAGGGAAAAACAAAGCATGCGGGGGCTAGGCGGGGCATGCGGGATGTTAACGCATACTTGGAGAGCTTTTCCGGATCCCGAACACCTTGCGAGGAGACCTGTATCATCATTGGGGAGTGTGTTACGTTGTTCTGGCAGCGCAGTACCCTACAATTTTGGTACGTACGAGTTCCCTTATTGAAAGTAGGAAAAAGAAATGTACAAATATACAACTCTCAATGTTTGGACCCTGATATTCTGGAATGTTTTCATACTTAAAAGATTATCAATACGAAGGATTGGAAGAGTAGAGAGATGAAGAAGGAAGAAAAAAACAATGTTTTCAGGAGATATAGGTAGCATAATATATCCTTACTCACATTGAACCAAGAAAATATAGGAAAAAGATCAATCACTTCATCACCAATGCGAATCTATAGACACAAAGTTCTAAAGATTACAGACAAAGAACACAAAGTTTCTTTTGAATGCAAAGACAAATGATCCATTGAATCGAGCAAGGAGAGAGATATATATAATAGAGGAAATGAGAAAGAAATCTTTTGTATTGAATTACTTCAAAATTTACAACATTCCTAGAAAACTAGAATCCCTTTTTCCATGGCCAAAACATGTTCTTATAACAATTCATGTACATCCATACTTTGTCCCCAAGAAAATAATATCCAAAAGGAATAATGTTTGTTGTAGATCCACTTTTGGAAAGTGACATGAAACAAACGCACTCATGAAAACTAGAGGTTCAAAAAGGTGAATATTTCATGTGTTCGAGCATGATTAATTTGGCAGGGGGCATCTCATGGTATTCTTCTTTATGTGGTCCTGCCATTTCTACCTTTTAACGAATTTCATAGCACTCAAGTGCTTACTGGTAAGTTTTCCCCCTTTTTATCATGTATGCCCGATAAACTCCGTTTTCTGATAATAAAAATTTACATCTCTTTAAACTTATCAATTTGGCTCCAAAACCAATCCAAAACACATCTCATGAAGAAACGACAAGGAATCAGAGAGAAAAGAAAGAAGAATGATCCATTTTTGTGTTTTTAGAGCTATGGTTCAATAATGGCCAAAAAAACTAGAAGAGGGCATTCGGCCATATTTTCCCCCTTTATTTTTAAATTTGGACCCTACACATGACAAGATCTAAGCAACAACGACCCTAGGGGAGAAATATGCATTTCTTGACATTTGGGAGAAAAAGTGTGATTTCTCATTTTGCTCCACCCCTCCACAGCTCCGCCAAAGATCGGACACGTGGTGCCATCTGAGTGGCTGAAGAAATGTGGTTCAAATATTCCATTTAAACTCTTTTTAACAAAAAGCTCAAATTCTCAAAAACTTTCACTTGCTTTGACTTTTCAACTTGAATGCCTCACACACTATGATTGGAAAAGGGGTTGCGGCTCAATTTCCAACATTTTAACCCTTTGGTGAAAAAGGCTCAAATTCTCAATTTCCTCCACAGGCCCATTGTTCCGATTTCATCCTTCAACACATGGTATGATTTGGCTGGTTACAGGAATGTGCTTCAATTTTATACTTTATCCACTTTTGAAAAGGGGAAAATTCCAACCTTTCCCCGAAGGTCCATGCCTCCGCCATTGAATTTTCAATGTAGGCCACGTGTCCCTTCCTGATTCATTGCAGGCTTCAACTTAGAAATTATCCCTTAGCATGAGTGGGGCCGCGGGTCATTTTAGAACTTTTCGCCCTTCCGCCATAATGCCTTAGAGAATAAAATGGATCCATCACCCCGAAATTCTGCCAAAATTGCTCTAGCCAATCAGGGACCCACGGGGATGTGGGGCAAATCTGACATTTTTTCCAAAATCACCAAAAGTGATAAGTTCAAAAAGAAACCTATCCGGCCACATCCAATGAGAAGTAAACACGTAGCTTCACCTTTTCGAACAAGAATTTGATAGGAAAAGAACGTAGGAAGTTGTAGGAAACGGGAAAATGCCATTTTTGCTTGCCGATGAAGAATTTCTTCCTCTACAAAAAGGTTAAAAATGAAAGATGCAAGATCTCATGCATTCCAAATGTATAAAAGAAGAACTAAAATCATTTCCCATCCATTGAAAATAGGTAAAACGTTTTAACGATAGCAGATTGAGGAAATTTTGATTAAAAACATCGTGGGAAATGAAAATGAGCACTTGAGGAGTTTAAAACATGAATTTCCTCTATGGAAGGGCTCCAATTTTCACGAAATTAGATTCAAAAGTGTGGGTAAAATTGAGAGGACAACAGATGGCTCCTTTTGGGGATGATTTGGCAGAGGAAAGAGGAAAAATCAAGAACCTTAGAGAATTGCAGGGATGATTAGATCGATTGCCTTATCCATTAGACAATGGATTCAAAAAAAGCAATACAAACATAGAAGAGAACACGGAAAGGAAACCAACCAAAAAAAAAACAAGGAAAGAAAAATTCTATACAAAATGTACAAAGGGACCGTCAAAAATCCTAGGTTTTGAACAACTTCAAAAATTGCCCACTATAAGGAAGTGGGAGAGGAGAACCATCCATGTAATCGGTGGAAATGTGGCCCTTTTTGGTGGATGTGGCTCAGTGGGGCACTTAAAAAACTCTAAAGCTCACTTCAGACTCAAAGCTTGTCCACGTGGAGGAACAACGCTCATTTGAAAATTCACCTTTTGGTTTGGCCTTGGAGTTGCATTAGGGAGACACGTGGAGATTTCTGCTACCTTGCCCAGACTTAGATAATTTTTCATAAGGCTGGTATAGTTTTGGTGAACCATGGACACCTAGAGGGCTGGCGCTCATTTGAGGATCCACCTCAGGTTCCCACCTTAACAAGTGCATAGAGATACATGTGGAGGCTTCCGCCGGCTCCACTCTATAATTAAACTTTTCAAAGCAATTTTGAAAGGCCTAGGACACGTGGAGGGACTGCGCATGTTTGGGGACTGGCCCCTAAGTTTTATTTTGAAGAAGCGCTAGGAGGACACTTGGAGGCTTCCACTCACTCTGCCCTTTTCTTGGACTTTTCAATGGCCAAAGAAAATATCTCGAACCCTGGACACATGGCGCCTTCCGCTGATCCTTCAAATTTTTTAACAACTCTGTTGGACTGAGACACATGGTGAGCCCACGCTTTTTGGGTCTCCGCTTTTAAGGGCCATGCCAAAGGTGTGCCAAGGTGACACGTGGAGGCTCCCGCTGGCTCCTTTTTTGCTGAGACTTTTCAAAGGCCAAAAAATGATTTTCTTAGGCCTAGGGTACATGGAAGGCATGCGCTTTTTTGGAGACTTGCCTCTATGCTTCACCTTTGCGGTTACGCCAAGGAAACACATGGACGAATCTAAAATAAAGTAGAAAAGGGGAAAAATCAATGGTTCCTATGCATTGTGTCTATTTTTTTCCACCATTTTTTCTCCAAGACTCCTAGAGATGTGAATACGTGGTATTTTTCATCATTTTTTGATAAAATTCCTTGTCATCTCTATTTGTAAAGTGCCATTGAATGGATTTGGAACTTAATTTGTGAGTCCAAGGATTTTTAAGTTCGATATTTTGAAATTGGAATTGCTCAGGGACTTGCAAAAATGGGAATTACCGGAGAAGATGGATGCGGGCGCGAGACTTGTAGAGGAAAGAGAGGGAAAGAATGGAATGATGAAGGTCGCGATTGCAAAAGATGAAAACGGTGTTGCCTCGAGAGTGAACAAGATTACCTATCAAATCCAAATATGTAGAGCCTCTGAAAATGATTAAAAGGGGATTTCTCGCATGTGACGAATCAGAATTATTAGAAGGATTGCCAAAAAGTTTTGGCATGGAATCCTAGTCACTAGTTGAGGGCCCAAGAAACGTGATAAGTCCACAATTGGTCTACTTGGCAGCTTTAAGATGTAAATTTGTTAAATGTCACTTTTTGAGGAAAATTGGTAACAAGAAAAGGTCCCTCGAATATTATTCTCTTTTGGGGGAAATTGAGTGAGTAAAATGTATAAATGCAATGAGAATACTCTTGCAAAAGGTCGGGGTTGAATTCTTAAGAGAAAATTTGAGAAAGCCATCTTCCTAAGAGACCAAGCCGAGATAACCTGTTATTTTCTTCTATGTGTTAGATTTTCTATCATGTCAAGTTGGTTACAGATGTATAGCCATTGACGAGCACTAAGATTGCTTTGGAAGCTTTCCCTGGCGATGAATCTAAGCAATTTTGAAATTAATTTGTGTCCAATCTCTAGCAATTTGTGTTTGCTTTGTTTGAATATTTTTAAATAGTTTCTTTCATTCCTATTGCAATCTTACATTGAAATCTTTGTGAAATCACACAGGATCTCGTCCCTTTGACAATTTAGTGGAATTTACAATTTCATCTCAAGAAGAGCCTTCATCCTGTGATGAGATAAACAAATTTAAAACCACTCCACTGTCATTTGTTGATAAATATTGTCTGTAAGTCTTCAGGTGTACCTTAGGCATGATTGATCAGAGATTTTGGTGTTTAATTGAGTCTTTCAATTCAAGCCTTCGTGTTAGAGTCTCAAATATTGTGTGAAAACATGCTGATTTGGGCCTCCATTGAAGCACACCTTCTGGTTGAAGGAATGTCTTAACTATTCTAAAGCTTTCTGTTGTTGAGTTGTCCATTGTTGTGAAGTCCCTCAAAGATTTGGTATAATCAACTTTATCTTGCTTCATCTCCCACCAAAATTATTCAAAAACCATGAATCCATTCTAAACCACTCTTGTTTTCCCTGTATATCAACAAAGGAACAAAATCTACGTACTAAAATTTGCATAACAATCAGGGTTTCTTAATGTCTTCAGTAACCTTAGCCTTGTGTTAAAAGTATCTCCATCATTTAGAAGTGACAACTCTTAAGAGTTAAATTATGGAGTATTGACCATATTTTCCCAAGGTTTTCTTCATAAAATTTGTGCAAAAGAAGGATATCTCCATCTCCTTCATCAAACAGAGGTTACACTAAGGGTCCTCTCACCCTGGTTGAAGAGGCACAACCTAAAGTAGTGAGGACAGTCAAATCCTCTTAAAGGTGTTATCCATCTCTCCACAAATATGAGTAACAAAGGGCTAGTTAGATCTCATCCCTAGATACAAAATGAAACACACTATGATATATCTAGTCTCTAAGCTCCATGTCCAATATGTGTTGTTGCTCGGCTTGAAAAGGAGAAAAAATTTGGATACCAAGAAAAACACATTTATCGGAATCTAATCTCACTAGTAAACTCTTTGAGGACTAATTAATCCCAAAATTATCCTACAAAGTTTCATCAATTAACTCTTCACCCATTTGCTTTTATACTCCCTTTTCCATTTTTGCCAATTCTTCCAATCGCCCCGGTTTTGGTCAAATCACTATGTACGAGAGAAAACAATCCATTTTTATGCAAATGTAAAATACGTTTCAGATACCCAGTACCCTTTTTATGCTTTGTACATATTTTCTAGCGCTATCTCTTGCTCCATCCCTCCAAACACGTTTTTCCTCATTTCCTAAGGCTCCTTTAGGCTTACCTGTGGTTTAGAAGTCATTTTTAACTTTTCATCATTGATACTATTTTCCAACCTTAAGTACACCTTACAACCACTAATTCAAATTTATTGAAGCTCTCCATAAGGTCCTTTCACCTCAAATCTCCTTTCTTACAAGTTTTCCTACTGTTGCTTCTTAGGTTACTTATAACTTCTTAGGGTTTCAGGATAAACAAGACTTTGTTAATTTTCACTACCTTCAACCTTTGTTACACCTTAAATCCCTTATTTACAACATCTTGAAGAATTCATCATGTCCTTATACTTGTTATTTCTTCAACTTGTCAATTTTTCCAAATCTTGACCTTCTAGGTTCTTGTTCATTCTTGCACAAGTAGTTCTTTAACTCTGAGTTCCTCCTCTTTAGGATTTTTCTCACCACCTTAGTTATATTTTCATCTCATTGGAATTCTCCTAATCCTTTCACTTTTCTCATTCTCTTAGCCATCACCTCATGATCTTTTAACAAAAGAAACTAGCTTAATCTTCATACAACTTCCCAAACCAGTAACACGACAATCACTCGAGTTTCCATTATTTTCTTTTCTCTAAGATGTCCTTTAAAATTCTCAATATCCTTTCCTATTTCAATTTATTCACTCTTCACTTTTCATGCTATGCCACTTTATAACTAGTCGGTCTTAGCTCTCATTTGTGTTGTTTTCTTGAGATGATCTTAGTCTCACACCCTACACGCTATACATGCATGTACAATATCATCACTTAGTCATTTTCAATTGACACTCAGTATTTATTTAATCTTCCCCCAACTATCATGTTTCCACAAATTCCATCAAGTGGAAGGTAGGTTATCACCCTCACTAAACTTATTATGAGATTATTAGCTATATATAGTTAATTTGTCTCTACGAGTTTCAACTTTTAAGTCTAGTCTTGGATATTCACAGTAAAATCTCAATAGTTCTCGGTTAAAATGGATTGATTGCGGTGATTTAGCTCCCCAGTGGGGTATATAAACTTGTTTTTCACCACCGTGAAGGCTTGGAGGCTCATTTTGACCGCCTTTTCTCCTCTGTTCACTGTGGAATAATTATTTTTCTCTTATTTTTCACTGTATTGGGACATTTTTTGTTGTCCAATACCCCTTTCTTCCCCTAGGGAATTTTATTACTCCTCGGTGATTTTTTCTTCTTATTCACACTCTTGTAATTAATTACTTTTCAAAAATAATTATTTTATTAATTTTTCCATTAAACAAGGACATTATTTATCACTTGTTTCTTTTTTCTTCCACCTAGGGAACTTTCACAGTTTAGTGCTAGGCCCTTCATTCTATTTCTTCTATTTTCTTCTCTGTCCACTTCATTTTAGAAAACAGAAAAATAAAAACCATATATATATCATGTCAAAATCCAAACACAGGGAATTTTTTTCACAAAATCCTAAAAAGTAAAAACACCTATAAACATTGTAACTTGCTTATTACGACTTAAACTTGTGTCTTGCGCATGGTATTTTCTCCATATCCTACTAGTTTGTTTAACATATTCCCGATTAATACGACTTGCAGATCATCGATTCACAACCATTCACAAAGCTATCTTCTTGCTTTATGCGTACTCTAGGGCACATTTGTTGCTGGTGTTGTTTCATTGCATGCACGATGATTTTTACTTAGACCATGTGTCCATTATCATTTCCCCTTGCATGTATCCTTTCTTAGGGAATCATTGTTAACCCTTGTCAAATCATGAACATTTGGATATCTTGACTTAATAAGAAAACATTTGTACAATTGTTTTGACCATTGTTGGGTTAGATATGTGCGTCATACTTGTTTTCCCTGTTAAATGATCTTGTTTCCTTCTTGTATTGCATTGCATGTTATATGTTGCATGGAGTTGGTATTTTCATCAATGGACAATTGTTTGTAATATGGCTTTTCATGTCATTCTACCTTTTTTGTATGCTTATATTTTTCATAAGGACCGATTATGTAGCTCTTGTGGGAAGATGATGACATCAAAATTGTTCCAATACACAATGGCTAGAGGCTAAGCTCTTCTCTCCCCTCCTCCATATTTATTCTACATCACTCTCCTCTCACCCCTAATTTTCCATCTTACCGGGGCATCCTGCCCCTTCCAATTCTTCTATTTCTTTGTCACCTTTTTCGATCGTCAATCGTCTTCCTTCATCACCCTATCGACACTCAAGGGGCATCTCTCCTTCATACTAATTTTTCTTCTACCCCTTCAAAATTTCTTCTGTCTACTATCTTTGAAGTGGCGTCACTTACGCCACCCCAAAGAGGGGAAAATGTAGTCACCCATAATTATGCCCGAGGAATTTAAATACTTAAATTGTGCTAATTATCCCCCTTCTTGCAAATTGCTGACATATCGTCAATAACACTCATATTCTCTCTTATCATCATTAATTAATTACACTACGCTAATTAACTAAGTCACCTATCCAACGCTTGCCCTAATTAATGACCTTCCATTAATAAATCACCTCTTCTATCTAGACTAATTATTATTATTAATTAATTAGCTTTCCTTCCATTTAATCAATAAATCAATATTTAATTGATTTAATCCCCTTCTAATAGCTTAAACCATACTAATATTTCTCTAAATAGCTTCTATAAGCTTACATCTACCTATTAGTTAATCACTTTGATTAATTAAAACACCCCCCCAACTCCCATGACTTGCTAAGCATAAATTAAACCCTTCTAAAGTAAGGTTACCTTTTATAAAGCAACCTTATCCATTCCTAATCTTGTTTTACCTTTATCCCACATGCAAAGGGATGAAGTGTTTCCTTTATCCATTGGGCTATATAAGGAGCCCTCCTTCTACCTTTATACCTACACCTAAACTTCTTGAGAAGACAAATGCAAAGCATATAGCAAAATAGACTAAGAGCTTGCCTTTTGTTTTCTTGAGAGTTCATCATCTTGAAGAGTTAAGCCTCTTTCCTAAGTGCTTAGGTCATATAGGAGGTGTCAAAAGGGTCTTGTAGCCCAACTTTGATAAGCCCTCATTCCTAGGTTCTTGGAATACCAAAGAAAATCATTTTGATTACCATGGAGCCTACATAGGTCCATTCATTTATTTGTTGTTAGAGAATAGAGGATTTAGATACTTAACATTGTTAGTTTAAAAGTTTTGAATATGATGAATGTTAGTATCTAATCCTTGTTTAATTCTTATCTTGATGGTGTTTAGTATGTTGTTTAACTTTTGCTAATTTAGGCTATTCAGGTGTTAATCTTTACTTATATTAGCATTAGTTTAAAAAATTCATGCACACAAAACCTCTTAAGTCCTTGTAAGTCCAAGAAAAGACATCTGAGAATTCTTGGAAAAGTTGAACAAATTCAAATTTTTCTTCATGGGGTACTTACTTTTCCAATTTGCAATATCTTGCCTTCATCTACTGAAATGGGCTCTAAATCTTCACCCTATACCTAAATGTTTGCTTTCTCTTTCCGGAATTGATCATTTGGGTTGAAGATTGACTCCAAAGTTACAAGACCTTTTGAAAATTTCTTAGTTCTCAACTGCACCACTTGGTCACCATACTGCTACTCCAACTTGTCTTAGTTTCTAGCAAGTGAACTCATCTTCTTCTTGTAAAAATTGACAATTTGCTGATCATTCTCGAAGAGTTGCCAACTTGTGTTTTTATCTAGAACAACGAGATCTCACAACCACTTTGATGTGAGGTTGAGATTGTTCACTTCGATATTCTCCACAACATCAAATGTAACCCCAATTGCTTTGTTAATCTGTCTGCTTCATTCTTATTTCTTGGGATGGAATTGATGCTAAAAGCTTTGAAATATTCAATTAGATCCCATACCTGTTTTTGTAGTTCTTCAACGATCATTTTTATCATCATTTCGTCCTCTCGAATTGGTTCAAAATCATCTCACTATCACCAAATACTTGCAAATTTTTAATGCCTCTCTTTCTTGCCTAATGCAATCCGTGAATCGAGGCTTTTTACTCGGATGTGTTGTTTGAGAAAGCAAACTAGAAATAGAAAGTTGAGTAATATTTGATACCTTGAGGTGAAACAAGCATAGCTCCTCCTCCTGCACCTTTTCTCGCTCCTTGATCCATCAAAGAATAGTTTCCATACTACATTATCATCTTTGTGGTCCGACTTGGTGATGATAGGAGAGGATGATTCTCTTCATGCAAACAATAGACTCCTAGTTTGGATTCCTCCATTTCTTTGTAAGGGTCGAAAGCATGTATTTTGTTTTCCCATTCATCAAGAGTCAAGTTTGGAATGCATCCAACCTTAGTATCTACTTCATAAGTGTTTGGGAGATCTTCCTGATCAAAGGATGAACAATTTGCATTGATTGGACTCGGTGTATGAGGTTCTATGTGGAAGTTTGCAATGGGATCAGATCTAATTATAGCCTTAGCTCCATACCTTGTTCTAAACAACATGTGTGACTAATTAGCAGATAAATAGCCTCCAATTTTAGAAGTGAAGTCTCTTGACAAACACAACATAAAGAGTGGTGGCAAGTC
Source organism: Taxus wallichiana var. yunnanensis (assembly GCA_018340775.1). Taxonomy (NCBI): domain Eukaryota; kingdom Viridiplantae; phylum Streptophyta; class Pinopsida; order Cupressales; family Taxaceae; genus Taxus; species Taxus wallichiana. Next base: position 446,219,196 of record CM031239.1, read on the forward strand.
CATGACTGATACATATTGCAAGGCATTTCTGTTGAGGCATGCATGCAATGTGAGGGTCAAATTTTTTATTACTCCAACCGTTGTTACTGTTGTCCAATCCAATTGCACCACACCTTTGGAAATGACTTCATATTGAAGGTCCAGTTGATTAACTATCTATTTTGGCATGACTAAACTACTTGCTCCCGAATCAATCATGCAATTATGTAATAACCTATCTCCAATCATCAATGAGATATAGAATGGTGGGGGCTTTAAAATTTTACCTTGGTGGCTTCCTTGATTTTTTCTTTGTTGAGTTACATTCGTAAGAAATTTTTCTTGTTCTTTGGATGGTTGATTTGATGCCAACCAATTAGCCATATCAGCTTGCAATAGGTCTCTTTGTCTTGGGATAGCCAATGATTCCCACATTGAGTTTTTACATTTTTTTCTTCATCTTCTCAATGATGTTGAAGGGAGAAGAGTTATCTCTCTAGCTGCCCCTTTCCCTGCACATTATTCTCTTGCACATGGGTCGCTACAACCGATACTTGAGCTGGTCTAGAAGATGGCTTGGGCTGACCTTGCACATTGGGAACTGTACTTTGATTACTCATACCTTGTTGAGTGATAGAGGGTTACAGATCATTTGAATTTGATGACTGTCCCTCTCCGATATTCCTTTTCTTGGACTGTGTATTGGTAGCTACACTTTGAGAAGGAGCTTGATTTATGCCACATAAATCTTCAACCTTCCAGTTGACAAGTGTGGTCTCATTTGGAGGTGCCTCTTACTGAGATGTTCCATGCTGCTGATTTCCTTCTTGGCCTGCCTCTTGTTCTACAGTAGTTATTGCTACCATCAGATCTTGATTCAAAGCACCATTGAAACACATCGACTGGTTATGTGATTTATTAGATGGAAAGCACCATTCATATTCTTGAGCCATGTTATTTTGCACTTTGGTACTGGGCTCTAGATGTGGATGCAACATTAGGACTGTAAGGCTAAAATGGTCTACTATCGGAGACCTGACTTGGTTCTGATTTGCAGCTTGAATGGGTAGCCTATTAGGCTGATATGGAGGTCTATTGGGTTGATTTTGAGGTTGATATGATTTGAAGTTTTGAGCTTGTTACCTCTTTAGTGTCACCAACTCATTACCCAAGTTTTTAGCTACTTCATGACTTATTGGAGCTCATTTGAGGTACTAGAAGATGAGGTGGAAGCTTCAGTTGAAGTCTGATTTCTTGGGGCAAGAATAGGAGCTAATGTAGGTGTTTGACTAGTGCTTGGAGCTCCTAGTTCTAGATATAGAGGCATAGGTGGCCTAGGTGCAAGTTTACCAACTTGAATTAAGTAATTTTCAGCTCTAATAGCAATGTTATAGGCTGCAGTAAAGTTATACCTCCCATGGATTGAATCATCATGGCAATATTAGAATTTAAAGGTTTGAGAAAATATAGAAAATCACCTTCAGCTTTGTTGGCCTCGCGGCCAATGGAATCCTATCCCACGTCCTTTGAAATATGAAGTTGAAATCAATCAATTGTTCATTAGGAGCTCTCTTAATAGTTTTCAATTGTTCCAATAAAGATAGATTATCCCCCTTCTCCCCAAATTGATTATAAAGAGTTGTGCACAAATGGTCCCAATCCTAGATAGATCCTGCGGTTATACTTCTAAACCATTACAAAGCTTTACTCTTAAAGGAGGATTCCAACAACTTGAAAGCAATGTCCATTTCAATAATTTCGTGAATTACATAGACATTTGCAATGTCCTGGATGTGGTCAATCAGAGTTGTCTGGTTCTCTCCAGTGAAATATGGAATGTTCTTTAATGCTGCAACTGGAACTAGATTTTGTGCATTGAGAGCAAGTGGGCTATCCAGTGAAGTTGACATAAGGGTTGGGTTGTGCCATCCTGATTGGTCAAAGAACTCTAGTTGATTGAATGAAAGGCCTTCTCGGGTGGAGGCGTTGATAAGGTTCTATTTGGTGGAGATGGAGACCTTTGAGCTCTTATTCCTCTTCTTTCTTTATCTGATGACAAGTGTAGATAGATAAATAGTCCCTCTTCTCTAATTCTTGATCTTGTCTGAATTCTTCTCATAAATCTGCCAAGTTTAGACTATTGAAACCAAGTGGATTCAACCTCTTTTGGAGTCGCCAGATGTGTAATTTCAAAGCTTCTCACAAGCTGAATAATTACAACAAGTTCACATCAATCTTGTTGTAATTAAAATGAAGACTTCCTTTGTCCCACCGGGCATGCCAGAACTATTGATGTGTAATCACAACACCCCTGAATGTCTACAACTCGATGGGTTGAGACTCTCAGTGTGATTACATAACATGGAGCTTCTCCCAAAGTGTGGGACTTTGTAATTGGGAGAGCTCTCCGGATGAAGGCCGTTTATATTCCTCTGTTCAGGTGAACACATACAATTTATAGAGGATCTACTCTAAAATCTACTCTAACTTGCCAAGGATACAGGGTTAAGAAGATGTAAGACAATGAAATCCTAAGATAAGGAGGTGATAGCACCAATAAAAGGGACCTAAATATCCTCTTGAGGGAGAGTAGAGAAGAAAAATGCGGTTGGAAGAAGACAAACAAGCGTGATATAGTCCCCAATCTCCATTCACCAACAAATCTCCATGAAACACAACACCATAAACTCAGTAAAATGAAAGGAAGTATGCACAAAATATAACATCAGCAATAAAGAGGCAAGGGAATGCAATAAACCAAATGCAAGGGTTGAGAGAACACCACAAACACACATTTTATTGTTCCATGAATATGCACAGTCCATTACATTTGTAGAATAAAGGTATAATTTCATTTATAGAGCCCATGAGAAGGCTTGCAGCTCAAAGATATTGAGGAAAAAATTGACAGTTTTCCTATATCTAGAATATTCTTGTCTCAAATGAGAAGTGCTTACAATATATATAATTATTGAGAGGAGAGAGAAAGAAGAGAAACTCAGATTCATGCTCACTCCCACCAACAACATTCATTAAATGATCTAAAAAACATGGGCACCTCTGAAAATCCATTCCCCAATGTACTCTAGCTTGTTGGAGAAGAAATCAGACCATACTACATTAAATTCGGTGATTGGGATGCTTGGAACTACACTTTTTTGGAGCTGAGTACATTTTCCTATTTTTCACCCACCTAACCTCTCCAAAATTAATATTTTAGGCTTCCATGGCATAGAGGATGTCAAGATCTTTCCAACGATATAAAGTTTGTTGAATTTCAAGCATTGGTTCAAAAGTTATGCCCATTTGAAAATTTGCATTAATCTGCACAAGAGATGGTGAAAATGCAAGTTTGCAAAATGGGCCCTAGGGCTTGAAATTGCAAACTGCACCATTTGCAAAAATTGTGAAATTGCAAAAAATCCCCTAGGCCCAAAATTTCAATTTTACAAAAATACCCCAGGCCCGAAATTGCAAATTTGCAAAAATCCCCTAGGCCTGAAATTGCAAATTTGCAAAAAAACCCCCAAGCCCAAAATTGCAAATTTGCAAAAAAATCCCCAGGCTGAAATTGCAAAAGTGCAAAAATCCCCAGTGCCCGTAACTTGCAAAATATGAAGAGTTAGAAGGACTTCTTTATATTTTCGGAAAGGGAAGAAATTTCCTATTTGATGAAGATGCTTTCAGAATCCTTAAGTACTTAAAATATATAAAAAATCATATTGAAGCACTAAAAGGGGGAAAATGGTGCTAGTTGACCAAAATTAAGCATGAGCTTATTTTGGACAACAATCACATCATCGGCTAGAAGACAAAATTTGCATGCATTAGAGAAGACTTCCTCATCAAGAAAAGCTTATTATTAGCTAAATTATTCATCCAAATTTTTTAAAAATAGAAGAGTCAATCATGCAATTTGGTGAGTTGTATTTTTGTAAACAAGGCTATTAATGCCTCATTGGATTAGCATGCTTATTTTTATTCCTTTATTTTTTCATGATAAAGGATAAAAAATAGGATGTTTGGAAAAATAAAATTTTAGTCTATTTTTAGGAAGGGTAGGATGAATAATTTTTCTATATATTGTGTGCATTGGCAAAGCACAAGAGGAGGACTTTTGGATACAGGAGTCTGAAGCAGTTTGTGCCAGTTATTCTCTTTGAATGAAAATTGATTTCTACCTTTCCAATTATTTGTAGTTTCGTGTATACTTTATTATTTCTTGTGAATGTCAAAATTCCCTGATTGATCATCTTACCTTGTTGCAAATTTAGTAATTTCTGCATAATATTAGTGTGCATACTTATCTTTTTGGTATGTTTTGTACCATTATAAACATGAATTTTTTAGTTTCATTGATTTTCTAAAGGTAATAGCCACAAGACCGTACAAATTCATGAAATTCCACAAACTAACGAAATGTTGTGTTTAGAGTGTAGAATACATGTAATTTTTGTAAAAAAAATTGCAAAAAAAAGGTCTTTTTCTTAATTTTATTCATACATTGTTTCTTATGTTATAAAAGAGGAATGACTATCCCCGGGTGGTTTTTTAAATGAAAATTTATTTTTTCACCATGAAATTTTAGATATATGTTCAAGATTTGAATTTTGAGGTGTGTCAAATTTTCATATTTTTTGGACTTATATTTTTTTAATTAATTATTTAGTAAAAATATTTTCAAATAAATGGCGTACAAATGTTTATGCCAATAAATTTTAAGATTTATATCGAAATTGAATTTTTTTCATAGGTAAGAAGAAGACTTCAACAAATAGTAAGTTTATTTTTTTCAATTTTTTTGATATATTTTGCTATTTTTCAAATTGGGTTGATTGTGTATGATCGATTGTCCTAAAATACCATATGTTAGCAAAATATAAAAAATAAATAGTAAAACAAATTTTTAAAAATGAAAATTATATTTTTAGAAAGCTAATAAAATTATGTATTTTGTGTTAAAATTTTATAATTTTATTCATTCGTTAACCCTAATTACGTGGCACCTAAGTGGCACATTTTGACATAAAATTATCCTCCAAATGGATTTGGTGCCAAAATGTGCCACATAGGTGCCACATAAGGGGGTTCGCGCGAAGGGGTTTCGCGTGAACCCCCCTTTGCCCGAACCCCTAAACCCTAAATCTGCTGCCCAAAACTATATAAATATCTATATATAACTCTTTGTCGCTAAAATTATTTGAACCCAAAGGGGTTCGCACGAAGGGGTGTTTACGCGAACCCCCATTCGCACGAACCACTTTCTTTGGCCTACGTGGAAATTTGGGTGAAGGGGGTTCATGTGAAAGGGGTGTTTGCGTGAACACCCTTGATTTCTGATCCCACCCAACCTCTTACTCATGTTTTTGGGACACGAATTGGGACACAACATTGTGCTTTACCGCTTAATCTGTATTTTTGTGAATTATTCCCTCAATAAATCAAGTGTTTTACCTTAATATTCTGCTAAAAACTATTGGTTTGTGTACCCAAAATCCATTCTCAAATATTTGTGCATTTACTCAGCCAAAGCCCTCAACAAAGTTTGGTGTATCACCCCAATTTTCAAATCATTTACATTCATCTTTTTACCCTCAAAACCCCAAAAAATTAGTTTAATATACATCAAGAAGGAACCGGCCTTGATACCGGAGACTCACCTCAACAATAGGTATACCCACAGACCTGAGGTGTTTCCATTGTATCTATGAAAGAGAGAGATCCGAGCAAGCTTAGAACCCCTACAACCATCTCTCTACAGGGTGCACTTTTGAGAGATAACAAGACCTCACTTCTTGATTTTTATTTCTTGCTTGTAATGCCCTTCTAGCCTATCTAAGCCTATTGTAGCCTATCATAAGGGTTCAAGGTACAAGGGAAATATTTTTAAACACCCATTTTTTTCTTTCTTTCCATGTTCAAAGTTGTAAGTGTTTGTTCTACCTTTAAACCCTAGTCACAATCCCTAACTCTTGGCTCATTTTAACATGCATGACACTAACATGAAGAGTTTACCTTAATGATCCTAAAAATACCTCCAAACCACCACAAAATTTATGTTGTTTGCGTCGTTTGTCACATACCCGCAAACGAGACAACCTTTGTATATCACATATTTTGATTACCGATGTCCTCTAATGATGTTTTCTTCGTTTATCGCATATGCACAAACGTGATAGCCCGTGTATACCACATATTTTGACTACCAATATCCTATTATGTTGCTTGCATCATTTTTCACATGTGCATAAATGTGAAAACCTATGTATACTATGCATAATTTCAATACTAGTATCCTACTACGGTGTTTGTGTCTCTTGTCACATATACTAAAAAATGAAAGCTTGTGTATGCCACATAATTTCACCACTAGTATCCTATTACGGTGTTTGTGTTTTTGTCACATACGCACCAAAACGACAACCTATGTATACCACATAATACATGTTTAGATCATTTTTATGACTTGTGTCATATTATAGTGCTTTATGTTTACAAAAATAACATATTATGTATATCATTTCATATACTGATATGTTAAATACCATGCTTACTTGATTATACGTAGTTGTTTACATTATTTTGTTTAGGATGCCATGATTTTTTTTTACGAACAATTTCTTTCCCTAGATGTTCATGATGTGGGAAATGGGAAACCACATTTTTCACAAGACAATCTTGAATGGACACCGATTGGGAAGATAATGGTCATAAGAATATTTATGTAGCAATCCCTTTAGCACAACTTGCTCGATGCATTTATTAAATTGAAGACCTTCTCGATATCTCCGAGACAAATTCATATGCAAATAAAAAGGGTACACACTCTTATGGAGGAAGGAACATCATCGCAAGATACCATTATGTATTACATGTTTTTTTATATTAAATTTATGTTTGGTCGTCCTTAGGAATACTGTTCACATATGTTAGTGCCACATTTTTCACATTCTGTACCTGATATCGGTATGTATTTCCATTTGTATTAGCTACTAGTATGCTTATGGCCATGAGAACAACAGGAACAAACCACCTACTAGTGAAAGAATTAAGAGGTTTTAGAATGAACCTAGATGTCGGTGCCATTTCAATGTGAGGGTTATGTTTGGTACACTAGATGTGACACATATCATATACAATGATATGTATCATGTTGATAAGAACGGTGAGTTTTTCCATGGTGTAAAGGACACAAGCTTGGATCCATGAAGTGGTTTTGCTCCAAATTTATCAGTTGAATGTAAGCAATACATTGAATATCTTTTTCTTGCTGGTATATCTGTTGACACCATTATTTAAAGGAACTACATGGATCCAGAGTTGGTGAGGATTTTCAACAAAAGGGATGAGTGCTTAACTAGGAAAGACGTGTTGAACGCATGGAGGAGGTGAAGAGCATTAAATCCCAAAAGCACCAACACAAAAACACTAATATCAACTTGTGGCATGTCGTAGAAAGGGATACATTTTTTTATTATCACAGGTCATGTGGGAATGGTGTGCCTTTCATTATGGTCCTTCAAACAATGTGGATGCTTAAAATGATGGTTCGTCATTCCCACACACTCCATCATGGAAACGGATTCCAAATTCTCAACTAATAAATGTTGGGTAAGGACATTTATATTTAATTTCCATGCATAATTTATATTTGGATATATTTGTTTAAGTCATTCTCATACTAACAATAAGTTTGTGTACACATTTTCCTTAATACCAATTGTACACACTTCTTTTTATTGACAAGAAAGAGGTTGGGGTTCCTGTTTCATGGGTAGTTTCATCCCGTAATAAAGTGGATGACATATATGCATGGCTTACTGAAGTCTACACGAGGGCGAAAAGGAAAATGTTGGATTGGCATGTCAATGCATTCATTACAGATGATGCGGCTTCCAAAATACAAGCTATAAAGTATAAATCTACTAATCATTTTTTCTATAAATTTAATACACATAATTTACATCCCTAACAACGTTATTTGTGTCTCAGGGCTGTATTTGGTTGGCATCTCTAGTTATGCATATGGCGTGTTCGTAGGGATTAGCTAAAGAATATTTACAAGTTTGTTTTTCTTCATTTTTGTAATACAATGTTTACAGGCTTTGGGTTATTTTTGTTGTTTTGCATTACTTATTGTCACGCGAAATTTTATTTACAGATATATGAAGAAGGAGGTGGGGATGGTTATATTACATATATTAGGAGACATCATGTGAGCCTTACATGATAATGAGCACATGACCTTTTTCCTCATCGAAAAATTCTTGGAGGAGTTCAAAGAGGAGACTATCTTTATGGATTATTTCATAAAGATGTGGCTGTAATACGAACGTATTGGTAAATGATAACTAGAAATGATTATATTTGTAGCTATGTGTAGAGTTAATAATTTTTAATTTCGTTTCTAATGGTTTTATTTTTTCCACGTGTAGCTATGTGGTCAGATAATTTCCACAACTTCACCCATTTCAATTAGGATATGAATGCATCCATATAATCTTACCATTGTTTCTTGAAGACTTGATACTTGTGTGATCGAAGAAATAAATGCACAAGGAGAATGAATTGGTTGTTGTACACATTCGGTTTTTGAGTTGAACCCCATTACAAAAACAAGAGGAAGTTACAAGTATTGGGTTTCTTTAAAATTACAAGAAGGAGAAGGAAAATTTTACCACCAATGAGAGGGTTAAAAAATAATACTAGATAATGATTGTTATGTAAACCATACCATTCATGGGTCTTACATGGTTAGAAGTCAAAATCTAGGGACCGATGGTATTTCATTTTAGAGATTCGGATTCTAAATTTTTATGTTTGCGACTATCCTTGGGATACCAAAGGAAACACCTATAAACATGTTTTGAAGGTGTTACAACTTGAGAGGACATAGAGGTAGTGCATCTACTAGGGATCCAAATTTTAGTGGTGAGGGTGTATGTTTTTATTTCATTATTTTAAATATTTTGTATCATTTTTATCCTAAGAAAAATTCATTGTACATCCTCTAAAATTATTGTTGTCATTGTAGATGACCATGTTGTTCATGTTGCATGGAAGCAGTTGAATGCAATGCACCTAAAGAAGCTCCAATGGAGAGCCCCACATTTTCATTGACAATACATATTTTATTATGAATAAATAGTGTTTGATATATCAACAATTTCTCAATTACTAAATCAATTTTATTTTTTTGAGACAGTTGAGGGTGATGATAGAATTCAGCAGAAACACAATACCTCAGTCCTGAGAAACATGTTAGAAACCATGGAAATGCATTGCAAGTGCTCAGCCAATCTAAAGAGTTTTTGAAATCATTGTTGGATGTGGTGCTAGAAAATGATGAAAATATTTTTTCTTTTGGAGACTATGTGCAAAAATTTCAGAATCTTTTACATGACTTTGGTTCATTTTCCATTTGATTTCATTCCAGATTGTAGTGCAAACGAGACTTCTACCACCCTTTTGTGCCATGGTTCAGTGTAAGAAGGAAAACCTCGAAAGAGGAAGAAAATGAGAAGGTCATGGTGGAGGATTTAAATAATGATGCTCAAGAGTATGAGGAGTATACATTTCTGACACAACTTGTGGAAGGAAAATACTCAAGAAAACATAGAAACAGTCCAGTACAACAATCAGAGAAAGTTGTGAGGCTATAGTAGAGATTTTGGGTGAGTATGACTATAATGTGATTATAAGTCGTATTTATTGGAATTCAAAACACTAAATTTTGTTTCATGAATCACAGGACAACCCCCTCGACCGAAATTCAAGTTCCACATTGTTAGACTCTCTTTTGTGAACATTGAATGCATCTTGAAGGTATTTTTGTCTTTATGACCAATAATGTTTATTGTTGATTTTTTTACTATTTTGTGGTTTACACAATCTAGTTTTAGTCTGATTATGACAATAATGCTTCATGGTGCTTCATTGTGTTTAAGACAAATAATGCTAAATGTTGTTTTATGTGCGTTCTGAATTTTACACATTTTTCTTTTATTGTATTATGGGTATATTTTGTGATCTTGTATATGATAATGGTGGTATATTTTTTTGTTTTTAGCTTATACGATGGAGGGGTGTGCAGAAGTCTTAAAGCTTTGAATAAAGCATTGTTTTCAAATTACATTAAATCTATGCTTTATTTGGTCCTACATTGATTTGGTCCCACATATTGAAAACATTTGATCTTAATATCAAAATTTGTAACATCATTACTATTAACCCCATTGTATAGGGGTAATTTTATTTCTAAATTTTATGTATATGACTCTCAAAGTTCTGAGTATATGTATACACATTCAGCCATGCCATTTTTGTTATGTGAAAAAGCTCATAAGTTTTTTCCAACAAATTTAATGTGGCATTAGTCTATTGTGTAAACATAAACATGATCAGAGCATAATGGTGGTGTGTTTTAGTGTAGACATCCAATAGCATTCAATATAATTCATGGTGCCAATATTAGCTCAACAACCTATATTCTAGCTTATATCTTAAGAACATTCAATTCTTCATAACCCATAGGCCTATGAATGAAATATGGTGTCATAAGATATCCTCATGGAGCTCATATAATTTACTTGTCAAAGTCATTGTAATTTCAAGATTGATTTCTCAACTATATGTTCACTCTAACATGTAACCCAAAAACAAAGTCCTTCAAGATAGTTTTGTTGATGGGAGAAGGTATGTTGATGCATTTTTGGGTGATTCATGCGTGTGAGTTATCTATTCATGATGTTGAAGGTGTACACTAAAACTAGAAGCAAAACCTTTGTACTGTGTAATGCATGTTTAACAACTATAACCATGCAAACTTTGATATATGTTATGACTATGTGATTAATCTTGTAAAATTATTTTGAGGAGTTAATTCATGGTGATAATGTGGAGTATGGTTTGGATATTCATTCTTTTTGGAGTTGGAAGATGTATTACATGAAAAATTTCTTACTTGTTTTGGAATGAATAAGAGACCTGTGACTGAGAAAATTATAACATCGAGTTTGTTGTTTGGAGGAGTGTCTAATTGTTTAGGAAGATCTCAAAAAGGGTGGATGTATAATACATTGTGTGGCCATTATGTGAGGGGTGACTAAAAATTCCATGCATACAGGGTTAACAATCAAATAGAAGCACTTGTTTTCCTATAAAGTGAATTGGGTGATCCTCAGGCAATTTGGGGAAGGAAACTAGCAAATCTCATGTTTTAGATGCCTCCACTCTTAGTGCTAATAAAATTCCTTACATAATACTAACATTGACATCCAGTTTAGGTCTTAAGCTTTATGTCCAGTTAAAGAGACACTTATGACAAAAATAAGCCTCTCGGGCTGACTGTGCACCTAGTTAGGGTTTGAAAGGCAACGAGTGATAAAAAATACCTATACATGGAATTAAGCCCTATAAATTTGTAATAATAATGATGACATGGTATTCAAAACTATTCAATAACCAAATATATATTCACAAGTCGCCTTAAGTGGGTAGATATGCTCTTGTAAACCTAGTTTGAGAAGCTCATTTGCATAGCAACTATAATTTGGACTATGATTAGGATAGGGAAACTTAAATGCATTCAAGCTATGATAAACACACAAAATTATGAAAACTTCATAAACATCAAAACTATGGCACTGTGATAGTTTACACTCTAAAAGTAGATACTTAGAAGCTAGAAGATTATAATGAACATATTAAAAACCTGACAAAATCAAACTATTATACACAAATTGTTTTTATTAAAACTTCATAAACATCAACACTATGGAAGACTACACTCTGAAGCAAATAGTCTACACTCTGAAGCAAGTATACTATACTTTGAAGAAAGAAGATTATACTAAACATCTTAAGATCATTTTCTAGGAGTCCATTAGACACCTATGAAAGTGGTTAGGAAGATGGGAAGTCAAATAATTTGTGTCAACTAATGAAATTCTATGGTCCAAACTTATGATAGCTAGTAAGGAGGATTTGATTTCACAATTAAAAATTAAGACTTGTACTTTGAAGTAAGCTCTGAAATTGGTACATAACATATAATAAGCATAATAAAGGATAAATTAAAGGTTTTAAGGATTTAATACCACTCAATAATTCACTCACTCATATATTTCTTAGTAATAGAAATGAGTATAATAGATTTCTCATATATAATCCTCACTCATAGTTTTCCTTTTATTTTTATCTAATAAATTGTCTTCACTATTACAAAACTTGTTTAATGCATTCAAGCTATAATACACACACAAAAATTATGAAAAATTCATAAACATCAACACTATGGAATACTACACTCATGAAAAATAGTCTACACTTTGAAGTAAGTAGACTATACATCGAAAAAGCAAGAAGATTATAGGGAATGAGTGATAAAAATACCTATGCATGGAATTAAGCCTTGGAAATTTGTACAAATAATGATGACATGGTCTTCAAGCCTATTCAACTTGAAATTTTGTATTCCACTAGTTCGGGTAGATATCCTTTCCAGTCCCCTTAGGTGACTGTATGCACTCTTGTAAACCTAGTTTGAGAAGCTCATTTTCAAAGCAACTATAATTTGGACTATGATTTGGATAGGGAATTTTTAAGAAGAAAGTAGAATGATTCTTAATGGGTGCTTTTTATCTATAAGATGTGTTGATTATCCTCAATCCTTACAATAAGTGATATAAAAGGGCTGAGTTAGTTAAAGGCCATAAAGAGGAAAATAATGATTACAAGAAAGGTGTTGTGAGTTGAGGCTTGGGGTTTTGAGAACACTTCAGGGAAGACAAGAGGAGTCCAAATAAGTCTATAAGACCTCCATGGGTAGATTTAGGAGTCTAAACCCATACATGGTGTAAGGATCCATTGTCTTAAGGAAGATTAGACGATAGTCTAAGGAAAGGAAAAGAAACATTGAGGAGAGAAATTCTTATGATGCTATTTAATATTCAATCTAGCATCCTTTGAAGTGACTTAGAGAAAAATGAAGTGGAGAATACAATGATGGTTGAATCCCCATAAGGTGCTAGTAGAAGGAGAAGAGAAAGGAGAGGCAAGAAGGGCATATTGAACTGAGTAAGGGAGTTTTTGTGGCTATGAATTTCTTTCCATTGATATTGCATCTTGTGTCTAAACTATGATGCCTCTCTTTCTACAAATCTTAACCTTTATTCAATCCTTCAATATTGTCCTAGTTGTAAATAAGTACTTCACATTGTTCTTTCATAACACCTACATGTCCTTACAACAACCATGTAACCTCATAAAGATATGAATGTGTTATGCACTCTAATCCTTGGTTTCACACCATATCCATATACACCAAATTTTTTTACTTCTTCTATCAACTACCACTATATAAAATTTTCCCTTAGTATTGCATCTTGTGTGGAAAGTATTTTTCCTCTCTTTTCAACTCTTACCCATTTTCAATCCTTCAATATTGTCCTAGCTACAAATAATTCTTCACCCTTCTCATATTATTTTCCACATGGAAATACATTGTGAAAGGTTTGAGGGATGATTGATAGGTATTTTTTGTTTCTCTAGATTGAAGATGATGATTTTTTGATAGTTAAGTTATATGATTGCAAGGAGATATTATATCTATTGATTTTTAAGATCTTAACTCTTAATGGTTTAAACCATGTTATGCACAATATGGTCTTAGCATGTGAAACCCTTTCAAGATTTGAATTGATATTTTTATGAACCTATGATACTGCTCAAAATTTGAGGAGAGACTAATATAGAGCCCTAGTAAAATTTATAGGTCTTGAACACAACTTTCTTGAATTTCACAATTGTTGAGGGTTTGCATAGAGCAAGAACATTGTTTTGATAAGCACAAGAAAATGACCTATGAGAATTTGTATTTGGTTAGAATATTATCCATCACCCACTGCTAGAAAAAATCTATTTAGAAGGTTAAGAAGGTGTTGAGGATTAAGTTTGAAGGTTTTTTGTTGGAGTATTTTGCATTTTATACAAAACGTTGTCTCTTAGATAGTTTAGAAACCCTCTTTTGGTTTGTAAGATGAAGGTAGTTTGGAGACATTACACGTACATTAAATGATCTAAATTTTGTATGAATAGTATTTATAGAGTCAATATCCATAATTAAAAAGAAACAGTGACATGTAAGGTACGACATATTTCTAAAAGTGATGATAGTCCTTACGGATGACTATAGGTGGTATTTTTTGAAATAAAAATACAAGATCTATTAACTATTGAGTTCCCTATGAAGCAAGTTCTAACTTGAAAATTTTAAGATCATTTATGGGAATCCATCCGACACCTCTATGAAAGTGGTTTTAGAAGATGGGAAGTCAAAGTTGTTGTGTCAAATAATGACAGACTATGGTCCAAACCTATGATAGATAGTAAGGAGGATTTGATTTCACAATTGCAAATTAAGAATTGTACTTTGAATTAAGCTCTAGAAATTGGTACATAACATCTAATAAGAATAATAAAGGATAAATTGAATGTTTTAAGGATTTAATATAATTCATGAGTTCACTCACTCATATATTTCTCAGGTAATAGAAATGAGTATAATAGATTTCTCATATATAATCCTCACTCATAGTTTTCCTTTTATTTTTATCTAATAAATTATCTTCACTATTATAGTAGACATTGTTCAATGCATTTAAGCTATGATACACACACAAAATTATGAAAAATTCATAAACATAAACACTATGGAAGACTACACTTTGAAGAAAATAGTCTACACTCTAAAGCAAGTAGACTATACTTCAAAGCAAGAAGATTATATTGAACATCTTAAAAACCTGACATATCTCTATTCACTACATATTAACTATAGTAGAGTATACTCTGAAGTAAGTAGACTATACTCTAACAAAGTATACTATTCTCAAACAAGTAGACTATACTTTAAAGAAAGTTAACTATACACCAACTAAAGGAGACTATACACCGAAGCAAGTAGAGTATACTCGAAGGAAGATGACTACATTCCTTGGATTTATCATGACCAAAACAACTATCTATCTATATGATCTCCTATCTAACTTGAGACTTATCCTATATTCCATGTTGAGTTATTCTCACAATTTATAAATGAGTGATATGAAAGAGTTATTATTATCTAAGTTGGCACCAAATGATATTTGCAAATTTCAGTATAATCAAGTCAAATTATGGTAAAATAGGTTAGTACATCCACATGTTAAAATTAGCATTGTCTTTAAAGCCATGAAAAAGATCCATAATTATAGACTATAGTCCTCTAACAACAATAATTATATTAACAAAAAAATTTGAAGCAAGGGAAGAGTCAAACAATGTTATTTATGAGAATGATGAATTTTTTGTAATAATCATATTTAGAAAAAAAATCACAATATTTTTAGACAAAATGTTAAGCTTTATTAAAAACAAAGAAGAGCATATAAACCACCTTTAACTAGTATTAACTTAATAAAACTTCTTGTACACAAGTTGTACCATTGTATGCTTCACTATGAAAGTGTGACTTTCTCCACTCAAAGGTAGCATGGTAGGCTATTCAGGACATATAGTTTCAAAAAAATTAAAACAATAGAACTTAAAATTATCAAGGTCATTCAACATTGGTGAACGCCAACTAGTGTTAAAGTAGTTAGCTGATTCTATGCACTATCCTCATGCTCAACCTCATCCTCATCAGGAACTTTAAAAATGGATCAAAAATCCTATCCTCTAGATATTTTCTCAAGTCAAAAACACTTGTGTGAAGTGCCCATGTCTTTTCCAATGAGACACAAAACCCTTCATGTTCTTCAAATTTTGTTTGACATTTCTCGAATGCTTCCTTTTTTGACATGTTCTTGTTTTCCATGAAGGCATGGGGCAAAGAATAAGTGGCGGTCTAAACCACATTCATATCCATTTTCCACCTTTTGTTTGAAAAATTTGTGGAATCATCCTTGTAATTTTCATTTCTCTTCTCATGGACCACCTTAGATTTGTGGGTGAAATTACCTCCCTCCTTTTCAATGAAATGTTCAATGTATCCCATGTTTTTTTGCAGCACCTTCCAATGCATTTACAAACTCTATTTGAGGAAGGAATTTGTGAACACTTGTAATGCTCTCTTTTAGCTGAGAAATATGATGGTCTTGAATATTGGGATGATAGGAAAAAGCCCTAAATGTCACACGTTGATCTGCTGGCTTGGGAAATTGAGGCCTCATGCATAGACCTTCTACCTTCACTTTCTCAAAATACTCATTTGTCCTTCGATCCCATTCTATTTGATTTTTCATGGTAGAAGAAAAGGATCTTAATTGGGACTCCCCTATAAACAGATTTATTTGAAAATATGACATGTGATCCAACATAAGATTACATAAGTTGAATTCACACATGATATTTTGATGTTTAAGGGAGATTTTTGTAAATTCCTTCAAAAATTATATGTCATTATTTATTTCAAATGGTCACATGCTATTCTTGATAATTTCCACCTATAGAACTGTTCTTCCAAGAAAGCACTATATACTGATGAAGGTATTCTTATAGGAAAAAATGTTTCCTACTTCACACATGAAGCATGTAAGTTATTTTGATCTTATCCTTTTATTTTAATATTTATATTCTTTCAATATTCTCCTCTTCCAACTAATTTTTCAATTTCTCATTTTGAGAATGCAATTTTTCATAATTATTACAAATTATACCCCAAACATTTCTAATTCCTCTATGTTTAAGGAAGTTTGAACTTCCTTATCAAATTTTACTTTAGTATTGGAAAGGGTTATTTCTTCCTTTTCCTTGCATTGCATTTCAAGTTTTTCAATTTACATTTGTAAAGAAGAGATAAGGGTTTCTTTTGATTGTACCTTTATTTTTAGAAACTCTATTTCTTCTTGTTGTTGCTTGATGATTGCTTCTTTCTTAGAGAGGAGAATCACATGCTACAATTGATCTTCTTCAATACCCTGACTTGGTGAAGCAGGAGATATAGGTTATTATTTTGTAAGAGGAGCCTTTCCTTTTTATGTTTCCTTACTGGAATTGGAAGGTTGTGACAAAGTGGCAAGACTCTTTTTAAGTGATTTCCATTTTCCTTCAGGCTAGACTTGTTCTGCAGAGTCCTCTACAACTAGATTTATGCTTCCCAAAATTTTAGTGTCTTCCTCGACGTCTTAATCCTCTAGAAGAATCAAATTTATTTTTATTTTTTCAGTTTCTTCTCCCAAATTTTTCAATTTTATTTTTCTTTTGGAAATTTTTCTAGAAGATGTGGCACTTGTTATCTCTCCCTATTTAGTTCTAGGTGCCACCGTTTCTCCTTTAGGTTTAGCAAGGGATAAAGTTGATTTAGGTGTAATAGATTCAGAGAGAGTATGTCTCTATTTTTTGGGAACTTTACCCATCTCCTGCATCAAAGTTTTCCAAGCCTTTTTACCCTTATGCTCTTTGATGGAGTATTGAAAAATCAGGTAAATGAGACCATGGTGCTTGATTGATCCTTTATTCTCCTTATATCTATTGGCCATATTGTGGATGTTGTCACACAGATATTGAGGTAAATTGACTTGATGCCCTAGTTTGTGCAAACCATGTTTCAAATGAATCAAAATCCACATTGTATCACCTCCTAAAAGATTGTATTCACCTTCGTAGGTGAAATACTTCACTATCCAAAAGTGGCTGCCCCATAGGGTTCAAGAATTGTATCTCTCCTAATACCTTTGACATGTTTTGCATTATTTAGGGCTAATTGTGGTTCAAGCTCTCCATGGTCATGAAAAAATTGAATTAGGTATTTGTATATAGACCTTCCTGCAATCTGCATCCCTTCACAAGGAATCCATGAAAATTCACTAATGATCTTACTTTTGACATGAATCTTCATGCCTCTTACCCTCAAAAAGATTCCCTTCACATTTTTGATGAATTCTACCACTACCACTTCCTTATAGCCTTGGAATTTCATTATGAATTCAAATCATCTTGCCTTTTCCAATAGCTATGATACTTATGAATTTCGTAGTAAATTTGAGCCAAAATCTATTTCTCTATGCCCCATTCTTCCAATTCAAAGGATAAATGCAACTAGAACGATAAAGCAAACAATCTAAAGCGAGGACAACCGAATATAGAACGAAGAAAGGATTTTTAGGGAATAATTTGAAGCAAGGGAAGCAAGGATAGTGTAAATTTAGGGTTTCTATTTTGTAAGAAGGTAAAACATGCCTCGATCTTTCCTTTCACCCGTGTGGAGTGAATCCATTTGATGTGATGAATTCAAATTATATGGGGGTGATTTATTATAAACACATGTTATGAACCTACTAATTGATGTGTTAAAAAAATTTATTCGCTCATTAATTTTAAATCCCAAATTCTTTATACCCATACGTAAAAAGGAAAAAATGTATGTAATAATTAATTAAGATACATGTCTTATAGGACATAGGTGCTTTTCTCAACATGCTTCAGAGTATAGTCTACTTGCATCAAGTATAGTCTACCATAGTTGATATGTCATGAACATAGATATGTCGGGTTATTGGATATTTAATATATTAATTGATTGCAAAATTTAAGTTTTATGAATAATGCAACACAATTTACTATTTAATTGTCTAGTTTATATTATTACCATTTACATGTTTTTGTGTTCGGATATAATTTGATGTGTTAAGAAAACTTTAATCACTCCTAAATAATTATAAAGACCAAATTAGTTGTCATACGTAAAAAGGAAAAAAATGTATGCAATAAATCATTAAGATAACTATATTTAGGACATATGTTCTTTAAGTACTTGCATTAAAGAGTATAGTCTACTTTCTTCGGAGAATAGTTTAATTTCTTCGGATTATATTCTATTTTCTTTGGAGTATAGTCTACCATAGTTGATATTTCACGAACATAGATATGTCAGGTTATTGAGATGTTCAATATATTAATTGATTGCAAAATTTAATTGTTATGAATAATGCTACACAATTTACTATTTAATTGTCTAGTTTACATTATTACCATTTACATGTTTTGTTGTTCGTATATAATTTGATGTGTTAATAAGTATTTATTCACTCCTAATTAATTGTAAATCCCAAATGATTTATTTCCATATGTAAAAATGTAAAAATGTATGCAATAATTGATTAAGATAACTGTTTTATATGACATAAGTGCTTTACTCAACTTGCTTGAGTATAATATACTTGCTTCCAAGTATAGTCTACTTTATTCGAGTATAGTATACCATAGTTGATATTCCATGAACATAGATATTAATGTAGCCAAATTAAGAACAAACAAACTAGATATACTGCAAATAATATGAACTCCAAAAGAAAATAAATCTCCTTCTTTGTTATCAAATAATGAATTACAATGTTTCATAAATAGGAAAACAACTCCCAACTCGAGTTTCGAAGTAAACTCTAGCTAAATTTGACTAAATCTACTATAGGTGGCGGAAATTGCTATTTTTAGCAGTTTACTAGAACTTGCTATTCTTAGTAAGTTCGCATGCTTATTCCTATGGGCACAGAAATTGCCACACATCTTCTACATCCCTAAATTAGAGGAATTTCCAACTTTCTAACTCATAATGAAATTAATATACTAAAATTAACTAATGCTCAAAAATAGGAAAAAAATCGAACTATAACTTAAATCCTAATTTTCGGCCTCAAGATGGCGGATTTAGGGCCCGAAAACATGTCAAAAATTTCCCCAACTAGTAGGGCCAGTTTCCGTTGTATTCGTCTCATCAAAACACATGGTTTCAAAAAAACAAACGGACTCAAATAGACACCCGAGCTCAAGTTATGACCTTGTCAAGTTCCTGCTAATTTGGCGCATCATTCTCCCCTGCTTGAAAAAAACGCAGCTCCTACAAGTTGTCTTCTTCAAACTTCTTCCATTTATCTGCATCCAACTTTTGAATCTCCCACTCTGTGACCCAAGTATTGTCCTCTTGTTCCAGTCCTTTCCAATGTACCAAATATTTGTTGTATTTCCCATTTCGCATGTCCATTGTTTTCTTATCTAGAATTTGATCCACTTCTTCTTTCTTCTTCACCGAGAACCTGCTGCCTCCAATCTACTACTTCATCAATAACATCCCCTTTTGCACCATCCCCATGAAAAGAATACAAATTTGAAACATTAAACACTGGAGAAATATCAAAATTCCTGGCAATTCTACCTCATAAGCATTATCGTTTATTTTTTCATGATTTTGCAAGGACCAATCTTCTTGTACTTCAGCTTGTTATAGGTTCCTCTTGGAAACCTTTCCTTCCATAGATATACCATAACCAACTCACCAATTGTAAATACCTTTCTCCGTCTATGCACATCTACTATTTCTTTATACTTATCATTACTATTCTGCAGCTTCTTCCACACTTCTTCCTGTAATTGTTGTATATGTTCGGCAAATGCTTCTACATCATCACTGACTCTGCCATCAATTGGTAGTTGTACCAAATCTAACACCCCATTTGGATTACTCCCATACACAATTGAAAATGGAGACTTTCCCATGGATCTGTTTATGGAACTATTATATGCAAACTCAGCTTGTGGTAATGCTAAGTCCCATTGTTTTGGCTTTTCCCCAACAATGCACCTTAACAGGTTTCCCAAACTCCTATTTACCACCTCTGTTTGCCCATCAGTCTGTGGATGATAGGCACTACTGAACTGTAGTTGAGTTCCAAATTTCTTCCATAAAGTCCGCCAGAAGTGACTTAAGAACCTTGTGTCCCTATCTGAAGTAATGGTTTTTGGAACACCATGCAAACGAACAACTTCTCTGAAAAACAAATCTGCTACGCCTGTTGCATCACTTGTTTTCTTGCAAGCAATAAAATGAACCATCTTAGAAAACCTATCAACAACCACAAAAATTGAGTCATTACCTCGTTGTGTTTTTGGTAATCCCAAAACAAAGTCCATACTCAGATCTGTCCACGACCCTTTAGGAACAGGCAACGGCATATACAACCCTGTATTCTGTGCATGGCCTTTCGAGACTTGGAAAATTCAACATCTCTCCACATATCTTACCACATCTCTTTTCAGCTTTGGCCAATAGTATTTGTCTGCTACCAAGGCTATCGTCTTATCTTTACCAAAATGCCCAGCCAACCCCCGCTATGCAACTCTTTCACTATATTCTCTCTCATAGACCCAATGGAATACATAGTTGGCGTCCTTGAATAGGTAGCCATCCTAAAATATACTCATCCAGGACATCTCCTGCATTGTCTGACAATGGACTAATTAGTCTTTCAACAATATCCTTGAAATCAAAATCAGAAGAATACAAACCCTTTATTGCTTCAAAACCCACCACCTCATTTTCCATAGTGGTAAACAAAGTCACATGCCTACTCGGTGCATTTCGCAACTTGATTGTTTTCCAGATTTATGTTTTAGAGAAAAAGTATATCCCTGCAAAAATGATACCCACTTTGCATGCCTACTATTCAACTTCTTTTGGGTATTCACATACTTCAGGGCTATGTGGTCTGTAAATAACACAAACTCCTTAGGCACTAAGTAATGCCTCCAATGCCTTAATGCTTGTACAATTGCATAAAATTCCACATCATAAGTAGAGTAGTTCTTTCTTACCTCATTCAGTTTCTCACTAAAGAAAGCTACTGGCTTTCCTCCTTGACTTAGAACAGCCCCAATACCCACATGTGAGGCGTCACAATCAACCTCAAACACTTTATCAAAATCTGGTAGTGCCAAAATGGGTGCCTCTGTCACCTTCTTCTTCAAGAATTGAAAACTATCCTCAGCTGCCTTTGTCCACAAAAACTCCCTTCCTTTTGTGCAATCTGTTATAGGAGCTACAATACTGCTGAAATTTTTAATAAATTTTCTGTAAAATGTTGCTAGACCATGAAAGCTCCTTACCTCTGTTATACTCCATGGAGTAGGCCATTCAATAATTGCCTTTATCTTTTCAAGTCCATCTGTACCCCATCTGCTGAAATAATAAAGCCCAAGAATACCAAACTCTCTTGCATGAATGTGCACTTCTTCATATTTGCATAGAGTTTCTCTTTCCTTAACACTTCAAATACCAACCTTAGATGCCTCAAATGTTCTTCTTTAGTTTTACTAAAGATCAAGATATCATCAAAATAAACCACAACAAACTTACCATTATACTCCCGTAGCACGGTGTTCATCAATCTCATAAAAGTACTAGGTGCATTGGATAACCCGAATGGCATCACCAACCACTCATATAATCCATTTCCTGTCTTGAATGTTGTTTTCCACTCATCTCCTTCTCTGATCCGAATCTGATGATAACCACTTCGAAGATCAATCTTGGTGAAATACTTAGATCCAGCAAGCACATCCATCATATCATCAAGGCGAGGTATTGGGAACCGATACTTGATTGTAATTTTATTGATCGCTCTGCTATCCGTGCACATTCTCCATGTTCCATCCTTCTTTGGTGTTAATAAAGCTGGTGTTGCACATGGACTCATGCTCTCCCTTACGACCCCCTTTTGCACGAGCTCTGCCACTTGCCTATTCAACTCTGCATGCAATGTCGGGCTCATCCTATAAGCCGCTTGATTTGGGAGTGAAGACCCTGGAATCAAATCAATGTGGTGTTGAATATCTCTTTTGGGTGGTAATCCATCTAGTAGCTCATCAGGAATAACATCCAAAAATTCTTCTATTAATTATGATGTTTCTATTGGTATTTGAGCACTTACAAGTTCATCCTTATTTGCAACTAGTGCATAACAAAAACCGGTTGCCTTTGCCTCCTTCACAAATTCCTTTGCAGAAAGCATATTTTCAGCCTTCCCCTCTTCTTTAAGAGGTAGCAAAACTATTTTTGTGCCATCCTTCCAGAAAGTATAAGTATTCTTTCCCCCATCATGAATAACTTTTCTATCAAATTGCCATGGTCTTCCTAGTAGCATATGACATGCATCCATAGGGATAACATCACACCAAATCTCATCCTTATAACTATTCCCAATAGAAAAGCTTATTAAACATCTCTTATCAACAGTAACTTCATTACCCTTCTTAAACCATGCAATACGATAAGGGTTAGGATTCTTCTCACAATGCAGACCCAATTTATCGACCATCTCATTTGAAACCATGTTCTCACAACTACCACCATCAATAATAACATTACATACCTTTCCTCTTGAAGTACATCTTATTAAAAATATTTGTACGCAGCCATGCATCCCCCTTGACCTCCTTTCTTGGAGCAATCATTGTCCTCTTGATCATCAGAGTTTCTCCAACATCTGGTGGAATTTCCAGGTCCTGTTCATCTTCTACTTGCTCAGCTTCAACAAGATTTACTCTTGGAGCATCTCCTTGCCTTTTGTCATGTGTATAAGTATGTGGGCATTCAAAAGCTCGATGCCCTTCTTCACCACATCTGTAACAAACAAATGGTCTTCGTGAGCCTCCCATCCTCTATCGCCAGCATATCCTCTACCCCTAGAAAATCCTCTGCCTCTTTGTTGATTCTGGAAATCTTGTCTCGTATCCTCTTGCTTTTCCAATCCACGAGATGATTCTCCCCTACCTTGGCTGAAACCAGCTCATCCTCGAAAGGAAGTTGAGGCCCCCCTACAAGTGATCTCCTAAAACTTTGATGATTTTGTTTTTCCTCGGCCTTTAAGGCTAATTGATAGGCATCCTCCATGCTTTTAATCCTATGCATACTTATCTCATCTTGAATAGAAAATTTTAATCCATTAACATACCTTGCAGCCATTTGTTCCTCAGTTTCTTCATGCTCTACACAAATGGACAACTTATAGAACTCATCTGTGTATTCTTGCACTATTTGTAAGTTCTGTCTGAGATTCTGAAACCTCATGTAAAGGGTTTGTGCATAATCCACAGGGAGAAATTTATCTTTCAGCTTCTTCTCCATCTTACTCCACGTCCTAATTCTTTCTTTCCCCTTTCTTGACCGCTCTTTTTATAGGTGATCCCACCATAACATAGCATGACCTTTTAATTTCGTGCATGTAAATTTTACCTTCTTTTCTTCTGACATAGCCTTCCACTCAAAAATTTTCCCATGCTAGTCAACCAGTCTATCAACTCCTCTGGTTTTAGACTACCACCATACTCAAAACATCAACTCTTATCCCATCATTCTTTCCTTCTAATGCTCGAAGCATCCTTTCTTCAAAAGCTAATGGTGGTGCTTGCGTTTCCTCCTCTTCACAAAATTCTTCTTCATCTGTGTCATCTCCACCTTGATTTCCTCTCTGGGTTATCATTGCAGCAAGTGCAACAACTTGTCTCTGCAGATCTTGCATATTTCTATTCATCTGGGCAATACCGCCTCCTCTTCCTCTTCCTCTTCCTGCCATTTTTTTAAAATACTTCGAACTAGCTCTGATACCAGATAATGTAGCCAAATTAAGAACAAACCAGATATACTGCAAATAATATGAACTCCAAAAGAAAATAGATCTCCTTCTTTGTTATCAAATAATGAATTACAATGTTTCCTAAATAGGAAAACAACTCCCAACTCGAGTTGCCAAGTAAACTCTAGCTAACTCTGACTAAATCTACTCTAGGTGGCGGAAATTACTATTTTTAGCAGTTTACTAGAACCTGCTATTCTTAGTAAGTTCGCATGCTTATTCCTACGGGCACAGAAATTGCCACGCATCTTCTACATCCCTAAATTAGAGGAATTTCCAACTTTCTAACTCATAATGCAATTAATAGACTAAAATTAACTAATGCTCAAAAATAGGAAAAAACCGAACTATAACTTAAATCCTAATTTTCGGCCTCAAGATGGCGGATTTAGGGCCCGAAAATGTGTCAAAAACTTGCCCCAACTAGTAGGGCTGATTGTTGCTGCATTCGTCTCATCGAAACACGTGGTTTCAAAAAAAAAAATGGACTCAAACGGACACCCGGAGCTCAAGTTATGACCTTGTCAAGTTCCTGCTAATTCTGGCGCATCAGATATGTATGGTTATTGAGATGTTCAATGTATTAATTGATCACAAAATCTAATTGTTATGAATAATGCTACACAATTTACTATTTAATTGTCTAGTTTACGTTATTACCAATTACATTTTTTTTGTTCAGATATAATTTGATGTGTTAATAAAACTTTAATCACTCCTAATTAATTGTAAAGCCCAAATGATTTATGTCCATACGTAAAAAGGCAAAAATGTATGCAATAATTCTTTAAGATAAGTGTCTTATAGGACATAAGTAATTTACTCAACTTGCTTCGGAGTATATTCTGCTTGCTTCGAAGTATAGTATAATTTATTTGGAGTATAGTATACCATAGTTTATATGTCACAAACATAGATATGTCAGGTTATTGAGATGTTCAATATATTAATTGATTACAAAATTTAATTGTTATGAATAATGCTACACAATTTACTATTTAATTTTTAATAAAAATTTATTCACTCCTAATTAATTGTAAATCCCAAAAGCTTTATGTCCTAATTAATTAATTTCACTCCTAAAAATGTATGCAATAATTCATTTAGTTAACTATCTTATAGTACATAAGTGCTTCACCGAACTTGCTTGAGTATAGTCTACTTACTTTGGAGTATAGTCTACTTTCTTCGGAGTATAGTCTACTCGCTTGCAGTGTTGGCTACTTGCTTCATAGAATAATATTGAAGGTGAAAGAATGTAAACAAGTTGGGAAGGACATTTGTTAACATCACTTTAGGTCTAGAATACTTTGAAAAATAAATGATAATACACTTGTGGATTATGTGCATCCGTAAGTAAAAGAATACCTCAACTTTGAGGACAATGTACCTCTCTTCATCCATAGTAAGGATATAGTCCATATATTCATGGTACTAACTATAGACAACCCAAATCCATTTTTCTAAATCTAATTATAAATTGAAATAGTCATACCATAACCCCTTTCATTTATTAATGAATGATCATTCATTAATTATTTACATATACTCTGTATTTTATTTGTCTCACATACCTGGACCTTTGTATTATCATGTGGTAGTGTTGTTTGTGGTATACACATTGTGTGTATACCACAGAAGAGATAAGAGGTGGACATTTTTGAATCCAAGATTAGGGTAATACCTTCTCATACACCCAAACTTTGGGATAAATTGAAGACAACTACTTCAAGTCCATATTTGACATATGAGAGGAGGACGATATCAGATAAGGATATAGAGAAAAGCAAGTGTGAAGAGAGAAAATCAAGAGAAGGGTTTGAATAAAAACCACTTTTTGGAACATACTTCAAAAGCACCACAACATGTTGTAGAGAGTACAAATGAATCTCATGTCGAATCTTATGCTTAAGAGTTTCAAAGGATCAATGTAAACTCTTTTTTACCATACAAGGATCCAAATAGAGTGTAACAAGGATAAAAGAATCAAGAAGCATATGATGGAAATGATATGGGTGATAGCTCAAATAAGAAATATAGGACCATAGTTCAAACCCAAAAGCACATAACCAAAATGAAAAGAAAAATTAAGACAACTGACCCACTAAACCAAATGATGTTTCTACATAAAAAATGTTAACATAAAGTGTCAAGAGATTAATACCATCCAATCTACACCTAAATAATATGGAATCCACTTTAGCTAGTATGAAAAATATTCCTCTTTACTATACCTTTAAGATATTGACATGAACAAACTTTTCTCACATAAATTTTTAATTAATACACTAGATCTATCTAGAAGGGAGATAAATAAAGGTATTAGTGAAGAAATCTATAAATCTTACAAAGCCAAGAGGGGCCCAACTCAAAGAAATTTATATTGATTAAAAATAGATACAAAACAACCAAATAATTATTTTCTCTACTCCAATTGAGGTATATTACTGATAGAACTAAATCCATTCAAGAAACTAATGTCACACTTACAATTTTTGTAACATCATGTAAGATTTTATTCATCATTACCATATTATTTTATCTTCCCACTATCTTCCATTGAAACAAAGACATAAATCCATATAATAACTAAAAATAAAATACAATTATAATAAGAACATGTGAATCCAAAACAAAAACTAAAATATCATCAAATATAATTAATATAATTTACACAACAAATAACGTTTGATGTGTTACAAATTATAACAATAAATAGTTTTACAAACATGTGTCTATGCCACATTTTTAGTTTGTTTTCTCATTACATAGATCGACAAATCCCAACGTGATTTTGAATAGTTCTTTCAAATGTTTTTCCCGGTTGCGAATGGTGACCATCTCTTGAACCTTGGCCAAGGAAACTTCATTCATTTACAACCTTTCCGCACTCATTGTTTCCAGTTTTATGTGTCATTTGTAGTTGAATCAAGTCCATCTCTATATTGGCCTTTGACTTGTGTAGATCTATGAGCTTTAGCCTTACAACTTTTCTTTCTTCTCATAGTTATTTGTTCTCTTTTTCATAAAAAGCAATTTTCTCTTCCAAAACCTATATGTTTTTTTTTCAACTTTTGTCATCTCCTCGTAACTTTTATACAAGGAATCCTCTGGGAAAATGAATATGTGTGAAAAATTTATGTTACGGTCTTTACATTTGTGAAATCAATGTAAAAATGTCAAAGTAAATAATTTGTTATGTTGTTTACCTCCAAAGATATTAGAATGCAATTCATCCCTTCTCCTCTTGGATGCAATAGTCTCACTTTCAAACTTTTTGGCATTTTCCAATGGATCGTTGACATGTGTAACTTTCTTCTCATTACCAAGAATTTTAGTGCAAACCATCTTGGTTGACGATGTGAATCTAGAAATGTGATAGACAAGATAATTATTCATATTAAAAATTATTGCTTTGTGGGAAATCATTCATTTTTTCTATCACATTCCCAGAAAAGATGAATGCTAGACAAGATAAATGATTTCCCACAAAGTGACTACCATATTTTATTTGTCAACTGAAGACAAAAGACTTATTCGTCTCCCTGGCTAAAAATGGTATAACCTCAAAATCACTACCAGGAAGAAACATATGTTCATCTCATCACTTCTATTTTCTAAATTAAGAATGTTTTTGCCAAAAACAGGTTCAAAAAGTGCAATAGTAATCTAAAAAATTAAAAATAAAATAGCATTTGAAAAATCTACAAGGAAATAAATTTTGATGACAAATAGAAGTTATACGTTAAAAATAGACAATATGCTCCAAAGGTAATGGATCTTTGGGTAGCCAAATAGTTATTCAAAGATCCTTACCATGTCGACCAAGCCATGCGTTGGCAACAATCAATTCTTTCATT
Organism: Taxus wallichiana var. yunnanensis; assembly: GCA_018340775.1. Taxonomy (NCBI): domain Eukaryota; kingdom Viridiplantae; phylum Streptophyta; class Pinopsida; order Cupressales; family Taxaceae; genus Taxus; species Taxus wallichiana. The sequence goes on from CM031239.1 coordinate 446,247,481, forward strand.
TTCCAACTACGAGGAAAAATAAATAGGATAATATATTCCAACAGAATCATGTCCCTAAACAATTGTCCAACCAGAAAATGCCAGAATAAATATTGCACCATTTCTTCATTTTAAATGTCACGACTTACTGCTAAATGGGGTTGAATTCATTTCGGCTACTAATAAATCATGAGCTAGATTGAATTGAAGGAAGTCTCGACATAGATGAAAAATATAGTAGATTTTATGAGTTTCTTTTGGCAGCTGTTCAGGTTTATGGGTGGTAAGAGTAAAATGAAACACCATTTATACATCTTGTAGGCTTACCTTTTAATCCAGTGCTAAAAATAAGAGTACTTCGATCCCCATTTTTTCCCTACATAAAATATATTTGCCACCACTCTTGTTCTTAAAAGAGATGCACAAGGAAAACAAAATAGAGAATAATCAATACAAAATAGAGAAGAAACAATACAATGTATTCAATAATACACTTGCAGTCTCACACAAGACCTAGGAGTATGGAAAAGGCTGAAAAAAATCTATGTTCTTATTCTTTTTGTCTCTCTCAAAAAGTTTATCATCACCGATAGCCGACATGATGCACACTTTCATTGGGTACTATAGTATACCTTCCATAGTTGTCTATCTTAGATAATTATTTTTTATCACTCTATGACCATGTAAATTTAGGAAATTTTTCATTTCATACTTGTTCCTCGAATCATTTAATATAAAAAGAAATCAGAAAAACAAAAACATAAAACTAGTCCTTAGTGCATGATAAGATCAGTAATAGGATACATAATGCATGGAATACAAAGAACACAAGTTTTTAAAAATGGTATTGAGAGATTTTTAAAAATTGAATTCATAGGTCATATTATCTAACATAAAGTAATTTTTACGATGATTATAATTAAAGGTGGCCTATTGTTATTTATCACTAGGAAAAACAAAATCATATTGTATATTAGCATAGGATAATTTGTGGAAATGTTAATGGCAGAGTCTTGGAATTTCCTTTTGTTGGCTATCAATATCATCCGGATTTCCTTACGTGGGAACCGTATATGGAAATATGCCTCTTGTAATTTTCTTGGGGTTCTTAAACTAAGTACCATGTTAATTTTAGATCTGGTGTAATGTATGAATTATCGATGGATAACTTCTAAATTTTCTTCAAGATTGGTAGGTGTTACTGGGTATTGTTGTAAAGCAGACTCACGGCACCCCGGATGCGATCGAGCTTCTAGGTTGATCACTCTTGCATCCAGTGTGATTGCACAACATGGAAACCTCTCTCCAAGCGTGGGGACTTGTGAAACTGAGAGAGGAATCTCCAGATTAGAGGTCTGGTTCCTCAAACTCCTCTGATTTAGATCTATATTTTGCAAAACTACAGAGGTTTAGATCCTAATCCTACTCTAACTTGCAAGGAGACGGGGTAGAAGTGCAAAAATTGAAATTAATTAGAGATGGTGATGCACCAAAGGAGTGGTGAAACATATTTGTCATGCAAAGACATACACACTCAAAGTTCACAACATAAAACATACACAGATGATAATGTATAATTTAGGATCTCGAAATCAAGCAAATAATACAAACAGAGGATTGAAACCCATTCACAGAGCTTGCATTATCATTTCAATGTCAAAACACGCATTACACCCTCAGAGAGGTAAAAGAAAATTGTTACAATCCTTGGAGAGGTCTGATCCTTCATCAATCACTTGCTGGCGGTGAAAGAAGAAGTCTGCTATGCCCAAAAATGTTCCCCCTTTGAAATGAGCCAAATCTGGCTTTTTACATTGCATGGGTCGAACCCAGGAGACAGAAAACGTACAAAGGCATGGGAGCCCATTCTTTCTTGACTCACGGAGTGCATTAAAACGGCATGGGGGACCTTACAAACCCATACCCTGTCACTTTGACCGGATTACAGGAGAATGCGACCCATTCTGCATTAAATCTGGTCGTTGGAATGTCATTTCTGGCCATGAACACGCGTCAAAGCTGTTTCTCTATTTTCTCCCTCTAGACTGCTCCAAAACACAAGATTGACCCCGGAATCGTGTAGAGAATTTCACCAGCTTTCCGTTGATATAAAGAACGTGCAAATCCGAGCTTTGGATCGAAAGTTATGGCGATCTGAAGATTTAGGGCACAGAACAGGTGAAAACACGTTTTGAAATCTTTCCCGCGCTCTGCCACCTGGATGACACGTGGCACGTGCTGATTGGATGAGCAATTCTCTCTCCTCTACCTTTCGCGGGCTTTCCTTTTGAAATTTCCTTGTGGGCCCCTGCTGGGACACGTGGCGCTATTTTATTGGTTCGGATCAGTGCTCGAAAACTCGCCCCTTTGACTTTTCTGGACCTTTCCCCTTGAGACACGTGTCATGCGTTGATTGGTCCTCGGACTGCTGGCTCTCTCGCGCCCTTCGTGTCTTTTTGTCCCATTTGGCACAAAGTGCTCCTTGTCTTTGATTTCAACCGAACCCAGGCGGTTTGCGTCATTTGTCCCAAATGTCCCAAAGCAGTTAGTGCGAAAGTTCTCCTTTTCGGCCGATCCGGGCTTTCCGCGTCCGTCGCGTCCATTTGTCCCAAATGTCCCTGTGCTTCGCGGGACAAATTCTTCCGGTTCGCCCGATTTGGCCGGTTCGCGTCCTCGCGGCCCCGATGTCCCAAAGCGGTTTCCTGACCGTTTGTTCCCATTTCGGCCGATCCGGCCGGTTCGGGTCTTTTTGTCCCAGATGTCCCAAATGCTTAGTGGGCCACCTGGAGGCTTTTCGCCGATCCGCGCCTTGACGTCCCAAATGTCCCAAATGCTCCTAGGACTAGGACTTAGCCGATTTTCACAATTTTTTCTGGATCAACCTACTTGCCTTCTGCAACTTTTTTCCGCATTTTCTCAGAGCTTGCTCTTTCACTGGACAGAGAGTTAGAAAATTTCTGAAGGGACCCTAGAAACCTGATTTTTGCTCTGAATCAATCAATTTTCCTGGGAATTGAATATTCTGATGCATGTTATCAAATTTACCCTGGGGGGTGAATTTTGGATAACAGTATGTATTACACAAGAAAAGTACGTGAATAAAATTTTGATTTAAGTTTATGCTTCTCAACCGGTTTATTTGTGGCAATCTTTTGTTAGATAGAAACAAAATTTAATCCACATTACGTCTAGTTCTAGAAAAATAATTTTCAAATTTTATAAATGAAAGTGTAAAAATATGAAAAGATTTGATTTGATAAATGAACTTGCAAATTTGATAAATGAACTAGTAAAAATAAATGAACTTGTAGAAAGAAAATGTCACATTCACTTGCAGATGTGATAAATGAACTAGTAAAAATATGAAATTACCTTAACTAAGATTGATGGATGGAAGAAAATGTATTCAAATCTCACCTGCAATACAAATAAAAAACAATGTTAGTCTGTTGTTATAAATAGAGTAAAAAATCAGTTCACATGTTAAGTATTTTGCAAAATCACATGATGGTTGAATAAAGTGGGGAGAAGATGCAATGATTACATGTGGTTGTCATTTTGATACCACATGGCACATACAAAAAAATCCAATTGTGTCAACTATAATCATGAATAATCGACCCATTGTGGTACCACATGACACATTCAAATAAAAACATTTGTGATAGGTATAATCATGAATAATCAACCCTTTGTAATGCCACATGGCGCATTCAAACAAAAAACAATTGTGATAACTATAATCATGAATAATCAACACATTACGATGCCACATGGAACATTAAAACAAAAACATTTGTGACAGCTATAATCATGAATAATGCACCCATTGTGATGCAACATGGCACATTCAAACTAAAAACACTTATGAAAACTATAATCATGATTAAATCCAAATACATAATTAAAACACATGTTAATGTTATTATATTAAAACAAGCCACAATTATATCAATTAAAAATTTGTCATTAAATTAATGTTAATGTTTTGAAATAATTCGGTTAGTAGTATGAAATCGAGTTTTCCTTCATTGTCTAGTGTAAGCAATGGAGGTCATTTTTTCAAACATGTTTTTTTAATTTTTGGGGTTATTGTGTATCGAGTTGGGTGTTACTCTTATGCTTGGTTCCCTTGAGTTTTTGGCGGTACCAAATCATCCTGAAAAATTCAAACAGTTTGTGTTACTATAATTCATACAAACTAAGAATACCGCAAAGCCAAAACTACATGTAATTTTTTTTGAAACAAGTTATTACGTGAGGTAGGTTGCATGGCTACAATGCATTTTATAATGTGGCCAAATGGTAAATCCATTGAAAACATATGTCAACATGGTCGCGAAAGAGGTAGGAAATAACAAAGGGAAATTAAGATCGATGACATTGAAGATATTAACAAAGAAACAATCGATGTAACTTTCTTCCCATGACAGATTGCATCGGGCTAACATTGTGTAATTTTCCATGGCCTGCCACTCCTCCATTCATCTAGACATCCACCTCATCACTAATAGATCACACCGTAGTGGGAAATGCTACTAATGTAGTAGTATTGGATGAGGCCTGCATTATCGGAACATTTTAGTCTTTGGAAAGAATACTAGTAGTAATTACAAAGAAAAATAAATGTATATACTATAACTTTATTCCTATTTTTAATACTATTTATATAATAAAATGATTCACAATATAGAATCTCGATTCCACTTCGCGTAAATGTTACACCGTAAATCCTCGTGTAACATAATATGCTCCTCTCCTTCTCTCTGAGAGGCCACTTTGGAAAATGCCTGCAATCATCATGCACATTAAATTAGTTACAATAAGTAGTAGAATAAATCATAATTAAATGTTTGTGTATATGTGAAAAACATAATCAACTGATATTTAATTATGTACATGTAAAACCGGGTGCATGTCGATCTCCTCATTCATCTCTCTCTCATGGGTCCCAGGAGATGTCTACAGTCAATGAAATGAAAGTAAATATGAATTAAAAAAAAGCATATAAAGATGTAGAAGAACCATATTCATCATAACCACTTTTAAAATTTTAAAGAGGTAAATATTTGTTAGAAAAAACATATATCGTAGCTGACAGAGGTTAAGAAAGAGTGAAAGTAGTTGACAGAGGTTAAAAGGAACTTAGAAAAGGTAAAAGGGAAGTAGTGTAATAAGGTCTAGAAGAAAGGAGGTGTCACAAGGAAAGACAAGCTCTTAGGAGTGATGTAGACAAAAGCATATAATCTCATTCATATACTCAGATATCAAGATATTTACAAACTTCACTTCTACCTTCTCTGCAATTTGAGGATCAAATTATTATAGTCTATCTAATCACTTTTTCCATGAATAACTTCAATGTTCATCATAACTTGCTTCATACCACCCCCTGATGTCACTTCAACTCTCCTATAACTCACTCTTTCTTATTTAGGTCTAATTGTCCCCCTCCCCCTATTTTTTTGCCTTCTTGTCTAGATTCTATTCCAAATTTGGTAAATTTTCTTCCCAAGTCTCGAGATCATTCTTCCACTTATGTACCCTATCAAACACTTCAAGCACTATTATACTATCCACAATATGGTTTCTAGAAGCCTCAATTCATCCAACTTTACCTTACTTAGTCAACATTTCACTTAATATGTCCTCCTTGTCTTGATGCAATGCATATTTGATTCACCTATGGGTATTGACTTGTTTCTATTTTGTCACTATTTCATAGTGACATGCATTTTCTCTTTAACCAAGAAAAACCTCCTATTGTGCACATTAAGAAGACAGAGTGATGTAGTAACTAAGTCAACTTCTTGTACTCCAACTGTCTTTACCTTAGAACATCTTCAACTATGTCCTCAAATAACTTAAAATAATTCAATTTTCAACCATCATACTCACACAAGTAACTCTTACATCTTAGCCTTTCTTTTCTTCAAGTGGTCATGTTTAGCCACCATGAGGAATGCTATAATATTACTACAAAATTCATAAACAATGGTTACAATCAATATTATTACCTTAATTGAACCTGCCTTATATAGGCATTGGAAAATAGGATTCTAAAAAGTATAATTTGTACCTCTCTTACAAGCAATCTGAGGGCATGTTCCAATACCATTTTATAAGGAGAAGGTGTTAGAAAAATTGGTGAATTCATTCTTTGTGCAAATTCCCTTTCCACAAAATTCACTTCTTGATTACTCTAACTTGTAATTCCTCCTTCAACCAATTAACTCTTTACCTTTTCTGTCATCCATTTAGGAATTCTCCATGCATGCAAAAACCTATATGGTCTTCTCATCCTAAAATCTTACTTAACTCACTGTTTGGGGCATTGAATATCATGTCTTCTTCCTTAACACAGACTGAGATAGCTAACTATCACAAAATGGGAAGATTATAGATTTTCTTACTCCTTAAATTCTCAAGATCCCTTGAAAGGATTGTGCAATAATGATATGTTTCAAATTTCAATCCATAATTCCACCATTTGAGCCTTTAACTCCTCAATCACAACCAAACCCTAGGTCAAACTGAGATAACCTCCGAGACAACCAAATGTTTAATTTTTTTAAAAATCCTCCAACAAAATACCAGAATTCTTGTTGAATATTTTAAAGGAGTCTTTCAAGATGGTTTCTTCAAAATTTTAGGATCAAATTCGATGTTTAAGGCCTCAAATTCACATACCCTAGCCAAATCTTTAGTGAAGGTTTCGGGTACCCGAGTACAGAAATTTTTTCATAAATTTCTTTAAACTTGATGTCATGACTCCTAATTTTAGCTGAGGCTCTGTTTGCATCTATTCCACGAAATCAACTTACCAAGGAAGAAAAATTATTCACATTATCTTAATACTTACCTATCTTTGTAGCTTCATGATTCAGTTCCTTGTCATGTTTTAGTTTCCTGTCATTTATATATTCACATTATATTTATCTACAAGAGCCAAATGTTCACCACAATGCTTAAGATCACCTTGTATCCACTCAAAGAATCAAGAATTTATTCTAATACTAAAAATTGCATACATATACATATGTAAGTACTAATAACATGTCAAACTATATGTGAAGATACAATCCAAGAGGGTCTAGTAAAGCAATAAGATAAAGAGAAGATCCAAGATTTCAAACATAAAGGATCCAAGAGTTTAAACATATGCATTGTTGTGCATATTTAAATGACTATTACACATATTTATCCATACTTTTTAGTTTTATATCGGGAACGATTAACACCGACACACCTTTATGTCATAATTATCTATCAAATATATGCATAGAGATGGCAATATCTACATATCATTTAAGTAAATATTTAGAAATCAAACAAGTACTTATTCACTTAAAGCAAGTACTTAAATTAGAAATCTAACAAGTTCCAAAATTCCTTATTACAATACAAATTTATATTTTTTACATTTAGAGGGGAAAATGATAACTTGAAATTTACATTTCAAATGAGGTCCATGACTTACCATGCCTTCCATTTCTTGCACCACCACATCCACAATTAGCTAAAAGGTTTCATTTCATCACCCACTTGGGATGAACCAACCTACAAAATAAACCCTTGTTTATTCAATGGTTTTATAACAAAAACTACAAATTACAATTCTCTTATTTTGTGTTCTCTTTTCTTTATCTCAGCTTCCTTTTTGTTGGTTGGATTCGTTGCTGCTTTTTTTTTACATTTTTCATATAGATGGAACAATGAGATGCCATCCTCCTACATACATATTGTATCAATGAAAATTTTAATGAATGATTCATGAAAAAATGTTTAGCTAACAAAACCAAAATATAAATGACTAACTTACGTCGTAGTCACCTCCACTAGTTCTTTCGGGAATAACCCCCTCCATTGCTGCATCCATCTCACCCTCCTCACCCTATGAAGACAATGACATGTAAATTATAAGAAATAGATAATACTTATGTACTTCCAATGAGAAACAAGTGAAATGAAACCGTTACTCGATAAAATTACCCTATTTTTCTTCTTTTCTCTCAAAGCCAATATGTTTTCCCTCCTCTTAGCCCTTGCCGTCTTCAAATCATAGACCCTCATGGAATCAACCTATTTCTTCGAGCATCTTTTAAGCTTCACAAACAATGTCTTTCCATCCCTCTTAAAAATATGATTTATCATGCATCGCCTCTGCAATATAGAGTGCGTACATAACACACTCTCAATGTTTCCCTCTCTCTCTCTCGTATTACCTCCACCTTTTGGAGGCCCGCCGAGGATACTTTTCAATAAATTTTATCCCTTTCCTCTCAGGGGTAACACGAGAGATGGAATGGGCATCTATCCTGTGGATGTTTAACATCCATAACTTGTAAAAATTTCTATTGCAACTAGGGTACTCACAATAATAATGTATGTGATATCCATAATGCTCCCTCCTATAGTGAAGAGGATCCTATTCAACAACATCATATAAAAAGTTAGACACTAATGGAAATAAATGAAAAAAAAATTAAAAGATTCAATTTGATTATTTTACCTCATCAATGATGATATTATCCTCCACATGACTTGGAGAAGCAACACTGGGTGCATCCTCTTGCAATCATCATTCCAAATATCATGTTGTGAGCCATAAAAACTTGTTACACACATACAAAATAATATATAATCAAATTAAATTAAATTAAGATAACAAATACAACGTTAAATTAAGGTAATTTTACCTCCTCTACATCTATATCATCCTATACATGTGACAACAAAGCAACGTTCACTGCAACCGCCTCATCGTCCTTCACTCAACAATCCATACCATATAGATTTTTTTACTAACATAATAAATAATACAAAATTCCAACAAAATTTAAAATATCAATGTTAGAACGATTAGTAGATAAAGTACACACACGTACCAAAGAAGATATCTAAAGGTAAAATGTTCACCTTCGTCATTTTGATCTTCTGATTGGAGGCCCAGACACAAGTTCTTGAGATAAGATTGCATTAGTTACTTAAAAAAATTAGTTTCAACATAAAAGATAATACAATTATTTATTTTTCAATTATAGTAATGGAAAAGCTAATTAAAAGCTTATATGCTTACCTGTGATGAAAAAGCAATGTCTAAAAAATGCAACATCGTCAAATCTGACCGCAATACTAGCTAAATAACAAAAAATCACAAACAATCATAATTCATCTTAACAATAAAAATTTGGACAGATATAGTGCCTACATGTATTTTTCTAAGAGTACACACCATAACAGTATGATGACTCCAAGGTCTGAGTATCTTGTGATAACATTCGTATTATATCTTTGACGAGCCACATTATTCCTATAATAAAAAATCTATGTCTACCATTCCACAAATGCATCACAGATAGTATGTATTAAGCCATTAAATAATTACAAACATAATTATACATAACACTAAAAGAAAATACGGTGTGTACATATATCATATTACAATGTCATCCATGGAAAGTTCTAACAACGCTACCACTTCTTCATTTATTGTGGCCCTAGACACTTGACATACATCCAACCTACCTCTATTAACTTTTACATGTACATATGAACATTTCACAAAGTGAGATACAATCTCAAGCACTTGAAAAAGATTTACATTGTTGCATTAGTATACACATTCATTTGATTCACAACAATCATATCATGTGAAAACACACAAACTGTTCCAAAATTCATGATGTAACGCTTCCTCAAGACCTAATATCAAGGCCCTATACTCAGCCTGGTGGATGGTCATACTTGATATCTCCCACAATAGTGCCTCTCTCTACTTTCTTGTTGTCATTAGGGTCATATAATATGAATGATGAACATGTAAGATTTTCCGACGTATTAGACAATCCATGAATTTCCAATCTTTAATGGAAACCATGTTTACCTTTATAATGGAAAAACATATATCGTAAGAAACAACAGACAACATGTTTTTTTACATATTCAACACTGCAATTTTAACTTTTCAATACAACTATCTACATTCCAAGACATGTGCATATCTATATATGTCGATACATATACATGTTTATTTTTATTTGTTAGTTGTGGTATACAAAATATATTTTTCTTTTTTTCATGTGGTATACACATTATGTTTTGTGTGTATATGACGATACAAAAATATTCAAATATTTATGTTTTACTTGCACATTACGTGGTATAAGCACCGTATAACATATATATAAGAATTAAGGGAGGGAGGGGGATTAATATGATCCCTATTGCCCTAGAAGTTGTGGTATAAAAGCTTATAGGGAAGGAATAAGAGAGGGAGGGGGATTTATATGATCCATATTGCCCCATATGTTGTGGATGAAAAAAATTATAGTGATGAAATGTGTTCAAATTGGGCCAGGTTGGCCATTGTTAGAATTGAGAAAAAGAGGAGGATCCCGTGCTTGAAGTGGAAGAAGCAAAGGAGCGAGAAGAATTAGAAAATGATAGGTAGAAAATTAGTTAGAATGGAAACAAGAAGATACATGGAGAATATGTACATGTATGTATGAGTATACATATACATATGCATATGTAATGGTCTCACATACCTGGACGTTTGTATTATCATATGGAAGTGTTTTTTGTTATATAGAAGTTGTGTGTATACCATGAAAGACAGAAATGAATGCATGTGGCTATCCTAGTGACTTGATCATTGATGCCCCAATAATTCCCCATACATACATGCATATATGGGTGTCATGCGATCCTGTTGCCAGGATAGACTACTACTTAGGGCTATCCTAGAAACTAAATCGCATATGCCCCCATAATTCCCCACAATGCCCCATATATACATTCATATCGTGGGACCCACTTTTGATGAGGTTGTGAATTTGGAAAGTCATGTAAATATATATGATTCTTTGCATCGACGTTTATGTGCTACAATGTAACTAGATTTGGTAGGGTATTCTAATAATATATGGGAGGTTGCAGGTTCAAATCCCAGCATTTTTGTAGTATACACACTTAGTGTGTATACCACAAAACCAAAAAATCAAAGGCATGGAAAGTGTGTAAACCACACGCGATGACCATACATGCATACCTATGTAATTTTGTTGTTAGGGAGGCCATCTATCCCGACACCGGGATCACATGATCATACATGCATGCCCATTGCGCGTGGTGTGCCACAAATCCATGACTTATAATTTTGTTTTGTTTTGTAGTATACACATAGTGTGGTATACACGCTAAGTGTGTATACCACACTATATGTATACCATAAAAATCTAGAATTTAAACCCGCAACCTCGCATATATTATTATAATTCCCTACCAAAATTGTTTCATTGTAGCACATAAACGTCAATACAAAAAACATATATATTTACTTGACTTTCCAAAATAACCAACTCATCAAAAGTGGGTCCTACTATATGCATGCATGTATGGGGAATTATGGGGCATATGCGATTTAGTCCCAAGGATAGCCACGGGGATCCGTCTATCCAAGGCGATAGAATCACATGACCCCATAAAAATGACCATAAGATGCCATGCTGAATGGCATACATGCATCACCTTTTATGGGACCCGCATCATCATCAGGAATCCAGTAAATTTCAACTGGATGATGCATGTATGTAAGGAATTTTATGGTGTATCATATGGGGATCATATGGTCCCATCTCGAATGGTAAGTAAATGATCGGGTCAGTAACACATGTATTTATCATACTTTATGTGACAAATGACGTAAACACTATAATAGGATACTAGTAGTGAAATTTTGTGGCATACACTATTATTTTTATGCGTATGTGAAAAATAATGAAAACACCGTATTGCGATACTAGGAATGAAATTTTTTGGTATACAAATGATTTAACTGGGATGTGATGAATAGATGCCACGAAATTAGAACTGGGTCCTACACATGGGCATTTTATATATGACATCTTTTATGGCATCTTATGGTCTATCGCAGGGTCATATATACATATATGTATACCATTATATATACATATGTATATGTATATCCATACACACATGTACATATATATGAATATGATTATGTATACACATACATATACACATATATATATATATATATATGTACATGTATATATATGTGTATATGTATATGTATATGTATACATATGTAGATGTATGTGTATGAATATGTAGGTGTCACAAACGAGCCTTAGGCTATCTTGGCCACAAGATCACATGACCACATCCATATCACATGATCCTTGTGCATATACACCATGCATATACATCACACTTTTCCAAATAATCACCTGCCATCGTGGCATGATACCACCCGAGGAATTTTTTTCACTACCAAAATATTTCATATTCATACACTTATATACATATACATATATGTATACATATACATATATGTACATGTACATACATATATATGTGCATTTGTATATGTATGTGTATACATATGCATATCCATATACAAACATATATGTACATATATGTACAAGTATACATATACATATGTATATGTAATGGTCTCACATACATGGACATTTGTATTGTCATATGATACTATTGTTTGTTATATAGACACTGTGTGTATACCACATAAGACAGAAATGGATAATCCTGTCTTCGATCACAAGTAAATGATTGGGTTGTGATTGTGGCTAGTGTATATACTCTTGTCTTGGTTGGCTAGCCAATCAATACGATGTCTATACTCTTCTCTTGGTTGTTTTGATTTAAACATGATTATAGTTGTCATAATTGTTTTTGTTTGAATGTTCCATGTGGCATCACAATGAGAACAACAAGTAATCATTGCATCTTGTGCCCACTTTATTCAACCATCATGTGACTTTGAAAATACTTAACATGTGAACCTATTTTTCCTCTATTTATTATAACAATTTTTCATTGTTAGTATTTGTATTGCAGTTAAGTTTTGATTCCTTTGATAATTTTGATATCCTTGTTGATTTACTTTCTTCTATTTTGAATTTACACACTGCTATTTTAGATTTACAAAGCATGATCATACACAAAAAAAACATCTATAAATCTAGTATATCCTATTATTATTATCCTTAATTTCTATTTCACCACATTCATTGACTAGCCAACCAAGACAATTGTATAGAAATATTTATATCTCTCTTCATGTGGTATACACACAGTGTGTATATGACAATCTACAATACCATATATAAGTATTTCTATTGATACTATAAGTACATGTTTTCCTCTAAAATACTTCACAAATCTATAGAAAAGAAAAATTAAAAAAATGTCTATCTGTGAACAATTTTAAAATCTAAAAATTGCATAGCCTTAGGAAATTTCATTCACCTGAATATTTTTTTTAAGATCTAATGCTTCTCGCCAATTCTCGTTCTCCCATCGACCTTCTGCGAATCCATTGTAGAGTCATGAGTTTTGTCAATTCACATTCCTTCTTTCTTCACTTTCTAAAAATACTCATTTTTCCTTCGATCCCATTCTATTTGATTTTGAATAGTAGAATCGAAGGCTCTTAATTGGGACTCCCCTACAAAGAGATTTATATGAAAATCTGACATGTGACCGAACAGAATAATACACAAGTGGAATTCACACATGAGATTTTGATGTTCAATGAAGCTTTTTGTAAATTCCTTCAAAAATTAAATGTCATTATTTATTTCAAATGGAAATTCACATGTTATTCTTGATAATTTCCACATGTAGAATTGTTCTTCCAAGAAAGCACTATATACTTTTCTGAAGGTCTTCTACACCCAATCAATTTTTCCAAAGAATACACAAGTAACATGTAAGTAATTTTTTAATCTTTTCTTTTTCTTTTTCTATTTTTTTTCTTTCAATCTTCTCCTCTTCCAACTGATTTTTCAATGTCTCATTTTGAGAATGCAATTTTTCATAATTGTTACAAATTATACCCCAAACATTTCTGACTTCCTCTATGTTTAAGGAAGTTTGAACTTCCTTATCAAATTTTACTTTAGTGTTAGAAAGGGTTGTTTCTTCCTTTTCCTTGCATTGCATTTCAAGTTTTTAAATTTACATGTAAAGAAGAGATGATGGTTTCTTATGCTTGTAGCTTTATTTTCATATACTCTATTTCTTCGTTTTGTTTCTTGATGATTGCTTCTTGCTTAGAGAAGAGAATCACATGTGTGATTAATATTCTTCAATACCATAACCACCTGAAGTGGGAGATATAGGTTCTTCTTCTGTAAGTGGAGCCTTTCCTTTTTCTGTTTCCTTACTGGAAGAAGAAGGTCATGGCAAAGGTTTCAGGACCCCTTTTACGTTGAATTCCGTGATTTCTTCAGTCCGCAGTTGCATAGTTTTGGTGTTGAAATTTTTTGTTGTTTAATCGATGGAATGGGGTGATAAAACAAAAGCACTTGAATTAAATTCTCACCAGCTTCTCATGTCCTTTCCTCCAGCACCTTTCTCTTCATTGGGATCAGCCTCAAGAATTGGCATGATTTTATGATTGGATGGTGACTAGGTCGTGTTGACTAGATGCCACGGAGGAGGATGCGGGTCCCACAGATGGGCGTTGCATGTATGCCATTATGTATGGAATTATACAGTGATTTTTATGGGGGTCATGTGATCCTATCACAAAGATAGATGAATTTGTTCTACAAAGTCCTCTAAGGTTGAATTTATACTTCCATAAATTTCATTACATCCTCGATGTCTTCATCCTCTAGAAGAATCAATTTTATTTTTCTTTTTCCACTTGGGGGTTCAATGACAGTTTCTTCTCCCAATTTTTTCAATTTTCTTCTTCTTTTTGTAATTATTCCTACAGATGTGGCACCAGATATATCACCTTGTTCAACACTAGATGCTTCAATTTCTCCTTCAGGGTTTAGCGAGGGACGCAGAGTTAATTTAGGTGCAAGATATTCAGAGAGAGCATGTCTCTATTTTTCAGAACTTTACCCATCTCCTACATCAAAGTTTTCCAAGCCTTTTTACCCTTCTGCTCTATGATAGAATATTGACAAATCAGGTAAATGAGACCGTGGTGCTTGATTGCTCCTTTATTCTAGAAATAATTTTGATGTTATCACACATAAATTGAGGTAAATTTACTTGATGCCCTGGTTTTTACAAACCATTATTTCAAATGAATCAGAATCCACATTGTATCGACTCCTAGGAGATTGTATTCACCTTTTCAAGTGAAATAATTCACTATCCAAAATGTGGCAGCCCCATAGGGTTCAAGAATTGTATCTCTCCTAATACCTTTGACATGTTTTACATTATTTAGGGCCAATTCTGGTTTAGGATCTCCATGCTCATGAAAAATTTGAATAAGGTCTTTGTAAATAGACCTTCCTACAATCTGCATCCCTTCATAAGGAATCCCTGAAATTTGACTTATAATCTTACTATTAATAGGAATCTTCGTGCCTCTTACCCTCAAAGAGATTCCCTTAAATTTTTTTGATGAATTATTCCACTATTGCTTCCTTTTAGCCTTGGAATTCTTTAGGAATTCTAACCATCCCACCTTTTCAAATAAGTCTCAGAACTTGTGAATCTCACAATAAAATTGAGGCAAACTCTAGTTTTGAGTACTTTTTATGCCCCATTCTTCTAAATTGAAGCAAAGGATAAACATAACAAGAATAATAATAAAATAGTCCAAGCTAGAAAACTAATATAAACTAAAACAACATTGTTTAGGGAACAATCTGAAGTGAAGGTAGTCATATCCCCAAATATTTATAATATGTGCATGGATAAGTATGTGTCATAGCACATTCATTGTCTAGCCAACCAAGACAAGCGTATAGATAGTTTTATGTCTCATATGTTGTATACACACATTTTGTATATGAAAAACAAAACTACCATATTATAATACAAACGTACATGTATGTGAGACCATCGATATGTAACTACATATACATATCTATATGTATACTCGCACTGTGTGTGTGTGTGTGTGTGTGTGTGTGTATGCATATTAAAATGGGTGTATAAACATACATATACAAATGCATATATACACATATGTATGTACGTGTATGTATGTGTATATGTATGTGTATATGTATGTATGTGTATTTGTATGTGTATGTATAGGTATGTGTATCTATTTGAATAGGTATCACAACACATTCATTCACTAGCCAACAAAATCAAGAGTATAGACATCTCCCTTCTATGATATACACAGAGTGTGTATACCACAAACAATACTACCATATGATAATACAAAGGTCCGGGTATGTGAGACATATAAATGTACATATGCATATGTATACTCATACATACGTATGCATATACATGTATAAACATACATATAATTACACACACACACAAAGATACACACACACACACACACACACACACACACACACACACACACACACACACACACACACACACACACACACACACACACACACACACACACAACACACATATGTATATGTATGTATAGGTATGTGTATTTATTCGAGTAAGTATCACAGCACATTCATTCACTAGAAAGAAAAATCAAGAGTATAGACAATTTTTTCTCTCTTATGTGGTATACACACAGTGTGTATACCACATACAACACTACCATATGATAATACAAGGTATGTGAGACATATACATGTACATATGTATATGTATACTCGTACATATGTGTGCATATACATGTATATGGATATGCATATGCATGTATAAACATACATATGCAATTACACTATTATATACATAAATGTACGTGCATATGTATACATATGTATAGGTATGTGCATGTATTCGAGTAGGTATCAAAGCACATTCATTAACTAGCCAGCAAAGTCAAGAGTATGGAATTTTTTATCTCCCTTATGTGGTATAAACATAGTATGTATACAACATGCAACACTACCATATGATAATACGAGATATGTGAGACATATACATGTACATATGTATATGTATACTCGTATATGTGTGTATATATATGTATATGGATATGCATATGCATGTATAAACATACATATGTAATTACACGTATATGTACATGTATGTACGTGTATATGTATACATATGTATAGGTATGTGTATGTATTTGAGTAGGTATCACAACACATTCATTCACTAGCCAACAAAGTCAAGAGTATAGACTATTTTTTATCTCCCTTTTGTGGTATACACATAGTGTGTATACCACATACAACACTACCATATGATAATACAAAGGTATGCGGGTATGTGAGACATATACATGTATATGGATATGCATATGCATGTATAAACAAACATATGCAAATACACACACACACACACACACACACACACACACACACACACACACACACACACACACACACATATATACGTATATGTACATGTATGTACGTAAATATGTATACGTATGTATAGGTGTGTGTATGTATTCAATTAGTATTAGAACTCATTCATTGACTAGCTAGAAAAATAAAGAAACCAAAATTCTCAAGTCATATATTTGAAACCCTGTGAATCTAAAATTAATATTCAAGTGAATGAAACTACCTGAGGCTATACAATTTTTAGATTTTAAGATTGTTCACATATAGAATTTTAATATGTCAACTAGTAACTCATTAGGTAGAGGTATATACAATGAATGCTCAGTAGGAGTACTAGTCTCACCAACAACATATGTATCTAGGGTGTCCATAGGAATAGGCTATGATGGGGAGTGACCGAAACTTATTATGGATTATCCATATCTACTTTACGATATAAATAACAATTAGCATCAACATGGAAAATATACTCAATGCCATTATGTCAAAATTTGATGCAATAATGGAAATTAGAAGAGATATCTTGCATATCATGGTTCCAAAGATGTCTAAAGAGTAAATTGTATTGCAAATAGGTTTCCATAATGTGAAATGTAGTGGATGATGTCTTAGGACCAACAAGTAGGTCAAAAGTGATAGAGCCAAGTGTAGAGAATGTTATGTCAGTAAATCCATGTACAGTAGTAGGAGACTGATTGATTGCAAGAGGAGAAATACCCATCTTTGTAAGCAATGATTTATGACATATGTTGACACCAGAAATGTTGTCTATTATAACCCTTTTAAGAAAGAATCCTTGAATGCATGTGGTGATGAATAAGGGTGGGTCCATCAATTCATATCATCATTATGTGAGATATTAGATGGATTTAGAGTAATAGCCTTCGTGTCATAGATAGACATTTAATATTTCACCTAGTATCGTCAATGCTCTTTTCCCCCATAAAATTTCATCGGGTATCGTCAGCTAGTAATAGTCTATCTGTGACATATGTTCATTGGGTTTTATGTGTTCTAATTTTTTTCAAGGTTTTGGGATTCACCGTGGATGGCACCAAAACTGGGAACTCTATAACTATATTCACAGAAGCTTGACAGATTCTCACAATCGACGACACAACAATAATTTCTATTCTATTTAAACCCCAACACTTCTCTATTTTTGTTTAAACTGTATAATAAGATTTTATCTAATACCCTAAATCGTAAAGCCATGAAAATGAAACCTTGAATGAAATGCAAGAAAGTGGAAAAAAATACCCGAATGCCAATTGGGAAGTTATAGACAGAGCAAAATACCCAAATGTAAGAGAAATACCCAAATTGGAGCTTCCAATAATTTCCAATATTCTGCAAGAGGGATGAGCTTCAGTAAGGGGTGATCTTTTCGAGAAAGATAATAGAGCTAGAGATTGCAAGAAAATGGAGGATCTCAACGGAATGGGGGAGGGATGCTGAAATTAAGTCCAAAAGATGTGAGAAGGTGGCGGTGTCCTTCCTTTTAGATCCTCAGTGCCAAGGTGCCAATGTCTGCTTTTTTGAAATAATTCGGTGTTCACAAAATTAGTCCGGCTGGTATCATGCCACTCTACCATGCTTTTTTTTTGGAAAAGTATGATGAATATGGATGGGGTATGTGCACGGGGACCATGTGATATGGATGTGGGTCATGTGATCGTGTCGCTAGGATAACCTCAAGCTAAAACGTGAGGGAAAGGGCATCAAATGATATAGACATCTTCATAGGTTTGTTAAAGGACTTCCAAATATTTCGTAAAGGCATATTCCAAAGCATCTTCAAATCCCTTATCTCCTCTTCTCTTCTACAAAATACAAGTCAATTTCTTAGTGTAAATATCCTCCTTGAATGCATGGTCATGTTGCCCCAATGTGTGGCCAAGTATTTTGAGTTACGTATGTCTGTGTTGATCTTGTGCAATGCACTTAGTGCCTTGTCCCACTATTTTGATAGATTGTGCATGCTTCAATCAATGATACCATGTTATTCTCGACTCTCTTTACTCATCTAAAACTTCATTAGTATGTTCTTTCCCTTCTATTCTTTAATGACATGATGTGTGTGAGATATCTTTATATGATTTCAATTCTATGTCATGAATACATCAAAGTAAGAGTTTGATTTAGTGTAGAGTTGATTGTGGCTTGTGGCATGTATTTTCCTTTTCGCACCGATTTTTCCCTTTTATTCTTCATTTCAAGGAGAGATATCCTTCTACTTTTGTGCATCACCTTATTTAGTTTAAATTTATACTTCTTCTAACACTCATCTATACAAATTGTAGTTTAGTTGTTAACACTAGGGTAGATAGATAGAGGAATCTGCGTTCTATGGTGGTTTGTCCCAAGGGCCAAGGTTCCACACCTTGGACACATTCCTATTGTTGTACTTCCGATCTATGGGTTCACACAATTTTGTGACAACATGTAGGAAATGAATGTCTATTTAAAACAAAAATTTGAAATGCAAGCGATAGAGTACGGATTGAAATGAATCTTGAAAATGATGTAAACGAGGATTCACGAATTTTAAAATGACAGTTTATTGTAAAGAAAAAAGAAAAAGGAACATGCATAGTGCGGGAAAGGCAAAGTAAATTTAAGAAATGAAGTCATGTTGTTTATAATCATACTAAGGGTTAAATGCGCCAATAGAAAAGATGTTTTGCATGATTTTAATCATGAAATATGTGTAAGAATTAAATGAATGGGTCATACAACTTACATATTTAAATTATGTCCGACTTATTTATATAGAGAAAAATGCAAATTGTATTTGTAACACCTCAAATAATATCCCAAAATTCAAAGTTTTTTTAATTGTGTAAATCTTCATATTCAATCACATAAATGAAATAAATATTCTTAGAGAAATCAAATATCATACTTGATTACAAAATATTAATTTATTTTGATTCATCTCACAACTCTTTTATCTATAAACTTTGTGCAACCGAGAAGGATTATTTAATGTATTTTGATTCATCTCATAACTCTTATATGATTCATCTTCGTATTCGGTATCTAACATATCATTAAAGATAGGGTGAATAAACAATGCAATCAGCAACTTACATTACTTTGACTAAAGTTTCTTGTCATGCATAAACAACATTTCTCGAGACCACACAAATCCTAGAGATATAGTCTTCCATCACCAAACATTTATCTCGACACAAATAATATTGTTATTTATGAAGTCGAACTTGTTAAAATAAGGATGAAGTATTTGTAGTTACCCTCCTCTTTCCACGTTGGCATAAGAGAAAAAGGTATCCTCACGCAAAATTCATATTGTTTCACCATATCAGAAAACATGTTTTCAACGGATCTTTCCTTTACCAATACACTGACATCGTATGCCAAGATGGGAGCCTTGGATGAGTGAAGGCGGTTATCAAAGCATAAGGTAAATCAGATTTTTAGCCAAACACCATATCCTTTGGCACTGCATTTTTGGACTGCATCGAGTGCAAGATATGCACAACTTAGATTTGTTGAAAAGAGTTTGGAAACCTTTTGGAAGAATGTGACTGGTAGGCTATGCAAAGATTGAAGATGTTGAAAAAGCTTTTAAAACTTCCCAGTAAACATAATCTTGGGAGGTGTTAAACCGACCACAAAAATCCTTTGCCGACATACTGTTAACTTGCGCTAAGATAATATCTTTGGAACACTGTTTGGTCTTCCAAAAGGGACGCCTGGAAAAGGGTAAAACCAAAAATAAAATAAAAAACAACAGACTTTGCTATCCCCTTCCCAACCTACGTTGCCATGGGAGATTCATGACAGAGTTTGATCGTCCATAAAGGCATAAGGAGAGAAGGATCTTTGCAAATTTTATAGACGCCTTTGCTCTACTAGATGCATCAGAAAAAACAAATCTTATACAAAGGACTCAAGCTGTTTGACAAAATGAAAAATATAAATGCTGCCTTTATGGACAGAAATGGTTGCAAGGCTTGGGTAATGGGTTTGTTCAAAGCTTGTTGGGACGTACAAGAAAAAGGCGGTTGACCGAAATATATCCAGTTACTACGGTGGATGTGAGCATCCTCCCTGCTCTACGCAGATTTGGTGGTATTGTGGGAGTAAACACATTCTTAGAGCTTCGTTTATTCTAAAAACTTTGTTGGTTGTGTGGATTTGTTTACATTTGGTGAAACATTGCTAATAATTTCTGAGGACTTCTATCAGACATTGTATTTACAAGTGTGTTGGTAGAGACATGTAAATTGGAAGCAAACACAAGACAACCAAGTTGTTTAACAAAATGCCTTAAATAAATGTGATGCCATTATAGTGAAATGATTACAGGATTAGGGGTTCTATTGACAAGTCTTGGATTTTTTTATAGGATAATATCCTTCATACTCCATCCATTGCATTGGATTTGTTGCGGGAAATGTACAGAATGATTTTGTAAAAAAAAGCGGGGCTTTAGAATATAAAATGGGATGGATGGGTGTTATGAAAAAATCCAATAACTTCTTTTGTTAGCATCCTCCCTGCGTCTGTGAAAACATGATCATGCAACCAGATTTGGGCCTTTATAAATATATGATGGCATAATGTGTTTTCATGTACTAGGTAGAATTTATATTACCTCCCCCTATTGACTCGTTTTGCATAATGTTGTGAAATTGAGATTGGTAGTGGATGACATTGGCATTGTATGATTACTATCGCAACATTGAAAGAGAGGAAGCAAGAACAAAGCATGTGAATTGTTTGTAAAAATGCCTAAAGGAGATTTGTTTTCATGGAATGCCATGATAGCCGATATGCATGAAATGGATTCATGGAAAAGGAATCGAAACTTTCAACCAAATTCTTTTCTTCGGTCAAGATCCATGGTGAAAATCCCTAGCTGATGTGTCTAGTAAGCGTTGGAAAAAGGTATGGATTTCCATTCCTCTTGCATCAAAACTTCACATTTTATCATTCTTGTGTTGGGTATTAAATGTGTATAATAATATAAAATGCAACTCGAATGAACAATAAAACTCTTACCCTACCTAAAAATAAAAATAAAAATTTAACCTCAGACACCACACACATGGAGCGCCATGTCAAACCGTCTTACCGATTGAAAACTATAACATGATCCATGTTGATCCAAGACACCATGAGGGACCTTATATGAATTGTCGAACTCATTTTGAAACCTTTTTGAGATGAGTTTCTAATCCATTATGCTTTTTAGTCACTTGTGGTGACATTTCCATTTTAGCAAAATGCAAACAATTTAGCTTATGGTTGTCATGTCGATTGTGCAAAACTTGAAACCACTCATACTTACCTATATACCTTCTCTAGGAGAATTGAGACTTATCTATATATGTGGGAATAACTAGGAATCATTGAAATTTATGTATGAGAATGAATTGAATGAATTTCAATGACGTGTTACGATAATTGGTTCCATAGTCATCTTTCTAATTTGAGACTTGTTTGTCGTAATCGAATTCCATAAAATTCAATTCATTCTTTGTATATGTGGGAGTAACTAGGAATCATTGAAATTTATGTTTGAACTTAAAACAAGTGTTTTTGGATGTAAATTGTAAGGAATTTAACGATTTTGGTCATTTTTCGCAAACTCACAACTTCGTAGAAATTACTCGAGGCTCCCATTGGACTTGTTAATACTCATGAACCCTTTTCATATAGTTTCATTGTTGTGTAGAGTATGATTTAATCAAATTTATTTCTATGAATGGATTTTGTAATTTATAATGTTTTCTCTCTCCTCCCTCTTCTCTCTCTAGAAATAACTATGAAATGTTGGTTGATCTTGAAAATGTAAATGATTTGAAAATGTAGATGGGTTGAAATAAAATGAAAATGGATATGAAATGTAAAATATTTATGATATTTTGAATAGAAAAAGAAATTCTTCTAGTTTTCTCTCTCTTCCCTACTCTCTCTCTCTCTCTCTCTTGAATACAAAAGTAAAGTGTAAATGAATGTTGAATTGTGAATGTGTGAGGAAATGCTCTCTCCTTCTCTCTCCCTATCTCTATCTCTCTCTCTTGGTTTTGGATTGCTTGAAAATGATGAATGCGTTGGTTTTGTGCTAGAGTGTAAGGGTTTTCCATACCAGTCCTAGGACTGACACAACATTGGTTGTAGGTACTCCAAACAAGAATGATTAAGAGTGTGATATGCTGTAATTAGTGAGATGAAATTGAAATATTGTACATTGGAATAAATTGCAAATGTTGAATGAAAGTGAGTTAAAAATAATGCATTATTTAAATTAGTGTTGAAAACCATTATTTTTCTTAAATTCCTATATATTTAAACATTGTACATGGAAAAACTACGTGGTTGAATCTGCCTTGTTTTAAACTAACTTTTCTATGTCAGTAGGAGTGACACCGAATGAATATAGGATCAACTATGTACAAAACATGTTAATTTGATTAACAAAGCAGATAGTTGACCACATAAATTGGAAAAAGAAGTGGCGGTGTCACCGCTTACTTCGTGGGTTTCATGACTATATGGATTTAATTTTGGTAATTATTGGGGTTCTTTCATAAAATTTTAATGTTTGGTACAAAAATTATCTTTCGCTAGGTAATTATTGGGGTTTTTTCATAAAGTTTTAATGTTTGGTATAAAACTTATCTTATTTTTACCATCGCAATGAAGTGAGTGTTTAACCTTGGTCGTACCCTCTCCGATCCTACCTCCAAAAGCTCTCCAAGTCTCTAAGCAATCCAATCCACTCCAAGCCCAACCTCCCAAAACCAAAAATTAAAAAAATGACAAGGTGAAAAACATTTCCTCCTACATAAGGATGTATATAAAGAAAAACAAGGGAAATATCCTCTCCAATGAGAGGGTGACATGTGTCACCCCTCTCTCTTCCCTCCCCAAGATTCCAAAAATTAAAAAGAAAATAAAACAAACACACTTTAAGAGCATTTCCCCAAATTCCTTAAAAGGATAATAAGCCAATAACATTCAAATTTTAAGAAAACACACCACCCAACCATTCTTACAAGAATGGTGACTTATGAGAGGTCAAATGGGAGGAAAATCCTGTTTTCCTAAAAAATGAAGCCCCTACCTATAGGTAGGGTGCAAGGGCTTATTTTTATGCTAAGAGAACCCCCAAAGCCAAAAGGGGTCTCCAAAAATGCTAAAATAGCCCAATTTCGGGTTTGGCATTTTGGGCACAATATTTGAGGTTGTGGGGCCCACCCAAGGGTGATCATGTGACCCCAACCTCATAAATCAAAATTAAACTAATCAAATACACCATTAATACAAGTGGGGACCATTAGGTCCCCCAACTAGCTCCTACACACTAAACAATTTAAACAATAATAAATTTACAAAATTACCACATTACACTATAGGGGTCACTCATGGTGCCCAACATGAAAAGAAACCAAGTAAGGCTTCACACAATTAACATGGCTAAGACTCGTCCCAATTGGCCACTTGTGCACACTCAAGTAGCCACCCTGAAACCCATGTTCTCATGTTCCCGTAATCGCACACACTCGCTGCAAAACATTAAACGAATTTGTCCAATAAAATTTATAAATTAACTACTCAATAAATAAATCAAAATATAATCATGTTAACTATGCTAACACAATATCAGTAAGGAATTGTTAATGAGAAACATACATAATTTCATATTAATTCAACATGTGTTAGCCATCCTAGTAACATATAATGACATCCATCCATGCTATAATATGATAACATCAAATAACCAAATAATTCATGATATCAAAATGTGTGACACAGTCCATATGTCTATCATATAGCCAATAATATCAACAACATTGTAACATGCTAGTATTCAAAACATCTACGGAAATGAACTATCATACTAGTCAAAACTAAATTCGCCACTGCGGCGTCGAAATTGTCATACATGTCCTCAAATGATAAAATGTCCTAACATAATATCAATAAGGTGCCATAATTCATGTCCAATCATCAAATATGAGTATGGAGTCAGAAGATAAAATGAAGCTAGGAAATGTGGGCACTACACTAATAAAATAAAAACACTCAAACCGAATAACATGGTTTCAACTCTTCACATGTTTTACCTTAAATACAACTTCTCCACTTGTTGAGTGGCCAAATAAAAAGCAAGGCATGCTTGGATTCTCCAATCCGACTTTTTAAAGAAAATCTCTTTGTCACGAGATGCAAAAATAGAAAATGTAAAAGACCAAAGAGGAGCTACCTAAGAGTGCGTTAATAACCCATCTTGCATAGAATTTTGTAATGCATTATGATGCATACCATGTCTGCAGCAACATGGTCAAGTGAAGGCACATATCCATGTAATCCATCACTCCCACCATGACCTGCGATAAATTCAAAACAAAATCATGATTGATGTTTTCTACACACATAAAAACTTCTATGGAAATGAATTATCCTATTGACTATTAGTAATGTTGTTAGAGCTCTTTTTATGTGACAACATATAAAAACTATGAGACATGCTTCGATAATTATAAATATATGAGAGCAAAATACAAGTTGTCACAGCTTATCAAAGCCACTAGCAATATTCTTATAAATAGATCGTGGGTTGCGAATCCCATTTTCTAGGAGAACTGGAAAGTGATTGCTGAAAAAGGAAAACACAAAAATCACATGGATACATGATATGAAAAGTAACCTGATTTGTTCTAAAGAATTGAAAATCCAAGTGCCAATAAAAAATGTCAAAACATCATCTGATGACGGAGTCTCTCAGTATGAGTGACACCCATAGATACCAGCCTTGGCACCCATTACATCATTGTTTCCTTTCAAGATATTGCAAAACATCACTTTGATCCTAAAAATCCTATGAGGATCATCAATGGGGAACATGTGGCCTCATCAAGTAACATAAAACACAGAGGAAACACTCATGTTATGGGTCCACACCTCCGCTCCCACCACGTTACACATGAGGTCTGGGCATTCTCACAAGAGGTATTATCAATCACAACCCTGGTAAGCCAAATTCAGAGTACAAGGTTGGTTACCAAAAAAGATGTGTCTTGAATTAAAATATACTTTCAAATTAAATTAGTGAAAACCATTAGCACCCCAAGCCATGCTTAGGATTACAATCCCCCAAAATATCTAATGGGCATTCCTTCCTAGTCCTACAAGTTGAAACCCAAACTGCTAAAATCAACAAACCTCGGAGGATTCATCCTTATAATGAGTTTCTCGTACTCATCATCCATGTTATCCACAAAAGCCATCCAATCCATTTCTGCCACCAACATAAAAACCCTCATAAGCCAAATAATATCACTACACACCAGTTGAGATCAAATTTCAAAAGATGTAAAGCATTTTTCCCCTGAAAATGAAAGAAAGATAAATACCCATTAATGATGTGGATCTGGTGCCCTCCGTGTTGATCTTGTAGAGAATATAAAGAGTGCGCTTGAATTGTTGTGCAAGGCATGTCTGTTGGCCATTGATGCAGAGAAAATGTACAAGTGCACGCATGCCCTCATTGGATTTGAACAAAACATAGTCCAATAGGTGAAGAAGGGATACATGTTCAGCCAGGAAGAGGAACCCTTTCAGGTGAGGTGTAACCAGGGACAAAATCCCTGGCTAAACAAAACAGAAAAGAATGAAAATGAAAATGGCTCAGTTCTATCTAAATCTTTATAACAATTATTTTCCAAAACCTATTTTCATGGATTCATTTGAAATTTGTAAAGGGAGAATGAATCACTTGAAATAACTGGCAGATGGAGGGTAGCTTCTTCCCAAAACAACTATAGAAGAACAAGTGGAGATTTTTATAGAGGAATCGAGGCCGAGGCTGAAGAGGGCCATATGGAGGGCCTGCATTGCTGGCACCAGGTTGGCACTGAGCTGTGCATCGGTGCCCGAGTAGACCTCATTCCCCACAGAAATGCCCACAATCTTAGTGTCTGGTAAATAGGGATTCAAGTTTTGGTTAAGCCACGCCAAGGCCTGCTGGGTCGTCGTTAGTCCTGCCACGTTTTGGTTGCCAATCCCCACCCAGAGATCTATATCTTTTTCGCGAAAGCATGAAGGATTTATAGGTTGGAATCGTAGAGCTTCACTCTTTTAATCTTTATGCCGTGCAATAGCTGCGCTGCTTTCTTTGGCAAAGGCAAATCGTCTACTATTTGGTCGTAATTGATGCCCGCTGCACTGCGTATTTTTCTGGTTGATCTGCAGCTGAAATTTTGGTAAAACCATGCAAAAATCAAATTTTTTTTGTTCTTTCATTATTGGCGGCTATTTTTGTTTTATTCACATAACATGATAAACATGTAAATGCCCATCAAATTTAAGCACAAGGAAAAAACATCAAAACACTCGTCAAATTTACGTTAGTGGTGTGAACGACCACATGCTCTTTACCATAGGGAGAATATTTTTCGGCATAATTAATATTTAATTATATCAAGAGTCTTTTTATAAGTGCAACTAAGAGGAAGTATTAATTCCTGTAATATCTACGATTGCATTCATTTTTTATTTCAATCTTAAATTTGGCAAGCATTTGAGTGTTAATAAGAAGTTTTTCATTTTTCTTGGAGAATTAAACTAAAACTTTGTAACATATTAGTCACATAACTGAATTTGGGGCCCATGTTTTATCCAAAAATATTTTTTCAATCCCTACACATTGATGTCACTAAATTCACACCATTTTTAACCATTCAAAGGAGAGTTTCTAGAAGAAGGTAATAAATCTATTTATAATTGCGGTATTGCTAAAACTCCAAGATAAATACCTTGAGATTTTATCTCTTGGTATTTTCGAGATAGATATATTTAAGATATTTGTACTAATAATAAATAATAAACACGGCTTTTGTAACACACTATTATAACAATCATAGTTTGTAATAGAAAATAGAGTGGTGTTATGAAAAATAGTACCATTACAAAAATAAAATTTGAACTAAAACAATATATAAAAAGGATAGTCGAAATATAATGTCTCTCATGTAGGGGAAAAAATGACACCTAGGTATTTGTCAAATTGTTAAATTACACCTATTTGTGTGCTTTTATGGTTGTCACAATTGATCCAAATTAGACGTTATTTATGTATTTATCAATTACCTTTACGATCCCCTCTTTCGTCCCATTTTTATTCCTCATCTCTTTTGTGCGAAGTTTTTAGGGATGTCTTATGGAGTTCTAGTGACACTCATCAATCCACCTTTTTGTTTTTCAAAGTTAGGGTGCACTCATCCCCATTATTCTATTTTTTTATGTCAATTTGGAATCAATGGTGTCTTAATTTTAGTTTAATATGTCTATAAATACAAAATAGATTTATGTCATTTACTTCTTAATAGTTATGAATAATTATTTATCATTCACACCCAACTCCCTAATCAATCCCTCAATTTGTGTCATGGGAATCAAAATTAGGGAATATCAAGCCCCTAAAAATATTTGTGATGATCTAATGTCATTTCAATCATTAAAAATAAAATAAAGTCCATCAAAAAAATGATGGAAGGTCAATATATATTTGAGAAAGTAGCCAACCTAATACCTTGATGGATTTGTGTTTTAATTATACATTTAGTTGAGAAGCCACATTAGACGACAAAGATCCAAAATAACTAAGGAAAAAGTTATTGCATATTTGACCAATTCTTGTTTTCTACAATGAAAAGTGAATAAAATTTGTATACTTTCTTTTTTTTCAACTCAATTTTCCCTATTTGAATTTTCATGCAACCAATCATTTGATTGGTTGCATGGGAAACACAATTAGAACATATTGAGACTCCTATACACAATTGTGATAACCTAATGTCATTTTACACCCAATTTTCCCTATTTGATGCCTTGATGAATTGGTGTTTTCATTTTACATTTAGTTGAGAAGCCACATTATATGATAATTAGGGCATATTGAGGCTCCTATACACAATTGTGATAACCTAATGTCATTTTCAACCCAATTTTCCCTATTTGACACCTTGATGAATTGGTGTTTTCATTTTACATTCCTTTGAGAAGTCACATTAGATGACAAAGATTCAAAAATAACTAAGGAAAAATTATTTTCATATTTGACCAATTCTTTTTTCTACAATGAAAAGTGAATAAATTTTGTATAATTTCTTTTTTTGTTCAATTGAATTTCCCTATTTTAATCCTCATGTAACCAATCATTAGATTGGTTGCATGGAAAACATAATTAGGGCATATTCAGGTTCCTATACACAATTGAGATAACCTAATTTCATTTTCAACCCAATTTTTCCTATTTGATACCATTAGGATCAAACAAGATTCCATCAAACAACATTGACCGATTCAATGGGAATGATCATACATTATTTCTTATACTCAATATATTTTATAGAGAGCTTGATAACATACTTATTAACTAATTCTAGGTACATGTGCCCACTTTTAATTTATCTACAAATGAAATCATGTTGGACCTTTCCTTAGTACTATCATACTTTCTCTCTCTAAATTTCTCTAGTTTATATTCAGTTTATTATATTTGATTTTGTTAGTTATTTCATTTGAATTAGGTAGACTTTCCAAAAAAATAGTGTTTTAGATACAAAATAGTTAAAACATTTTTTTGGTTTAACATGCTCATGGGTTCGATGACCACACCTCTAGTAGAGAAAAATTACAATCAAAGTAACATTTCAAGTCCGAAATTGGTGAAAATAATTTCCAAAAATAATTTCCGTCCAAAGCCTAATGAAAAAAAGTGTGGTTAGTATAATAGAACAATAAACCAAAAATGGATTATTCTTACCTAATCAACAACAATGCAAGTTTACATTCCGATGTATGAAAATATATAACGCAAAAATAAGGAATCCAACCCTTAAAATCCATAAAACTAAGACCAAATAAGAAGCTTGAAACTATTAAAACAAAGAGAAAAAATATTAGACAACACATTATTTTGGTAATCGGTTCTATATAAGGAAAGGTATTATATAGTGATAACATATTGGAAAAAATAAAAATGGCCAAGAAAATAAATTGAAATAGAAAACCTAAAATAAAAACCACATCATAGGTGGGTGGGGCGTAAGAGCATCTTGTGGTGATATAATACTAGTTTTTAATTTAATGTGGTTGGATTATATACATGAACAATATTTCATGACACATACTCACTTGCTCCTTCAAAAGGAAGAGATCACATGAAATTAGATATATAATTCAAAAATCATAATGTGGATAATAGTTATTGAACTTCATGTACCCTCCATTATGGAGATCAGGAGATAAGGTCATCAAATTAGATATATAATTCATTGATAGTGACTTAAAATTGCACTACAATTTTGGAAAAAGGTATGACTCTAGGATGATTTCTCTATTTCTATAGATATTTTTGGATTTTGTTTGTCTAACATTTGGATCTACATTTTATTGTCTTTTCCCGGCATATCTCCCAAATTAAAACAAAAATGAATATCATTCTCAAACCTCATTTTATAAAGTATTTTAAATTTTCATATTCCTTTAAGCAATTAGGTTTAATTTATTGAATTGAATTCATTTATAACTGATTACAATGTCATGTGGTTAGTTGTAGTGCAATGTCAATGTAAAGTCACTTTCCACATCTATATAATCAAATTAACTAGGCATTAGAGTTAAACCGAAAGCATGCAATATTTGAAATTGAATTAAATTAATTTAGAATTGATTTCAATGTTATATGGTTAGTTGTAGTGTAAAACAACTTTCCATGATCCAAAATTCAAGTTTAATAAACTTCACAGTAACTTGAAATGGATTTAATCAATAATTTCTCTCAAATTATATCCAAAATGCAGCAATTTTAATTAAAAATCACACAGATTAAAACTCAACGACATAAAATTTGCAGCAATAAGAAAATAAAACACGGTGACACAGAAGTTTGTTTATGGGGTTCACCAATTGGCTACGTCCCGGTCCACTCTACGAGTGTTCCGATCAATTAATTAAAACTCTTCAGAATAACAATACAACTCCTCAGAGTAAGCTTACAATAAACCTATGTCTGCGATTATCAGTAGAAGAAATTCCCTGTAAGAAAATAAAATCCTCCTCTGTCAAATTTTGCCTTCCGTATTCCATCTCTGCAATCAAATAATAATACACCTGTGTATTCTTCCTCTTTTTTCAAACCTTACAAATACCTGTGTGCACGCACGCACACACACACACACACACACACACACACACACACACACACTTAAGTGTATATTTAGTAAATTTAATCCCATTTAAATCTCCCAATAATCCTCCCAAAGCCCATGATTTTCTCTTATCCATATGAGTGGATTTTAGCATAAAAAATGGAGGAATAATCCCACATATAATGGGATATTACCAATTTTAGACTTTATCAAAGCCTTCAAATCCTCCATTTAATGTGTGTACTAAGTCCACATGATGCTAACCACCCCCTCCTTCTCTCGTGGAGATTTTCTTGGTTGAAAATTGGCTTGCCTTGGAAAAATGCGCCAAAACTTGGGAGAGGAGATTTGGTCAAAATTGATAAATTTAAGGTGCTTTATTAGGATTAATTAAACGGATATCTTAGGATTAATTTATGAATTAATAAAATATGTTAACTAAGGGTATCTTGTAGTTGGAATATTGGCCAGATGTTCCACCTACATAATATCACTAGTTAGCATAAATAATTCAAAAATTTGAAGATTAAAAATAATTACGGCAGTCAAGAATCAACTTCCAAAATGCATAAATTTTTCTCAGGACTCAGTTTCTGCCCGTTAAAAAGGTGTCGAAAAGATCTTACCGAGCTCTTGACTTTGCCAATGGTTTTCGTAGACTTATGAAATTGATCAAAACATTTTTGTAGGGAAATCCTCAGGATCATTCCACATATAAATAATCAAATTAACACATAAGATCTAAATAAGAAGCACTCCATTACATTGAATTAAATTCATTTACAAGTGATACCAATGTAATGTGGTTAGTTTTAGTGCATTATCGATGTAAAATCAATTTCCACATCTTCATAATAAAAGTAACATTAAGTGCTAAAATCGAAGTGTGGAATCCATTAAATTGAGTGAAATTTATTTACAATTGCCTACAATGTAATATTAGTTGTAGTGCATTTTTAGAGTAAAACCACTTTTCATATGTACGTAACTAGTATAGATATCTTAAATACATCTATCTAAAATACACCGAGAGATATCAATTATGAGGAACATATATAATGATACAAGTGTAATCACTTAGCTACATGATTGTGTTGGTCTCAAAAATATCAATTCAAGAAAATAAACCCAAACATTACTACATGACCAAGATATTCTTGTTTTTTTATTGAATTATCCAATAAAAAAGAAACAAAATTATTAAGTGACAATCCAATAGAAGAAAAATTTATAAATGAAATGTCAAATAATTATTAAATGAACGTCAAATTTAATATCAAGAATAAAATTGAACAACGCACTCCATTACAACCTTCCTTTCCTGTTATCTATCCATATAGCACCCTGATTTGAATAAGTGCAAGCAATCCTTATTTGTGGCTGATACAATGGGATATTCTTAGAGTGTGGGTGACTCAAGTTGAGAAGAACCTCTAGAGAGGGTTGGTTCCATGTACTAATCACTTAAACTAGTCTCTTTATGGGGGTAAGGGAGAGAAGTAACATGAAATCACAAAAAACATGTATTATGTGATACACCATTGTTTTGGAGACTTATTACTACACAAGACACACTATCATATTCTTCAAAACCTAAAAATATCACTTCACTTGTTGTTTGATAGAATTTCACACAAGAAGCTCAAAAATGCATTAACAAGATATTAATATAACATGGGAGGGCATATTCGAGGTCTTTACCACTTCCAAACTAATCAACAAACTAATGTGTATTTAAAATGGCATGTGAAAGCTTCAAAAACTTAATGAATGTGTTAAGATTCATAAACCTGTAACACCCACTAAAACAACCCGGTTGATATCCATGAACAACCTAGGTTTAGTTAGAAAATTATGGAATATTTTTTTAAAAAAGTGTTAACGACCAAAGTCTCAAGGACAATTAAATTCAACTCGTTAAATTTTCCCATTATAATAATTACTAATTCCACATTATAAAGCAACAAGTGTAATAATTCCACACCTAGCTCAAAACTCCTTAGGGATTAATTTAATCACTGATTACATTGACATTTTAGCTTAATATTCCTTGATTAAAATTTTAGGGTTAAGGGACCAAAACAATTAAATACCCAAGGTATTTAATTCCACAAGATCCAAGACAAGAGTGAGGTTTAATTACAGTGGGGAAATGAATGCATATTTAAAATCATCAGAGTAAATTCTTACTTACCCACTCCCAGAACTTGGTTAAAGATTCCTTTAGGTTCAAAGGGAAATTTCCTCGTCATACCCACCCTCTGATAGGATTAAAGTTTCAACTTGATTTTTCTCATACTTAACGCATTAAAAATTTTCCTAAATCACTCCCATTGGATATTAAATTCCCTCACCTTTCCATTGATATAAATAAGTCCTCCTAACTCCTCATAATTCTCAAGTTATGGGCCGATGGGCCTTGGAGTGAAAATGTTTCCACAAGAGCGGGCCTGTGGGCCCAGGGGTGAAAATTTTCCCAAAGGGCGGGTTGGTAGGCTGCGGGGAGACCATGGGAAAAATTTTACCATGCGGGAAAAATCACATTTGCGCCCGCACTCCGCAAGTCCACAAGGGACACATGGGTCTCCCTAAGACAACAAGCGGGAAAGGCGGGGCATCGGGAAACATTTTGCAAATCCTCCCGCACGGGTGAAAAGTCATCTTTACGCCCACGCTCCCATGAGTCTCGTAAAGGATAAGTGGCATCTCCTAGGCCAATGGGAGGTAGGTGGGGTGGCGAGGGTAAAAATGACTTAATGCACCAAAGGGCAAAAGGGTACAGAGACTCGCGCCTCCGGCACCTCACGATGCCACGAAGCAGCCCCGATTGGTTGCGAATTCGACGAAGTAGCGGAAAAATGTTGGAATATTTCCCAAAAAAATAATGAGATGTGAAGGATAGAAAGGAACCCATTCCTCCGCTGATGCCTCGTGATGCCACGTTGCATCACCTGATTGGATCGCAGCCGACGGGGAAAAGTTGGAAAATTTTCCAAATTTTTTCTGAAAGTACTAAGTTAAAAAGGGAATCCGTCCCACCGTTGGCACCTCATGGTGCCACGTGGTAGCCTCTGATTGGCTGCGGGCTAGCGGGATGGCGAGAGAATTTTTTTTTCTTAAGTGCATAAGGGAAAAATTCGGACATGCGAACTGTCGAGGAAATTTTTCCCAAAAATTTCCGCCAAGTGAAGAAAACTTCAAGGCCATAACTTTAGATAGAGAGCTCGGTTTTGGGAAAATGAGGACTTTCTAGAAATATCTTGACGTCCTCTTTGTATAAAGCTCATTAATTTTTGTATTAAGTATCGGGGGTCAATTTTAGGAAAACGGCCCGTGGCCTTTATATTCGAATCCGGTAAATTTTAGCTTGTTAAATCTGTTCAATTTTGTCTTCTTCCTCTCTCAACATGTCAAATAGACATGGGGATTGTTCTTAGATGAATTTTAGGATGTATTGGAAGGTAATTTTGCTTGATTGATTTCCAATTCAAATTTTTACAACTTTTGACAACAAAAAGACTATGAAAGGTTTGGGCCCGATTTTGCAATGTTTGAAGGATTTTTCCTTAAGTGTTTTAGTCCAATTGAGTTCATTTATATCATAACATGTTATATTTTAAATTTTCAATGTTATTTATTGTTTGCAGGTTTGAACTGTGCATTTTAGAGGAAGTATTTTCCAGTTTAAAAATCAAAACAGAGGTCAATTTCTATAGGATCTGTTTATCATTTTCCATCTTCCAAGTATGGAAAATTCACTTCCCTTATAGTCTAATACATTTAGTTGATTCAAACAAACCATTTGCCAAAATACAAAATCTGATTTCCAATGTTAACATATTTCTAAAGAACAAAGTTACATATATTTCCTTCATATGTATTCCTCATTTCAATTTTCCAAACAAAGATTTCAAATCACAATTTGATGATCAATTTTAATACAACAATGTAAATTGATAAGGGTAGTGCAATATTTTATTTATTTCAAATATATAACTTTACATCTTTCAATTCCTTGAATGCAAATAATAGATTTCCAATTTATTTCTTTTAGAAGCCGAACACAAGTATATCTCTTTGACAACTTGGAATACATAATTTTCATAGCTTAATATAGAGTGTCATTCCATTACAAATAATATACGAGATCATCCACTTCAAAGTGGGAAAGGTTACAATGGGATTTTATTTCACAAGGGACTGTCAAACTGTCTTTTGTCGGATCCAACAACAACATGCATTCTTCTCTTTCTTCCAATTTTGATCACAACAAAGGCAACGAACAGCAACACTCTCCATCCAACCAAGACATCCAATGAAAGGAGAATCCATCCTTCTTCATTGGACCCCGAGCCCCAACCACAATGCAATAAGAAATGTGATCCAACTCATGGAAACAACAGCTTCCACAAACATACAAGCAACATTTTCACAATAAAACACAAATCAAAACGATGAATGTAGTTTTACAACTACATTAACACATAACAAAAAAATACTAGGGCTTCATCAAGCTAGCTAAAGGAGCATGGAACTATGGGGGAATCTCGCTTATGCCTCCCAATGGGAAATGGGTATCCACCTCTAATAAAATGCCAATTTAAATCATCACACATATCATTATGCCCCCATAATCCCTCCTTATGCCCCCAAAAAGTAAGAAATGCAAGATATTTCTTTTCCATGGTGGATCCCAATCCCAAACTCCCTCCATAATAAATCGATGCCACAGAGGCATTCCTTATGCCCCGGCATTCCCTTATGCCCCCTCAATGATTCCCCATAGCCTTCTCCTACACCATTCCAAGGTAGTTTACCCAACCACTAACAAACACACAAAACATTCACCATTCACACAAACATAAAAGAAATAAAATAATATATGAAGAGCTAAGCTCCTACCTCTCCATGGTAGATTTTGTTCCAATACAACAAGCTTTCAATGTCAAAATATAGTCCCAAAATCAGCAATGCCCAAGTATGAAATGATCTCCAATCTCCTCCAAAATAAAGAAGAGCTCCAAAACAGCCAAGGAAAATTCACCCCAAATAAAGTATGCCAAAAATTGAAATCAAGTGACCAAGTAACCCACAACAAGCCAAGAAAATTTGAATTTAAGGAAGAGGGAAGAGAAGAGCATGAGGTGGATCCATTTTAGGATGCCACATCACACATCCTTAACTCCAACACCAAAAGTCAACTTGATTCCCCCAAGAATAATAAATAGGTGGGCGAAAATATGACAAAATTACTTACACACTCAAACCAATCCCACACCCCATAAGGAACACAAATTTAAAACATGAAGAAAGTGCGATTAAAACATGCAACTTCACTTACAAAAATGCATTCAAAAGGTCTAAAATCAACCCTCCGACCATAGGTAAGGTTGGTATGCAAATTTAAGAGGCATGGGACAAGTTTAACTTGTCCCACAAGCCTCCAAAATTAGCCTCCAAGGACAAATTCGAATTTCCAAGGAGGTGGAGTGTTTCATACTCCAAAATCTGACTTACACAACTCTTACACATACTTACACATCACTTACACATTCTTACACATTACTTACACATCACTTACCACATTTAATACAAGATCCAACAACTTCTATAATTACTTTCTTATATCCCAAATTTGATTAATTTATTTATTTTAACAATATGATTACTCACATTAATTCTCCACAATTAAAAGAATAATGAAAGGGGTAAATGCATCACAAAATAAACACATGCAAACAATAATAAAAAGGAACCACATTAATAAAATACACATAACCCCTTGGTCACATTCAAAGGTAATCCCCCCATGGGAATCCCTAACAAAATACAACACACACAACAAATACAGGTTGCCATGGTGACCTTGTTGAATTCATCTAGAATTCCAATGTGGTTGGTCTCCAATCCCCGATGTTTGTTGTGATATTTTTAACCTGCAAAAATACAAATACCTCCTTCGGCCTCGTGGCCATATCAAAACATCCAAAATAATATAAATATAATTTCAAAATCATCAATATATATATGAATCACAACAACATCCAGACAATCAACAATATCACTTACAATTTCATCAACAACTATATAATCATCAATTTTAAATTCAATTTTCTCGGTCTACTCAATATATCCAAATATCATATGTCCTAACAACATCCATAAATATATAAATACATACATACTATATATATATATATATATATAACCATGTCCAACAACATGTCAACATCTATATAAAATGTCTCTAACAATCATCATGCATCATATATGAATCAAAGT
Organism: Taxus wallichiana var. yunnanensis; assembly: GCA_018340775.1. Lineage (NCBI taxonomy): Eukaryota > Viridiplantae > Streptophyta > Pinopsida > Cupressales > Taxaceae > Taxus > Taxus wallichiana. Next base: position 446,285,186 of record CM031239.1, read on the forward strand.
TAACAATAATCCATGATCTGACATCTAACACCATACTAAATCAAAACTATAACAATGTCCATCATATAGTCTACAAGATCATGTTCGAGTAATAAAAGTGTCGAAGGGAAGTGGGGACTACATCCCCCTCCCTTTAGACTCGACTTCCTCGTGGAAGTCATTGGAAAGAGAGATAGGAACAAATGCAATAGAAAAAGGATCGTTCCATTATGGGATTGCTTACTTCAAACAAGTGTGGGTCTATAGAACCTAAGTTTGGTCCAATGTAATTTGGCAAGAAGGGAGATTGCAAGGGATGAGTTCTAAATTTTCTGCATGCAAGGCTACAAACACTTAAATCTAGAGAGTAAATTTACGCTATCAACCAAGATACCACACATAACAATATAACATGAAGAGTTCAAAAGATTCTTAAGAGTAACCACCAAGTAGAGGAATAATAAGGATAATTCCATGAGTTTGAGAATGACCACATAGTTTCCCAAGGAATACAACATACTACATTAATAAAAGTTAAGGTTTCTACATGTTTAAGCCATGATTTCAAGGTTCGTTGTCTAGACAAGGCTAGCAAAAATCAACTATGACCAAATTTGCACGAGGAATAAGTCTACTCAAGGTCCCACAATTTGAGGATCACACAGATGAGGTGAATCAACAAGGACACCTAAATCAACAAAAATTTAAAATCAAGGAACTATTCCAGAAAGCACTTCTATAACTCGAGAGGGTACAATTAACTTTTCATGGTAATAAAAGCAAAGTCAAGACCATAAGTTTTCCTATAGTCTGATTTTTACACTTTTGTTTTAAGAATCGAACACACCATACCAACCAAATCTAAAGAAGTCAACCGTTTAGCAAAAGAATATATATATCCCCTAGCAACTAACATATCAATACAAGTACCATACATTATAGCACAATGGGATTTATTTATCTTATTTCCTACTTAAGGTCTCTAGGGAGAAGAACAAGTAACACAGGGTCTAATTACAATCCAAGGGTGCATCGTATCAAAAGCGAATAACATCATCTTGCACTTTCCATCCTAATGAAAAAAAAAGCAAACAATAACAAGGTGACCCAAAAAAATATGAAGAAAAGAATACTTCACAAAGTTATTTTATATCCTTAACATATGTTTCCTTAAAATTACAATAACTTAGTTCTCCAAGGACAAGACAACACGCAAGGAGGTTGCTTCTCAAACAACAGATAAGTCTCAATACAAAAGGTCCACAACTCACACTCGTCGAGGTACGGGACAATAAGGGTATGATAACCCAAAACTCCCACAATAAAGTCACATACATGTATGAAAAGAAGTACTAAGTAACTAGAACACATTACTATCCACCGGGTGTTTCACAATTTTTGGTAGGCGGCAAAATACAGTTCAACTATACATTGTACTTAATACACATAAATCTTACTTATTTTATAAATCAACTCATTAAGTAAAAAGTTATAGCTTTTCTTGTTAATAAAATTCCTTTCATGTTTCCTTAGTTACAAACTTCCTTCTATTAATCTACCAAGGTTAAAGAAAGGACCATTTTCTTTCTATGTTTCAGCTTTATTTGTTAAGCTTCAAGGCCAAATCTCCTCAATTACGCTTTATGATGTTTGGGTGAGTCAATTTTTCAATTAAAAAAATAATAATGAGAAGGAATGGTGAACATATCACACTATTAATTTTATGGGAGGGAGAGGTGGATCAACACATCACATTCTTAATTCTTAAAAGAACAAGAGACATTCAACATAACAAACACATCATTAATTTGGTAAGAACTACGAAAACAATCAACCAACATGGATCACAACAATATTTCGATATTTTTCCACTAATTACAACTATCATAAAACATTCCTAGTGGGTTTCTACAAGTTATCAAAAGAAGTTATGAGGAAGACCCATTAAAGAAGCATAATTACTTTTACTTGATCTATTAGGGTTTAACATTGTTTGATGTTTGGGTGAAAACATTTTACCCACATGATAAGACAAGGAAGGTTTTCAAATCTACACCCATATTACCACGTAATACCACCAACCAAGCAATAAAAATGACAAGGAAATATTTTAACTATAAGAACACCACATACTCATTAGAAGTGTCAAATGTAAGCAGACAATCAACCATCTTATTCAACAAGGATTTACGACCAAGAGTTATAGTTTTGCAAGAGAATCACATTATAAAATACCACCGAGATTAAATTATTAAGGTCTAATTACACTATCATCACTGATTTCATGGTCTAAAAGACTCAAAGCATCCATAAGTGTCTCCATGTAATCCAAAATTAATAGGTCATAGAGTATTATTCATAGTAACTAAAAAAGTTAAGGAAAGGGTAGACTTATTTATAGGTCAAGAGGGAAAACAAACACACTTAATTTACACACACAATACTCGAATGAGATTAATTATAACCATAATTACCAAGATGCATACAATCCACAATTCAATAATTTTATAATGAAACAAGGGAATCATGATAAAACTTAGCATGCCATCGAAGAAAGGCCACTACCAGACAACACTTTTCCACTAAAATTTACAAGGTAAAAAAAACAAACCGATCCCACCATAATTCATCAACCCAAAATTAAACACCTCTACTCCGACGAGGTTCAATCTCTTTCTGGACTATAATAGAATCACCACCACCGCTAACAGGCTTCCAACTAGAACACACAACACTACAAACTCTCTTCCCAACAAGGTCGAGTAATGAAAAGGTCACTCTAAGATCCTAGATACACTCAAGGTTCCGTGCATCTAAAACCAAGGCATAAATTTAAGAACCTAAGAAGACATTCAAGACACCAAGGGTGTACCCCCATATGACGAAATGTCACAATACAAGAAGCATGGAACCAACTCATCATCAAGCAAGAAGGAATCACGTAACGTTTAGCTAAGTAGCCAACAATATCAACGAGCTCTGAGTCATCAATCAAAATAAAGTCCAAGAAATATCGGCAATCAAGGAAAGTGGCTAAGTATCCGCATTGCAAAGTCTGAAAATTCTCACAAAAATAAATATAAGTAAAAAGAGCCTCAGAGATTCTTAAATCAATCATAAAATAAGATGTTGGTCCTTGATAAAATAACACAAGATTACAAATGTAAAACACAAAATGTTAACACCACATTCACTTCGCAGCCCTTCATGGTCAGCCAATTAGATAGAGTACTCGCCTCAAGGTCAGTTCCAAGGACACATACACATGATTGGGTCCAAAACGACACTCGACTTAATGTCCACTCTCCCATATGGGTAAAAAAAAGAAATACTAACAACTAGACCAAATTTCCTAACTACTGAAGAAAGGAAGCTCTAAGCAGCTTCTAATTATCTCTTCCCGACCCCAGATCACAATCACTATTGTCCAACCACAAGAATCACACCATATAATTTATCATTCCAAATAATCCAATAAGGAAGGGTATTAAAAGAGTTTAACGCATCATACAATTAAATCAAGTTTTAGGACTTGTAAAACAACACATTTTCAAAGGGGAACCAAGTTTCCACTACACCGAAGTTCACAAAATCAATTTAATTTGACATTCCTAGTTATTCGGGTTTAGAAAAAATGCCACTGAACAAGTACAACAATTCAAACAATTTATTATTTTATTATTATTTTAATTTTGGTAGTTCAAATGAACAGAGTAATGCAATATTTCTTCATACTTATTTCTTTTTTTTTCAATTTTCAAACAATGTTGTTTTCTAGATTTACAAGTGTGCTAGGTTTATAGTTCATGTCTCAAGTTTTCTAGTGTGCCCAAGGGTCCAATATTTTGAACCCACGGCTCTGATACAAAGTGTAATGCCCAATAAAACAACCCACTTGAGACCCATGAACAACCTAGGTTTAGTTAGAAAATTATGGAATGATTTAAAAAAAAAGTGTTAACCAAAGTCTCAAGGACAATTAAATTCAACATTAACTTTTCTCATTATAATAATTACTAATTCCACATTATAAAGCAACAAGTGTAATAAGTACACACCTAGCTCAAAACTCCTTAGGGATTAATTTAATCATTGATTACATTGACATTTTAGCTTAATATTCCCTAATTAAAATTTAAGGGTTAAGGGACCAAAACAATTAAATACCCAAGGTATTTAATTCTACAAGATCCAAGACAAGAGTGAGGTTTAATTACAAAGGGGGGAAATGAATTCATATTTAAAATCATCGAGTAAATTCTTACTTACCCACTCCCATAACTCGGTTAAAGATTCCTTTAGGTTCAAAGGGAAATTTCCTCATCATACCCACCCTTTGACAGGCTTAAAGTTTCAACTTGATTTTTCTCATACTTAATGCATTCAAAATTTTCCTAAATTACTCCCATTGGATAGTAAATTTTCTCACCTTTCCATTGATATAATGAAGTCCTCTTAACTCCTCATAATTCTCAAGTTACGGGCCGGTGGGCCTTAGAGTGAAAATTTCCCTCCAAGAGCGGGCTTGTGGGCCCAATGGTGAAAATTTGCCCAAAGGGCGGGTTGGCGGGCCGTGGGGAGACCTTGGGAAATTTTTTACCATGTGGGGAAAAAATCACATTTTTTCCCGCACTCCCATGGGTCCGCAAGTCCACAAGGGACACGTGGTGCTCCCTAAGGCACTCGGGAAAGGCAGGAGGCAGAGACATTTTGCAAATTCTCCCGCAAGTGAAAAGTCATCTTTGCGCCTGCACTCCCGTGAGTCCATAAAAGACACATGGTGTCTCCTAGGCCAACACGGGGTAGGCAGGGTGGTGAGGGGAAAAATGACTTAACGCCCGAAGGGCTAAGAGGGTACAAAGACTGCGCCTCCGTTGACACCTCATGATGCCACGTGGTAGCCCCTGATTGGTTGCGGGCCGGTGAAGCAACGGAGAAAATTTGGAAAATTTCCCAAAAATTTTCCAAGATGCAAAGGACAAAAAGGAACCCATTCCTCCGTTGATGCCTCATGATGCCACGTGGCATCACCGATTGGTTGCGGGCCAGAGGAAAACTTGGAAAATTTTCCCAAAATTTTCTCGAAAGCGCTAAGTTAAAAAGGGGATCCATCCCATTGCTGGCACCTCATGGTGCCACATGGTAGCCTTTGATTGGGTCAGTGGGCGAGGAGGACTGGTGGAGAAAATTTTGAAAATTTTCCCAAATTTTTTTGTTCCTAAGTGCTCGAGGGAGAAAATTGGGCCACGGGCCCGCCAAGTGAAGAAAACTTCGTAAGGCCATAACTTTTGACAGAGAGCTCGGTTTTGGGAAAACGAGGACTTTCTAGAAATATCTCGATGTCCTCTTTGTATAGAACTCATTAAATATTTTTGGTAAAGTTTAAGGGGTAAATTTTAAGAAAACGTCCTATGTGCCTTTATAGTGCGAATCGGTAAATTTTAGCTTGTTAGATCTATTCAATTTTGTCATTCTTCCTCTCCCAACATGTCAAATAGAAGCGGGTGATTGTTCTTAGATGATTTTTAGGATGTATTGGAAGGTAATTTTGTTTGATTGATTTCCAATTCGAATTTTTTACAACTTCTGACAACAAAAAGACTGTGAAAGGTTTGGGCCCGATTTTGCAATGTTTGAAGGATTTTTCCTTAAGTTTTTTAGTCCAATTGAGTTCATTTATATCATAACATGTTATATTTTAATGTTTTCAATGTTATTTATTGTTTGTAAGTTCGAATCAGCATTTTAGAGGAAGTATTTGCTAGTTTAAAAATCAAAATAGAGGTCAATCTCTATAGGATCATTTATCATTTTCCATCTTCCAAGTATGGAAAATTCATTTCCTTATAGTCTAATAAATTTAGTTGATTCAAACAAACCATTTAAGAGCCAAAATACAAATTCTCGATTTCCAATGTTAACATATTTCAAAAGAACAAAGTTACATATATTTCCTTCATACATATTCCTCAATTCAATTTTCCAAACAAAGATTTCAAATCACAATTTGATGATCAATTTCAATGTACAACAATGTAAATTGATAAGGGTAGTGCAATATTTTATTGATTTCAAATATATAACTTTACATCTTTAAATTCCTTGAATGCAAATAATGATTTCTAATTTATTTCTTTCGGATGTTCGTAACAAAGTATATCTCTTTCAAAACTTGGAATACATAATTTTCATAGCTTAATACAAAGTATCTTTCCATTACAAATAATATATAGATCATCCACTTCAAAGTGGGAAAGGTTACAATGGGATTTCATTTCACAAGGGACTGTCAAACTGTCTTTTCTCATCTCCAGAATAACAACATGCATTCTTCTCTTTCTTCCAATTTTGATCACAACAAAGGCAAGGGAAAGGCAATGCTCTCCACCCAACCAAGACATCCAATGAAAGGATAATCCATCCTTCTTCATTGGCCCCCAAACCCCAACCACAATGCAATAAGAAATGTGATCCAACTCATGGCAACAATAGGCTTCCACAAACATACAAGCAATATTTTCACAATAAAACACAGTCAAAACAAAATGTAGTTTTGCAACTACATTAACACCTAACAACAAAATACTAGGGCTTCGTCAAGCAAGCCAAAGGAGAAAGGAACTATGGGGAAAGCTGCTTATGCCTCCCAATGGGAAATAGGTATCCACATGTAATAAACTACCAATTTAAATCATCAAACATATCATTATGCCTCCCGCAATCCCTCCTTATGCCCCCCAAAAAGTAAGAAATGCAAGCTATTTCTTTTCCATGGTGGATCCCAATCCCAAACTCCCTCCACAATAAATCTAATGCCACTGGCATTCCCTTATGCCTACCTCAATGATTCCCCATAGGCTTCTCCTACACCATTCCAAGGCAGTCTACCCAACCAGCCAACAAACACACAAAACATTCACCATTCACACAAACATAAAATGAAATAAAAGAATATATGAAGAGCTAAGCTCCTACCTCTCCATGGTAGATTTTGTTCCAATACAACAAGCTTTCAATGTCAAAATACAGTCCTAAAATCAGTAATGCCCAAGTATGAAATGATCTCCAATCTCCTCCAAAATCAACAAGAGCTCCAAAATAGCCAAGGAAAATTCACCCCCAAATGAAGTATGCCAAAAAGTGAAATCAAGTAACCAAGTAACCCACAACAAGCCAAGCAAATTCAAATTTAAGGAAGAGGGAAGAGAAGAGGATGAGGTGGATCCATGTAGGATGCCACATCACACATCCTCAACTCCAACACCAAAAGTCAACTTCATTCCCCAAGCATAATAAATAGGTGGGTGAAAATATGACAAAATTACTTACACACTCCAACCAATCCCACACCCCATAAGGACTGCAAATTTAAAACATGAAGAAAGTGCAATTAAAACATGCAACTTGACTTACAAAAATGCATTAAAAGGTATAAAATCAACCCCCACCATAGGTAAGGTTGGTATGGTAATTTAAGAGGCATAGGACAAGTTTGACTTGTCCCACAAGCCTCCAAAATCAGCCTCCAAAGACAAATTTGAATTTCCAAGAAGGTGGAGTGTTTCATACTCCAAAATATGACCTACACATACTTATACATCACTTACACATTCTTACACAATACTTACACATCACTTACCACATTTAATACAAGAGCCAACAACTTCTATAATTACTTTCTTATATCCCAATTTTTTTATTTATTTATTTTAAAAATATGATTACTCACATTAATTCTCCCTAATTAAAAGAATAATGAAAGGGGTAAATACATCACAAAATAAACACATGCAAACAATAATAAAAGGAAAGAAAAGTATGTTCTAGTGGATTAGAATTGTTCCAAAACTCATTAGTGACAAATTTGTTGTCTTGTAAACTGTTGTAGATTCTTTTAATAAAAAAATATTCCATAATTTTCCTAATTAATCCTAGGTTGTTCTTGGGTCTCAAGTGGGTTGTTTTAGTCGGTGTTACACATACATACATACATACATACATACATACATTCATGCATGCATTCATGAATGCATACATACATACATACATACATACATACATACATATATAATGTAGACTCTCTAATCGAGTAAGTAATGCACAAAAGAAAATTTAGGATAAACACTAACAATCGCACATGAAATGTGTGATTTGAACATCGAAGGGATGTTATAAGATGAGGTCTCTTTTGAATGAGAAAATTTGTGGTACTAAAATGAATGAAATGTTACATAAGTGACATTTGCAAATGACAGAGCCATGTCTTAAAAGATTTAACTCAAAGAATGCAAAGAATCGGAAAAATCTAGAGAATTTTTATTACTTATCTAAGATAAATGGAAAAAGTTCAGATACCATAATATTGCTATGTTTTCAAAAGATATATTTTCTCACATATTAGAAGAAAACGAGAGGCTAGAGAGGGAAAGTACATCTTTGTTTAATGGAGTCATTTTCAATAGATGAATTGGGAGACCGCTGATAGTGGAGATGGACGATAAATTTCTTACGACTACTAAATAAATATCAGTATTGTTATCACTCATAAAATAATTTATGGTCTATTTTATATGCAAGTTTCTAATGCCACTTAAACTTGAAGAATTGGAAAAAATACTCCACTTGTCCCATATTTAGGCGTTACCATGTATTTCATAGGATGAGTAGATGTTGGTTCTTGAGGAGCTAGAAAGTGTCATGTTATAAATGTCCCATTTCGATAGAGCTTGAGAGATTGATGAAAAAGGATGTGGCCTCTAGATTTACACTGATGATTGCAATTTATTGAAAAGTTCTCGAGGCCTTTTTACTCACCCATTTTTTTCGCATATCCCGCTATCATTGCAATCCATGAGACCGTAATGAGACCACATATCTTTCATGAATTTTTCCATATATTTTGTGTGCATTATGTATTCATCCACATTTTACATCTACATATCTTACAGGACACCTAAAAATAATTGAATGTATTTTGTTGATACATTGATAGTCAACTTCCACATTAGAATTTGACTTGTCACAATGATAACAAATTTTTTCCCCTATGTTAATATTATTTCCGTTAGTAAATTTTTACATTTGTACTTTGAAATTTTGTACATTTGTTACCATAGTGGAGGGGAATACAATTGTTTTATATTCTTTTTTTTTTTCGAGAACGAGAAAATGAGTAGGCATGGAACAAGGAGGGAATTAGGTTGCAGAGTTCCCATTCCCTATATAATATGTCATTCTAGTTTTGACATCTTCACCAAAATCATGCATCAAATCTTAGGAAATGATGCATGGTATTGTTGGAGACAAGAATGAAATCATACATCGAAAAAACATGCGTAAACTTGAAAATTATTAGGTTTTAAATGATGGTTTCAAGTTGCAGACTATAAAATTGTCAAGTATGGAAGTAAGTTTCAACTTTAGGATGATCATTATCTTCATTTATTACATATTTTAGTTTTAGATGATCAAAAAAGGTACAAATAGTTCATTATTAAGATCCTTATGATTATATACAAGTGTAATGGTAAATTGATTTTCAAATGTTCATCTAATTATGTAAATTAAGAGCATTATAAATAATGCAAACATCATACAATTAATTGTAGAAAAATTTCTTATATTGATAAGTAAATTTTTACAATTTCCCCACACAAGCAGTGGGATATAACTATGGAAGAAAAGAATGCATATATATCTGAAATTAAAAACATGAGGAAAAGAAGGGGACCCTTCATTTCTTGAAAGATGAATCCCCTTACTCGATGTTGTTACTCCAAGTTTCTCCATCTTCGGCTCCAAAACATCTAAAAGAGAGAGAAAGAACATGTGTTAGATCTATGGATTATCTTCAAGCTTCATTATTTTTAGCTTCAAATGTATTTTCATTCTTTATTAAAAAGGAAAGTACTAGATGAAGAAATAATTGTGATTCAACACTCTTAAATAATGCATCTACAAAAAAAAATTGTAGAATTTTTTTGTGCATGTGAAACATTAAATCAAGATGCTAGGATAAAGAGTTCGATCATAATTTAATATCATTTTTTTCCAACTATGTATGCATTATTTAAGAGTCTTGGTTCAAATTTCTCAAGAATATTGAACAAGTTGTTGCAAAACAAGTGATTGAACATCACATTCTAGAAATAGAGAATGAAAAAAATAGAATGCGAGTTGCCATCCAAGGAGATGAAACAAAAGTATTTTTCTTTCTTCTTTTCCATGAAAGGAAAAAAATAATGAAAATTTCATATTTTTATTCTAAATTTGAATGTGAAAAATACGAAAATTTTTAAGTCATTTCAACATTATTTGTTCAAGATTGAAAATAATCTCAAATACTAGTTTTTCTTTTACAACAAGTAAGATAAAATTCTCAAATATTTGAAATCATTTCAATTTTTTTCTAGCAAACATTGTAGAAGATTTTAAGATTTCAGGTTTTCTTATACATTTGCAAAAAGACAGAGTTTCAAAGCATCATGGAAGTCATTTATCTTACAAAGTATACAAATGTTCAAAACAAGTTTCTAGAACCGTCTTAATGGCCGCCTTCATCAAAAATGAAGTTTTTAAAGAAGACAAACATCATATTCAAAGAATTTTCCAGTTTTAGGAATCTTTCTAAACAAAATTGTAGGTTTTCTCATGCAATAGTGAAAATATACAAGAGTTTCGTAAACCAAGCTCATAAAAATGGTAGCCATAGATTTCCAAAGAAGACAACGTTTCAAAACAAAGTTTTGAGAAATGTAAATTATTTAGATATGAAAATGGCCATATACTTTACACAAAATGAGATAAAGTTGCAAACATTAATATTAAATATATGGCTCCTTTTTTTCAAAAACCCCAAAATTTTCAAAACACCCACCGACCGGAACAGTTCTTTACCTTCTTCAACAAGGTCGAGCTAGTAGAAGAGAGATCAAGCTCAAGGTTAGGCAAGGTCATAGTGAGTTGAGTCCGTTATGGCCGAGCTAAGGTTTTCAACAATGGCCGAGTTTGGATAAACACAACTCGATCCTCTAATATAGACTATGGATGAGCTAACCATTGAAGAGTTTGAGACCTCCCAAAACGTAGAGAGCTCACTAAGATCTTTAAAAACAAACTACAGGGGGGCTCCTAATTTTTTCATGCCAAGGCTATGCCAAATTTTGTACTCCAACAACTATTTGATGCAATAAAATATTGTTTTCCTCCTTTTGCAAGTTGAATTGAAGTGTGTTACAACATGTTTATTAATATGTTTAAGTGAATATCTTGTTTCCTTTACATGTTTATGTAATGCCCACTTCCCTTTGACACTTTTATTACTGATCATGATACTGTAGAATATATGATGGACATTATTATAGTTTTGATTTAGTATCATGTTAGATGTCGATCATGGATTATTGCTGACTTTGATTCATATATGATGCATGATGATTGTTGGAGACATTTTATATAGATGTTGACATGTTGTTAGACATGGTTATAGTTATATATATATATATGGATGTTGTTAGGAGATGTGATATTGGGATATATTGAGTAGACCGAGAAAATTGAATTTAAAATTAATGATTATATAGTTGTTGATGGAATTATAAGTGATATTGTTGATTGTCCGAATGTTGTTGTGATATATATATATATATATATATATATTGATGATTTTGAAATTTTATTTATATTATTTTGGATGTTCGATATGGCCACGAGGTCGAAGGAGGTATTTGTAATTTTACAGGTTAAAAATATCACAATGAACATCGAGGATTGGAGACCAACCACATTGGAATTCTAGATGAATTCAACAAGGTCACCATGGCAATCGTATTTCTTGTGTGTGTTGTATTTTTCTAGGGATTCCCATGGGGGTATTACCTTTGAATGTGAGCAAGGGTTATGTGTATTTTATTAATGTGGTACAACAATTATTAGAGGTCATAAGGTCCAAAATTTAAGGTTAGAAGATTCAATTAGGTTCGAGGGTAATTCCTCCCCATACCCACTTTCTATCGTGCTTAAAGGTTCAACTTGATTTTTTCAAATTTAACACATTAAAAATTTCCCTAAATCATTCCCATTGGATAGGAAATTTCCTCACCTTTCCATTGATATAAAGAAGTCCTCCTAACTCCTCATATTTTTTGAGTTATGGGCCGGTGGGCCTTGGGGTGAAAAGTTTCCCCAAGAGCGGGCATGTGGGCCTAGGGGTAAAAATTCTCCCCAAGGGTGGATCGGCGGGTTGCGGGGAGAATTTTAAAAAAATTTCCGTGTGGGAAAAAAAGAAACAAATTTTCACCTACACATCTGCGGGTCCGCAAGTCCACTAGGGACACGTGGCGCCTCCCAAGTCAGCGTGGGGAGAGCGCAGGGTGGCGGGAGACATTTTGAAAAATCTTCCCACGAGGGGTGAAAGCCATCTTTGCGCTGTGCTCCCACAAGTCCACAAGGGACACATGGTGTCTCCTAAGACAACATGGGGAAGGCGAGGCGGTGGGGAGAAAATTATTTTAACACCTCAAGGGCTAAGAGGGTAGCATTCACCCGCGCCTCCACCGGCACCTCGCGATGCCACGTGGCGGCTCCTGATTGGGTGCGAGTCAACGGGCGGAGGGGAATATTTAGAAAAAAATTCCAAAATTTTTGAAACATAAAAAAATTGAAAGGGAACTGATCCTATGCCGATGCCTCATGATGCCATATGGCATCACCTGATTGGTTGTGGCCCGGTGGAGAAAATTTGGAAAATTTTCCCAAAATTTTCTGGGAGCACTAAGCTTAAAATGGGTCCGCCCCTCAGCCAAATTCTAGTGGTGCCATGTGGGTTGGGGGGGAAAATTAGGAAAATTTTCTCAAAAAAAATCTGAAGTTCTAAGGGAAAAATTCGGGCCCATAAGGAAATTTTTCTCGGTTTGTTTTTTGACGCCAAGTGAAGGAAAAACTTCAGAACGCCATATATTTTGATAGAGGGCTCAGTTTTGGGAAAATGAGAACTTTATGGAAATATCTTGATGTATTCTTTACACAGGGATCATTAATTTTTGATTTTGATAAAGTTTAAGGGGTAAATTTTGTGGAAACGTTCTACGATTTTACAAAGGCAAACTAGTAAAGTTTAACTTGTTAAATTTATTCAAGTTGTTCTTGTCCCTCTCTCTCACATGTCAAATGACATGGAAAATTGTTCTTAGTTGTATTTGAGAGAAATTTCAAGATTCAATTTGTCTGATTGATTTACAATTTGAACATTTACATTTCTTGACAAAGAACATGACTACAAAACGGTTTGAGCCTGATTTTGCTAAATTTTATAAGAATTTCCTTAAGTGTTAATGTCTAGATGAATTTTTATTCCTTTATTGCAGATTTGAGTCTGAGCATTTGGGATTAAATAATTGTCAATTGGAAATACAAGACAAAGTTCAAATTTTAAAAAGGTCTATTTGTCATTTTCTTCTTCCAAGTATTATAATGTGTTCCAAACCTAATCTAATGCATTTAGTTGATTCAATCCAACTATTCAAAACTAAGATACATCTCTGATTTCCAACTTTCACATATTTCAAAGAAACAGAGTATTACACTTCCTTTCAAACAGAGATTACAACTCGCATCTAAATGATTAAATTCAACACAATGATACAATTTGAGGAAGATTATGCAATCCTTTATCTATTCCAAAAGACAAATTTACAACTTCCTTATTTTATTCTTTCCAAAAACATATATTATATATAGGGCTAGAATAATACATTTTATTCTCACGTGTTTCACTTTTCCACTTTCCAAACAAGGATTTCATAGAGCATGTTAAATACAAATTTCCAATAGAATAATATCATATGGACAAGACAAAACTACTTCCATTAATTCAAATGAAACTCTTATTACTTCCTTTCTATTTGATTACAAAATACAACATACAAAGTACATATCATTCTTTCACATTCCAATTTACACTTCCCTAAACACTCCAACATCTTCCTATTAAAAATATATACAAGTTCATCCACTTCAAGTGGGAAAGGTTACAATAAGATTTCATTTCACAAGGGACTGTCAAACTGTCTTTATCTCAGCTCTAGAATAGCAACATGCAGATTTCTCATTCTTCCAATTTGATCACAACAAGAGTAGGGGAAAGGAAACGATCTCCACCCAACCAAGACATCCAATGAAGAGGAGAAGCCATCCTTCTTCATTGGCCCCTGAGCCCCAACCACAATGCAATAAAAGATGTGATCCAACTCATGGCAACAAAGAAGCTTCCACAAACACACAAGCAACATAATCACAATAAGAACACAGTCCAAAATAGAATGTAGTTCTACAACTACATTAAAACATGAAAAACAATACTAAGGCTTCCTCAAGCAAGCCAAAGGAGCAAGAAACTATGGGGGATGTTTCTTATGCCTCCCAAAGGGGAAATGGGTATCACCACCTGAGAACAAACCACCAAAATATGTATATATATATATATATATATATATATATATATATATATATATATATATATATATATATGCCTCCGCACCTCTTATGGCACCCCCATAACGGGTAAATAAATGTAAGCTATTTCTTTGTAAGGTGGAACCCAAATCCCAATTCCCTCTACTTTTATACCTCCCTAAAACACACTTGTTCCTCCCACAAAATAACCCCATGGTCTTCTCTTACACCATTCCTAGGCCATCTACCCAACATACCATAAACACGCCAAAATATACATACATTAACACTTACATTCATAAAAGAAGATCATTTCAAGAGTCAAGCTCCTACCTCTCCATGATGGAGTTGTTCTAAGTTCCAAAATAGTAAGCTTTATCCTAATGCAAGCAATCCAAAATAGTCAAGCACAAGCATGCAACAATCTTCCCAAAACTTCTTCAAGCAAGAGCTCCAAAACAATAAAAGAATTCACCCAAGATCACCTGCCCCTGATCCTACACCTGCAATGATGTCTAATCTAACACATGAGAAGGATCTGTAATATATCTCCTAAGAACTGAAACATGAAACACATCATGTATGCAAGACAAGCTAGGTGGCAATGCTAGATGGTAGGCCAAAGGGCCGATACGCTCCAAGATCTCAAAAGGACCCACGAATCTAGGAGCTAACTTAGAACCTTTTCCATAACGGATAGGGCTCTTATGTGGCCTGACACGAAGGAACACCTTCATGCCCACATCAAAACTACGGTTAGTCCTATTTTGATCTACGTGCTTCTTCTCGTATTTTTGTGCCTCCTGCAATCTTTGTTTGATCAAAACCACTTGCTACTCCATGTCCTGCAACAAAGCTAGTCCAAGAGAAACCTTGTCCTCTAACCTATCCTAGCTAAGAGGTGTCCTACACTCCCTACCATACAAATCCTGAAAAGGAGCCATGCCTATAGAACTCTGAAAAATATTATTGTAGGAAAACTCCACCAAGTACAAGTACTCCTCCCATCTTGACTGTTGATCCATCACATACATCCTGAGCATGTCTTATAAAATATGATTCACCCACTCCATCTATCCATCGGTCTCAAGGTGATATGTTGTGCTGAAATTGATCTTCATCCCGAGGGCATGTTGCATGGTAGTCTAAAAATGGGAAGTGTACAAAGGGTCGCGATCACTTATGATCTTCTGCGGAATCCCGTGCAACTTGAAAATCTCATCCAAGTATACATGTGCCACTGCACTTGCTGTATAGGTGGTCTTCACCGGAGAAAAGTGAGACACTTTTTTCAATTTTTCAACCATGACCATGATGGTTTCGTGGTGATATCTCGACATTGGTAGCCCAACAATGAAGTCCATGGAAATGGTGTCCCACTTCCATTCTAGTATAACATGAGGAAAGAGAAGGCCAATTGCATGCTGATACTCAGCCTTCACTTTCTAGCACTCTAAAAATCATGACACGAATTGGGCCACATCTCTACAAAGTCCTCTCCAATGATACAACTGTCTCAAGGTGGCGTTCTACTTCTTCACCCCGTGGTGGGTGAATAGGGTGCACGATGTGCCTCTGCCAAGATGTCCCGCCTCAAGTTTCCCTCTTTGGGAACATAAATCCAACCTCTGTTCTGAGAAGACCATCTACCTCTAAGGAAAAACCATCAAACTTCCCCGAGGGTCTCGAGACTCCATCTCTTCTTGAATGCGGTGTAAAAGCTATCAAGAGGAAGGCTGCCAAGAATCCTACTCAGAAAATTTGTGCTCACCGAGGTGGCCATAGCCACATGTCTTCATTTTATGAGAGCATCTGCCACCACATTATTCTTTCCCTTCACATGCTTTATCTCCATAGCATACTTACAAAGTAATTCCATCCAACACCGCCGACAAGCATTGAGATTAAGGGCTGCGTGAAAAGGTGGCGAAGAATCAAGTGATCTGTCTAAGTGTGAATCTCCGACTAAGCGAAAGTTCCTCCATCGAACCAAAGCGTGCACAATTGCCACAAGATTGAGATCATGAGTCGGATAATTAATATTGTAATCTTTGAGTTTGAGATATTCAAACGCCACTACTCTGCCCTCTTGCATCAACACACCTCCAATCCCTGCTAAAGAAGCATCCGTGCAAATAAAAACTCACCCTGTGGATCTCGGCACTACAAGAATAGGTGTTGTAGTGAGACATTCCTTTAGTGTATTAAAGGCTTGCTCGCACCTATCTGACCAAACAAACTTCTTCCCTTTCCTCTAAAGGGAAGTGATGGGGTGTGCAATCTAAGAGAAGTCCTAAACAAATCTTCGGTAGTAACCTACTAATCCCATAAAGTTACGCACCTCAATCACAGTAGTGGGTGCTAGCCAATCCATAATAGCTCTAATCTTGGAAGGATCGATGATGATACCTTCCCCAAAAATGATATGACCCAAATATTGCACCTCCGTCTGAAAGAATGTGTACTTCTCTAAGTTCCCATAAAGTTGCTGCTCTGGAGACACTGAAGAACCTAGCAAAGGTTCCCCTCCTGCTCCTCACGCGTATGTGAGTAAATCAAAATTTCATCAAGGAAGATGAGCATGAAGCGATCTAAGAAGGTCCTGAATACCCCATTCATCAAAGTCATAAATACCACGTGGGCATTAGTCAAACCAAAAGGCACCACTTTGTGAACGATAGTGGCCATATCTCGTATGCGGAAGGCGGTCTTATGAATGTCCACCTCCGAAATCCTCACCGATGGTAACCTAACTTAAGGTCTATCTTAGAGAAAGTTGTGGTTCCTTTCATCTGACCAAACAAATCATCAATGCACGGAAGGGGATAACGATTCTTGATCGTTACCTTATTCAGTTGGCGGTAATCAATACACAACCACAAGGATCCATCTTTCTTCTTTACAAAGATCATTGGTGCACCCCAAGGTGATACACTAGGCGAGATAAAGCCTTTCTCTAAAAGGACCTCAAGATAAAACTTGAACTCATAGAGCTTTGGTGTGGTCATCTAATAAGGTACTCGTGAGATAGGCTTTGCTCTCGGAACTAGATTTATATGAAAATCAATCTCATGTAGGGGTGGTAACCCTAGTAGCTCCCCTAAAAAGACATCTGTAAACTCTCTCAAATGATCATCTAGCAATGGTCCACTAGTCCCATCTTCTGATCGGTCACTGACTATAACAACATACAACTGACAACCCCGTCGCACACACCGCTTAAGATGCATAGTAGAAATTGTGTGAATAGAAATGGTTCTCCTGTCCCTTGAAATCATCGACTCAACTCCCAAATCATCTACACAATATATAATCTTGTGGTAATAGTCCACTCTGGCCCTGTGTGTAGACAACCAATCCATACTCAAGATGACTCCATATGAGCCCAAAGGAAGGATACGAAGATCTGAAGTAGTGGTGAAAGGTCCCAAATCTACCACACACTCCTTAACTAAGGAGTCTACAGAGATCTTGGCTCCAGAATCCATCTCAACATCTCAGTTATGACCCTACCTAATTTCCACCAGCCTACATCACTCTACTAAATATGGTGCAATAAAAGAATCAGAAGAACCAGAATCAAATAGTATGGAGGTAGGAATACCACCAATGTTACCTATAGTCTCAATAATTGTAATCTAATACTCTATCTAGGCATTTCTCGACCACTTTGCATACATCCTATGACTACACCCCATATCACCAATAGTAGGCTCTGAGATCTGTGTCTTACCCTTGTTATTAGGGTTTTGTGGGAAATCTCTCTAGAAATGTCCAATAACACCACAACCAAAACAACCGCCTGATCCTCTCCCCTATGTAGCAGTCCAAATTTGGTACTGCGGAGTCTCGCATGGTGTGGATCCTAATGATCCGGATGCGCTCTACTCGATCTCTGCTGGTGAGCTCCTATTGAGTGAGCTCTCTGGGCACCTGTGTCCTAATGGGACCCCTAGGAGGAGGCCCCATACTCCGACCTCTCTGTGTATCAAATCTCTGTGGAGGTCTATAAGGTGGGAAAGACTACTGCTGTTCTTTGTGGTCTAAAAGATGACTGTGTTGAACCTTGTCCACCACGAGGAAGTGGTATTGACCCCCTCGATTTGTTGTCTTGCATTTCTTTATGCGGCTCTGGACTCGGTCTCTAGCCTCTTTGGGTATTTTCCCGAGTCTCCTCTGCTATATAGGCCTTCTCGACGGCCTCAGCTAATGTCTGTGGATAATGGATCCACACTACACCTCCAATGTCTAGATTCAAGCCCCGATGAACCTGTGAATCCACACCTACTCATCCTGCATATAACCAACATACTTGGAGTAGATATAGAAATCTACTCTCATACTCAGCCACTGTGAGAGATACATGTTGGAGGTCATGGAACTCATCTATCCGCTGTTGTATGAACCTCCGTGACAAATATCTACTCCTAAAATGCTCCTCAAAGAGCTCCCAGGTAACTATCTTAGAATCAACATGGAGCTTCTGCTCCTCTGTCCGCCACCAGACACCAACTCCATCCTTCAAGTAGATGGATCGCAACACAAGCTTTCGTGTTGCTAGAACAAGGAAAGAGCTTGAAGCACCCACTCAAGCTCACCAACCAGACTCTACCTAAAATCCACCTATGTCACTAGAATAATGTGATGGTCGAAGCTTCAAGATCTCCCTGATGTGATCTACAGACTGTGGTCTAATGGCCTCTAGGTCTCTCTGCATGCTCATCCCTAAGCCTAGGGCTCTGAGACCTCTCTCTATGTCCTGAAACTCGGTCACCCTACTCCCTCTGTGGTGACTCAACTCGGATGAATATGCATGGGATTTCTCTCCTCCATGCTCCTTGTTAGGTCGAGGAGATACATGACCCTCAATGGAAGGGACTCTATCATGTCTGGCTGTATGTCCTCCTACTGATCCTCTGCGTAGAGCGGCATTAACATCCTGAAGAGTCTACAAAATATGGGGTAGGATGGTTGATACAACATGGTATGGTGGTGGTAAGTCTAGGTCTATGTGAAAATACCCCTCATCCCATCTGCCTCCTACACAGACCAAGGCGAGAGTTAGTTCATCTTTCTAGGTTTTATTTAGTTTCCATGTTTACTAAAATATGCAATTTCTAAACTAAATTATTTTTCTAGATTTAAAAGTGTGTTAGGTTTAAGGTTCATGTCTCAAGTTTTCTAGTGTGCCCAATGGCCCAATATTTTGAACCACCTCTGATACCAAGTGTAACGCCCACTAAAACAACCCACTTGAGACCCAAGAACAACCTAGGATTAATTAGGAAAATTATGGAATAATTTTTTTATTAAAAAGAATCTACAATAGGGTTACAAGACAACAATTGTAACTAACGGTTCCAAACAATTCTAATCTACTAGAACATACTTTTCTTTTATTAAAAATTATGAGAGGTTATAAGGTCCAAAATTTAAGGTTAAAAGATTCAATTAGGTTACGAGGGTAATTCCTCCCCATACCCACTCTCTAACGAGATTAAAGGTTCAACTTAATTTTTCTCCAACTTATCACCTTCAAAATTTCCCTAAACCATTCCCATTGGATAGGAAATTTTCTCACCTTTCCATTGATATAAAGAATTCCTCCTAACTCCTCATATTTTTCAAGTTATGGGCCGGCAGGCCTTGGCGTGAAAAGTTTCCCCAAAAGTGGGCCTGCGGGCCCAGAGGTGAAAATTTTCCCCAAGGGCAGGCTAGCGGGCCATGGGGAGAATTTTAAAAAATTTCCCACATGGGAAAAAAAATTCACCCGCACACCTGCGGGTCTACAAGTCCACTAGGGACACGTGGCAGCTCCCAAGTCAACGCGGGGAGAGCGGGGTGGCAGGAGACATTTTGAAAATTTTCCCTGCGCGGGGCAAAAGCCAACTTTGCGCCCGCGCTCCCGCAAGTCTGCAAGGGACAAGTGGTGTCTCATAAGCTAACGCAGGGAAGGCAGGTGGTGGGGAGGAAACTAGTTTAACTCCCCAAAGGGCTAAGAGGGTAGCATTCACCTGCGCCTTTGTCGGCACGTCACGATGCCACGTGGCGGCTCCTGATTAGTTGCGGGCCGAAGGCCGGCAAGGAATATTTAGAAAATTTTCCCAAAATTTTCTGAAACATAAAAAAATTGAAAGGACCTACTCCTCTGCCAATGCCTTGTGATGCCATGTGGCATCACCTGATTGGTTACAACTTGACGGGACAGCGGGGAAAATTTGGAAAATTTCCCAAAATTTCTGGGAGCGCTAAGCTTAAAAGGATCTACCCCTCTGCTGACTCCTAGTGGTGCCACGTTGCAGCCTTTGATTGGCTACAGGTTGGTAGGGAAAATTAGGAAATTTTTCCCAATTTTTTTGAATTTCTAAGGGAAAAATTTGGCCCCGAAAGAAATTTTTCCCAATTTTTTTTTGATGCTAAGTGAAGGAAAAACTTCATAACGCCATAATTTTTGATAGAGGGCTCGGTTTTGGGAAAACGAGGACTTTCTGGAAAGCTCTTGATGTCCTCTTTACACATGGATCATTAATTTTTGATTTTGATAAATTTTAAGGGGTCAATTTTGTGAAAACGTTCTACAGGATTTTACAGTGCAAACTGGTAAATTTTAACTTGTTAAATTTGTTCAATTTGTTCTTGTCCCTCTCTCAACATGTCAAATAGACATGGAAAATTGTTCTTAGGTGTATTTAAGAGAGATTTAAAGATTCAATTTGTCTGATTGATTTGCAATTTGAACATTTACATTTCTTGACAAACACGATGACTGCAAAAATGGTTTGAGCCCAATTTTGCTAAGTTTTATAAGAATTTCCTTAAGTGTTAATGTCTAGATGAATTCAATTAGATCTTATTATGCCCAAATTAATGTTTCATTTGTTATTCCTTTGTTGTAGATTTGGTCTGAGCATTTGGGATTAAATAATTGTCAATTGGAAATACAAGACAGAGTTCAAATTTTAAAAAGGTCTATTTGCCATTTTCTTCTTCCAAGTATTATAATGTGTTCCAAACCTAATCTAATGCATTTAGTTGATTCAATCCAACTATTCAAAACTAAGATACATCTTTGATTTCAAACTTTCACATATTTCAAAGAAATAGAGTATTACACTTCCTTTATACTCATTTCTTCCTTTCAAATAGAGATTACAACTCACATCTAAATGATTAAATTCAACACAATGATACAATTTGAGGAAGATTATGCAATCCTTTATCTATTCCAAAAGACAACTTTACAACTTCCTTATTTTATTCTTTCCAAAAACATATATTATATACAGGGCATAATAATACATTTTCTTCTCACGTGTTTCACTTTTCCACTTTCCAAACAGGGATTTCATAGAGCATGTTAAATACAGATTTCCAACGGAATAATATCATATGGACAAGACAAAACTACTTCCATTAATTCAAATGAAACTCTTACAACTTCCTTTCTATTTGATTGCAAAATATAGCATACAAAGTACGTATCATTCTTTCACATTCCAATTTACACTTCCCTAAACACTCCAACATCTTCCTATTACAAATATATACAAGTTCATCCACTTCAAGTGGGAAAGGTTACAATAAGATTTCATTTCACAAGGGACTGTCAAACTATCTTTATCTCAGCTCCAGAACAACAACATGCAGATTTATCATTCTTCCAATTTGATCACAACAAGAATAGGGGAAAGACAAAACTCTCCACCCAACCAAGACATCCAATGAAGAGGAGAAGCCATCCTTCTTCATTGGCCCCCGAGCCCCAACCAAAATGAAATAAAAGATGTGATCCAACTCATGGCAACAACAGCTTCCACAAACACACAAGCAACATAATCACAATAAGAACACAATCCAAAATATAATGTAGTTCTACAACTACATTAAAACATGACAAACAATACTAAGGCTTCCTCAAGCAAGCCAAAGGAGCAAGAAACTATGGGGGATTCTACTTATGTCTCCCAAAGGGGAAATGGGTATCACCACCTGAGAACAAACCACACACACACACACACACACACACACAGGATATATCATTTCAAATCCCTAACATGCCCTTATGCCTCCCCCAAGTACCCCTTATTCCTCACATTTCTTTATGCCTCCCCAACCTCTTATGACACCCCATAATGAGTAAAGAAATGCAAGCTATTTCTTTGTAAGGTGGAACCCAAATCCCAACTCCCTCCACTCTTATACCTCCCTAAAATACACTTGTGCCTCCCACAAAATAACCCCATAGTCTTCTCCTACACCATTCCTAGGCCATCTACCCAAAATCCCATAAACATGCCAAAACATTCATACATTAACACTTACATTCATAAAAGAAGAGCATTTCAAGAGTCAAGCTCCTACCTCTCCATGATGGAGTTGTTCCAAGTTCCAAAACAAGTAAGCTTTATCCCAATGCAAGAAATCCAAAATAGCCAAGCACAAGCATGCAACAATCTTCCCAAAACTTCTTCAAGCAAGAGCTCCAAAATAGCAAAAGAATTCACCCAAGAATCAAGTCTCCAAAATGAAGCAACCCAAAACAAGGCAAGGAGTTTGAATTTTATAGAAGAGGGAAGAGGAGAGGATGGGGTGGATCCATGTAGGATGCCACATCACACATCCTCAACCCCAACCCCCAAAGTCAACTTCATTCTCCAATGCACAATAAATAGGTGGGTGAATAATATGATAGTTTACTTACACACTCAAATCCAACCCCACCCCAAAGGACTGAAATTAAATCATGTAAGAAAAGTGTAATTAAAACCTACAATTTTCCTTCTCAAAAAGCATTATAAAAGTCTAATCTCAACTCTCCAACCGTAGGTATGGTTGGTAATTAAATTTAAGAGGTATGGGACAAGTTTAACTTGTCCCACAAGCCTCCAAAATCAGCCTCTAAGGACAATTTCAAATTTCCAAGAAGGTGGAGTGTTTCACACTCAAAAGTTAACTTACACATCACTTACACATCTTTAATCATGGCCAACAACTCTATTAATTACTTTCTTATGACATATTTTAATTAACTAACTTAACAACATGATTACTCACAATATTTGCACAACATATAATAATTAAAGAAAGGGGTAAAAGCACCACAAAATAAACACTTGCAAACATAAAAAAAAGGGACCAAAATAAAAGAAATACATAAAACCCCTTGGTCACAATCAAAGGTGATCCCCCCATGGGAATCCCTAACACACACACATGTGCACAAACAAATACTAGTTGCCATGGTGACCTTGTTGAATTCATCTAGAATTCCAATGTGGTTGGTCTCCAATCCCCGATGTTTGTTGTGATATTTTAACCTGCAAAACACAAATACCTCCTTCGGCCTCGTGGCCATATCAGAACATCCAAAATAATATAAATATAACTCCCAAAATCATCTAGATATATATGAATCACAACAACATCAAAGCAATCTAACAATATCATTTACAGTTTTATCAACAACTATATCATCATCCAATAATTTCCATTTCTAGGTCTACTCACAATATCCAAATATCACAAGTCTGAACAACATCCATAATATAACCATGTCAAATAGTATATCATCATCAACATCCAAAATGTCTCTAATAATAATCATGCATCATAACTGAATCAAGTCAACAATAGTCCATGGTCTAACATCTAACATCATACTATAATAAAGTCCATAATCATGTCCATAATATAATCAACAGTTTCATAATTAGTATAAAAAAGGTGTCAAAGGAAAGTGGTCACTACAGTGTGTATGTATGTATGTATGTATGTATGTATGTATGTATGTATTTCACAAAACGTTTTTGAAGAAGAGGCATGAGTTACATACGTCAAATCGACAAGAAAAAAAAAGATTTTGCATCTCATAAATATTAGCACGGTCGAATGGTTGAATCAAC
The DNA here is from genome assembly GCA_018340775.1 of Taxus wallichiana var. yunnanensis. Taxonomy (NCBI): domain Eukaryota; kingdom Viridiplantae; phylum Streptophyta; class Pinopsida; order Cupressales; family Taxaceae; genus Taxus; species Taxus wallichiana. Next base: position 446,309,518 of record CM031239.1, read on the forward strand.
ACGAATAACCACGGTGGTTTTGTGAGATCTGTATATTGAATACGAGATCTAAATCTAGCATCGAATTCAAAAGTACAAATATTTCATTTGTGTGTGTGTGCGTGTGTGTGTGTGTGGTGTTTAGTATTGAGGCGTGTTTGTTAGTGATTATTTGTGTTTTTTTGGAGTTTTTCAGGTGGAAATTTAATAGAGACATTTCTTAGTATGGGTATTCTCATAGACTATTGAAATTTTTTCACTAAATGCATCTAATAGGTGTATAATATGATCAAAGTTACCTTTGCTAACATGAAAATATAAGATTTTTGAAAAATCCACTAAAGTATTATAGAGAAGGGAATTTTAGCATATGTTGTACTTGTAGGTGTCATATGATGTATGTCTATAAAATGTGGAAGCATGCATAGGGCATGTAAACTACTCAGCTGAATCCCAGGAAGAAATTTGGTCTCATGGACTATAATGATTGCAGGATATGCACAAAATGGTTTTGTTGAAACTACCTTGAAACCTATTTCAAGAAAATGTAGTTGGTAGGTTTGAAGCCACACTCCACAACCTTTGTTACTATCTTCCTAACATGTGCCAAAATAGGATACTTGCAACATGTGGATATCTATCAAATAATAATGTCCAAAAATATTATCTTTGAAACACGGCGTGGGCATCATGTTCCTCCCTCACCTTTTGTTTTGTGCCTAACAAAAAACAATATTTTGGCGGATGTTTTAGATGCAAGTTTTTGGTAGATATGTCTACAAAATGGGGAATTAGGTGAATTGTTAGAAAAAAATGCCTAAAAGATATGTGGTATCATGCACTATAGTGAGAGATTAGTATTGTGTTGAAACCAAGGTAGTAAATTTTGTATGAAGAGTATTAAACGATGGACATAAAATATGGGGAAAATGGTCCATTGATAAAATACGAAAAATATGGTAAATTGTATATTTAAACAATAGGATAATTTTAATAATAACAAACATAACTATAAAACAATTTCAAAATTATTAAATCGAAAAGAAATATGGTATAAACTTAAAACATGTATACACTAACTAAAAAGATGAGAGTAACATATATTTTATGTTTATAACTTCATGACAATAGTTTACAAATTATTAAAACTAGAATATAACTTTGAAAATCTCATGTAAATAGTTAGTCATCAATGATATCTTCACTGAATATTCACCATCTGATATCTCATCATCACCACTACTTACATCTGCATAGTACTCTGCATCATAGTTCAAATTTGCATCAGGATTCAAAGAATGAGGAGTAGAGGTGGAAGAGTATTGCTTTGCAATATTGGCACTTAGGACTCGCATGTTGCTATGGACAAAAACTAGATCTGATAGTTGTTGAGTCCCTAATTTATTCCTCCACTTTGAATGAATGAGTTCAAATGTACTCCAATTCCTTTCACAACTAGATGCACTGCATACCTAACTTAGAACACAAATACCAAGTTTTTGTAACTTTAATGTTAAACCACCATAGGATCCCCATCGTTACACCGATGTGCTATCCGAATTATTTGTATTCTCTCTTGCTTTTTGTCGAGAGAAGAGGAGCCCAATCTCATCCCTATATGCATTTTTTTGAACATCTAACTTGCTTCGAATATCAGGATCTAAGCACATTCTATCCATGCATTGATACAAACCATCCATAGTCTCCTCATCACTTTCATGTTTCATCCCAAACAAGTGAGGATTCAAGTAACATGTTGTTGAATGTAAGAGAGAGTGCATCATATACCACCTCTCATCTATCATATCCCATAAATAATTCCATTCTGGCTTACAAGAATCTCCACCAAAGGATTGTTTGATTGCCTCTTTTGTTGTGTCCATTGCCTCAATAATATCTCCCATGCAAGGAATGTCACCATCAACCATTCTAAGCACTCTTACAATAGGCTCAAATATTTTATTGGCCTTTATTGCTCCCTCCCAAAATTGTTCCCCTAGAATGATAGCTGCAATTTCTTTGTTTTTTTTAAATAGATGAAAGTTTACTATTTTCCCAATCTCGACCAACCACCACACTTCTTATTTATTCCTCATCAATTTCACTTTTAGGGTAAGAAATAAAATTTAAAATGTTGTGTCTCTTGGCTTCAATAATTCTCTCGTGGACTCTTTTTTTGTATTTGTTAAGTGTAAACTAGTAGTTTGTAATAAAATTCACAATCAAGCTACTTCTTCCACAACTGTTGATACCCAATGTAACTTTCCAAAATCCTCCAAAAGAAGATCCAAGACATGAGCAACACAAGGACTCCAGAATATAGTTGGATATTTTTCCATCAAAATTTTTCCTGCTCCAACACAGTTTGTAGCATTGTCAGTCACAATTTGAACTACATTTTCCACTCCAACATGTAAAATAGCTTGTTCAAGGACATTAGCAATATATTCTGAAGTTTTTGTTTCATTTGAAGCATCCACAGCCTTTAAAAACACAGCTCCATGAGGACAACAAGAAAGAGTATTGACAAGAGTTCTATGTCTCCTATCTGACCAACCATCACTAACAATTGTGCATCCAATTTTGCTCCAAGAATCTATAATAGGTTTCAGCTCATTTATTATTTCAACCTTATTTTTCTTAATACTAGACATCCATAAACTATCTTAAGACGAGATAATATATGGTTTCCCATATTATGAAATATCACACACCATTCTAGAAAATATAGAGATCTAGCATGATTAAAAGGTACTACATCACCATAAAAATATTTGCTCACTACCTTATCAACATCTTCACGGGACTTTTGTTCCTATTTAATGTCTTTAATGTTTGTTTTCATTTTCCTTGCAGTGAAATTTTTAGATGATACTAAATAAAACAAACTTCAATGTGTATTTTATGTTTCCTTGGAGCAATATTCTTCATTTGGATTCAAATCGTTTTAATATTTTATTTTTCTATCCTTATCAATTTATAGGAAACTAAAGAAATTGGTTTGAATTTCCAAAAAAATGATTTCAAATCCTAGTTAAATCATCGTGCATTCTAGATTTATGAAATGTACATTTATGTACCTTTTCTATATCATCTCATTCCATGTATTTCCATTCGGGTGTTGTAGACTCTTTTAGTACCATGTCTACCCTTATTTCCTTCCAAGATAAAAACTTGATTTTTAATATAAAATTTTAAAAAGAGACCTACAAACTAATTAATGAAAATTAAAAATTACACAAAATTTTGAAAATAAAAATTTACATGGTTTGAAATTTTCAATTTATGTTGTATTGTGAGCCTATTGTGAAAATGAGTGGAGTGAAGTTTTGTTGTCTATAGACATAATTCCCACAACAACCTCTATATCTATTGTGTTTCTCGGATGTGATTTTATTTATGGTTGTTCCAATAATTAACAATGATTAAAACAACTTAGAGATGGGATGAGACAATACATGATCAGTTTCATTATTGTTCACGCTCTCGTTTATTTCATAAGCATTTTTCAAATAGCTTATAGCTCGTAGACAACCTATGCAACAATTTTATTTTAAGATTTGTGTCCATGCACTAGAACAAGGGATTAAATCAGCCTTCCTTTATTGTGAATATTTATTGAAACCTCAATTTGAAATAGAGGTATAAGATTTAAAGAGGAGTTTTATTCTGAATTTCAATTTGATTAAAATAAGCACCCGATAATAGTTGTATAATCGGATGGGAAACATTTTGAACAAAAACTATGTTTTTTTAATAGGATATCCATTAAAAAAAAGTTCAGCTTGCAAGCGATTTTTAACCTTCCACATGCTGTTGACCGAGAATATTCTAAATGTTGCTTAAAAAGTTAAGCGACGGTTTTTTTGACTGCTACTAAAAATGGAAAAATAGTTAAACTTTGTTCTTTGTGTTACAAAATTTGTGATTAATAATACTAGTACTAACAAATAATTTTAGATACGCTTATTTGGATTTGTAGATTTTCTTATATTATAATTTTTAAAGCTTAGAATTTTTGGATCCACTTATTTTGGATTTTTGGATTTTACTTATTTTATAGTTTTTAAAGTTATGGAAAACTCCATAACACATACGACACTTACTTAAGCCATCGACCCACATAGACACATGACGACACCATATACATGTCAATGCCACACCTTCCCCATGAATGAATGCTAGTAATAACCCAACCACAAGAAAAGGGACTCAAGGATTGGCAAACCCACAACACATCATTTCCATGATTACATCTTAGTTATGATTAACATTCCAGGAACATTTTTATACAAGGATGATTTTATCCATTTTCCACATACAGATTCTGTAATTCATTTCACATTCAACTTATTGTTTGACCATTTAAGTTTTCTCTTTATCCCTTATGACAATCTCCATAACTTACATAATTAAATTCCATATTTCCAATTACCTACAAAGTTCCTAATTCTCTCGTTCTTATGCTAAAGGTTTGTTTTCTCAAAATATGTTTAGTTGACATTTAATTTTACCCTCATTATGCAAGGGGACCAACCAGAAGTTGTCGAGGGAAAATAATACACATCAAAGGAGGTGAAGGTTCAAGTTTCTCTTTCCTATAAACTTCCTTCCATTCGAAGCACATTTGTTTTCATACTATGGTTGTTTTAGTATCAATTTAGTTTGATTCAGTTAAGCATTTACAAGACATAATTTTATTTTATCTTATTTTTAGTGGACTCTAAACTGGCTCAAAGGCCTAGTCCCACCAAGAATCAATTTGTATCCATTATTAACAAAAATTCAATGCCTAAATCATCCATAAGGACTTCAAGTGAATTTTTGTTCCTAAACCATTATCACACATACTATTGTTTCTCATTTCATTTACAATGTTTTCTAGGTCTCTTTTTTTTTTTTGTGTCACTTTATAACATAAAGAGTTACGAAAGTACTTATTTACCATTTTGAATAAGTATATGATTGGAAGCATTATAACTACACACGAATCCCAAGTTAACCTCCTAAACAACTGAGGTTTGGTTTAATTCCAATATACACCTAATGATCAACACCTCAACTATATATGAGTTTAAGGCAAGAGGACATATTTATGCTAAACCACCTTCAAGAAAAGACCAAGGTGATATGTTGATAGAAACCAAGGTAACACATTTAACTCAGAGGAACTAAGGAGTTCATTAACAAGAGTTTAAGACCTAGAACAACTATTTCACGATCTCCATTTATGTCGTTTGGATCCAACAGGACTTCATTCACTGATGAAGTTAATTTCTAGATCTAATCTGGTAAGACCTGGCAATCAAAAGGATACTAAAGGATTATTAGCTCTACTTACTCCATAAATGGTAAGGTTACACCACATAGTCATTGCTTCGAACAAGGACTCTTAAGGTGACTTCCAAAGAGGCCTTCACCACTCAACATATGTCGGGGCCTGAAGAGAGACATTCTCCTCCCCACACACGGTACCAAACCTAGAAGGAAACCACATACTCCGGATAAAGTTGGACCATGTCATTCCTAAAATATGGGTTCACGACAATGTCGCTAAACATAATTGACTATGATGGTAAACTCAAACTAGGGTTTTATTTACCTAAACTAGAGGTTCCATCGAGTAAAAGGTTTAAGTTTATTCTATGGTTTCAATTTTTTTTTACGCTACATGAAGGATCACACACATTAAGACAAGTTATGCATGATATCTTATACTAGGGTTGAGTGTTTCATTAAATCTCTTTATTACATTTACAAGGTAAGAATACAACACAATAATTAATTAATCATTTATTGAACACTAAAAAATGCCCACAATGTATTAACTTCAAATTCATTTACTATATATATAAAACCCTTTTTACCATACACAACTATGAATCAAATTGAACATATGATTAAATGCACATTTCTAAGATATCCCTAAAACTAACATCTCATACATATTAGCAAATTTCAAATATAACATTTTCTATAACATGAGACTACATTATACATATATTCATTTTACAATGACCTATATAAATTACAATAATAAATAATGAATTACACATCGCCTTTTTGCCATCTTTCTTGCATCCTACAAAACCATGTGAGCATGAAATCAACGATAAATCGTTGGCATGGAATCCACCCTAATCTAACATAATTAATGTCTTTAGTTTCCCATTTACATATAATAATAATTATAATTTTCATTCAAAAGAAAAGGTTTAGAAACATGTATTCATTCATTTCATTTCACTTCATTTCGTAACCAAGGAGAGAGAAAGAGAAAGGAAGAGAGAGAAACACCATTTTGTCAAAAGTTCTATTTCACACAACAAGTTACACTATAGAGTTTTCAAATAGTTATTTACATGTGTCAAAAGTTTCCACGATGGTTTGGCAACCGACAAGGGGTCCTACAACTTTCTTTTTACATTTTCCTACTAGCTAAAAATGTTCAAAACAAGGCTCGGAGGCTAAGAAACCACTTTCAAATGTTGTCTTCCGATGAGAAAACACACCATGGTTAAATTTCTACGTGTCCATTATATACCAAGAGTTCATAAGAATTGACAAAATTTAAAACTAGCGAATGGTTTATGATTGGCGGCTAGTTTTTCTAGGCCATCGGTCGTAATTGGCCTAGTTGAAATGATCAAAAGTTAGCTTGAGGGCTCACAAAACCACCTCCAAAACTAACGTTTGATGGATGAACGTGCAATGAAAAATTTCCTACAAGTTCCCCTATATATGGAGAATTTGTCAGTCGATGGGCTGAAACGAGAAATGACAAGATGATTTTCAAATGGCGACGAGTTTTCTAGAGCCACCGGTCGTAATTGGTCTAGTTTGACCTAGTCAAAAACTACGTGACTGGAGGCCTACAAAAATCCTTTTCCAAACTAACCAGAATATGATTTTCCCAACCAAAGGTTCCATAGGTAATTTTCTAGTAAAAATACTAGAGGTTTGCGAAGGTGAATAAGCATTTCGTTGTTCAGGGTTCAAATGGCGAGCCAATACGAAACCCAACTTTTGAATTTTAACAACTTCCTAAAAGTGCAACATGAGGTAACAGGATCCTAGAGAAGCGAAGGAAAGAATGCAAATGGTAAAACGAGGTCGAACTAATGTTTAACGTCGACTCTCTACATAACAAGGAAAATATACAACATTTGACAACTCTTTTACGGGGCTCGGAGTGTTGTTTTGCAAGTCTCTCAAAATTACATTTTCTCACTTTGCAAGGTAGATGAAAGGGTTGTTTTAGTTGGCGAATCTTCTAGTTCTTGCCAATACCAATGGACACGAACACCTAAGTTTGACACCCAAGGTCTAGATAGCATAGAAAAGTTGTGGTTACACCATGGATGGAAATCAAATTACAAGTTTCGAAAGTAAAACATAAGGATAAGTTTTTGGTCTTTCACGCTAGTTAGTTTGGTTGCAGAAGTTTTTCTCCGAATTATGTCAAAGGAGGGTTTAATTTTATGCTTAATACAAAAAGTTATTTATTTGGGTTACCTAAGTGCCATATTTCATTTTATTGTTTTTACAAAACAAGTTTATATAAAAATAATCAAATGAGAGATATTCCAAAGTTTTAGATTTATTTCATTTCAAATCAAAACTAAAGAACAAAATTATGAAGATATGGAGAGATGAACCATGCAGGAGAGATATATGCATTCCGTGTGTAAGAGGTGCTCTAGGTGGGTTCACCACATTACATTACGAAGATCTCTAACTCTCTATCTCTTAACATTCTACTAAAAGTTCACGTGCATTCGAAACTCCCCATTTCTCTAAATTTCCCTCAACACCACAAACTTTTCAACGATATTTCAAGTTCAAGGTAGAAAATTCCACAACTCCCACAACCCAAGTGGAGATCTTAGAGAAAAATTTTTGGATTACAACAAAATTCAAAATATACTCATCGATGTGGATGTATACACATTCATGGGGATCCAAAATTGTTCCTTACATTCAATTACACCTTTGTGAAAATTCTTCTAAACAGATGGAATGTCACTGATGATGATCTCTCTTTGCATGGATCTGCATTATAAAAATCTCCCACAATATCAAATTTTGCAAGTGTTCTCCCCTTATGTTCTTCTCTCAATTTCTATTAGTAGCTTCTCAATCATCACTAATTACTATATTTTCTACACAAATGTTTGAGTGTGAATCATTTGTTATTGGAAGATCGTCCATTTTATCTATCCAATATACATTGATGGATGTCCAAACCAATTATTATCCATTTAGATCCCATTTTGATACATGCTGGGAGGATGTTGGCACAGGCCATGGAAGGTGGAGTTACACCTGTCAGTAGTATTTTCTTGAAAGTTTCTAAGCCTTTTCAACAAACACATTTTGTACATTTCCAGCATCCATTGCAGTCCATGAGGTGACATTTCTCTCTGGGCACTCTGTCAAACATTTCACATATGTATATGCAACCCACAGTTTTGTATCCATGACTACCAAAATCAATTTTCAACCACACATCTACCAAAATTCCTCTATCTTTTATGCTTAAAAGGATGAATAAAATCATGTTTGAGCTCACATTTCTTTTTGGATTTAGGTATGAGTACCCTGATCCAAAGCTCCCATTCTATGCAGACACAAGGAGGATGCCAGAAAATTTGTGGCATTTGGATTTACACCAGTCAAAGAATTCGCTATAAATTCCTAGCCCTTTTTTTCAATCAATCATTTGTGCGTATTTTAACAATTGACCAAAATTGTAGTCCTCAAAAATGTTTTTTTTTTTCTTTTAAGACCTTCAGTCAAACATTTTGCAAGCATGTCTAATAGAGCCATCACAACTACAACATCTAACAACATTCCACTTTCCATTATGTTTTGATGGACGCCCATGCATGTTGTACACTTCCCACTCACTCACACTCCACCACCATGTCCCAGATCACCGACACACACACCACCTAATTCCCACCTACTCACCCACTGTAAATCCTTTCCTTTTTTTACTTTTATTTATTTTTATTATTTATTTTGTTTATGGTTTAAGTTTGCACTACATTTCCCTCCCCTTATAAGAGCATCATCCTCGATGTGACACAATGCCAAGCTAGAAGAAGGGTACTCAAAGTAAGGAGGAATTCAAACTCAATGACACTAGCGAAAAAAAAATTAATTGTAAAACACAACCACCACAAGGAAGAGGGAAAGGTTTGATAGTTTCTTAATGTTTTGAGAAGATTGGTAGTTTTCATCTTACATTATTACCTAATTACTCTTTTCCTTTAACAATATTTATTAATCTCAAGCTTATTAATGTTTCATTAGTTTAAGATTTTAGTTTATTTATTTTTGGGTGCCCAACAATAACTAGCATCACGATACCACACAAAACCAACACAACACAAATGGTTCACAAGACATATTTGACTTTAACTTTTCATGACTATATCACATCACAAGAACTCAACTAACCCATGGAAGGAACATACATAGCCCCCACAACATAGTACTTATCACACATGCTCCAAACAAAGGTACTCATAACATAAGTAACTACTATAACAACATGGAATTCCCAACATGTACACATATACAGGGTTTCACACAACTCAAAACCATAATTATAGCTATATAGTGTCAAGATGGGAACTGAATCATACCCACAATGAGGAACATCAATCCTCAACATCACAAAACATAATCAAACTCACATGAGTACACATAAATAAACATAACAACACCATACACCTCCAAAACATCACAAAACAACTCCATATACCTCCCAAAGCATCAAAAAAACAACTCCATATACCTCCCAAAGCATCACAAAAAACTCCATATACCTCCCAAAGCATCATAAAACAACTACATATACTCTACCTCTCAAAGCATCACAAAAGCAACTCACATATACCTCAAAGCATCAATCACACACCACACAAAGTCATCTTATGCCTCCCTCAAGTCTCTTATGCCTCCCTCAAGTGTCTCTTATGCCTCCCTCAAGTCTCTTATGCCTCCCTCAAGTCTCTCTTATGCCTCCCTCAAGAATAAAAAATAAAGATAAATTTTCCTTTTCACTCCCCAAAAGAGGTCGGTCACCCTATGGCCCTAGGCACATAGAGTCCAGATACCTCTAACCCAAGTGACATAATAACTCATGGTTCAACAACCCGCTAGTTATCTATAACTCCTTGGGGCATACCCCATACAACGAAGTGGGTCCATAGGTCCCACCACTCCATGGTGAATCCCATGACCCTATTCCACACATTACGACATTAGAACCAACATAACAATCCATATCAAATGCCAAGTGGCAAAATCCCAAGCCTTGGGCTAGGCTATAAAAATTTTAAACTTGATACACAATTTAAAATAAGAAAAGACAAATGGCTAATTAGCCATGGTTAGTGCAAAAATATTAATGTTAGTGCAACAACCAAATAAATGCCCAAAATATAAGAACATGTCAGTCAAGAAAATTGTTGGTTCTAGCAAGAAAAGGGAAAGTGTTCAATTTATGAATAAAATACATGTATAGGAATAACACATTACGATAACTATGTGGCCTTATATAGCCACCAAGGGGTACTCAATGAGTTGCTTTGGCACTCGGAAACATCGAGCCTCAGCTCGTAAAATATCATATCAATAATACAACTATCATCATCTCTATCTAAATCATCCCACCACCACTTCGACAAGGCTCAACATAGTCAAAATCACATAGGTTGAATCCATATGATAACCATATCGGGAGAGAGAAAGGAGTACAAGTCACCATCTACAAGCCTAAGGTGTCCGCAAAACACAATATGCATGACACCCATTGAGCAAGTGCCACACATACCAAATGAACAAAAGTGGGTTTTCAGCCTATGTAAGGCTCCACTTCCTATCTCGTACTCAGCTCAGTGATTGGTCAATGGTACACATTTCCTCACTCCAAACATACACCTTTTACCAATTTCCCTTAGGGTCGGTTAGTGTAGGGTCCACAACATAACACATAACTACATCACTAACACAATGGTGATTCACACAAATTAACCATAGCATCTTACGCATGGTATATATATAGGGTATAACACAATCATTACTTTCATGGGTTACGATACATCACATTACCACATTATTACCCAAAGTGCAATCATTGTACAATAGGGATCATATGCTCACCACCATATGCCCCTAAATCACAACATGAACCATCACATATTACATGAATTATACGTATGAGGAACACAATGTCTAACTTTACAACATATAGTCAATTGCAATACAACATGGTGATGCACACGATTCATCACAATATAGTGATGACATCACGATACAATCTAATTCACTTTACACCAATTTTTTCATGCAATACATCAATACACCTTCATATCACATAATGCCAAAATGCTCCAACACTCCACAATCCACAATAACATTCTTTTTCACACACAATAAGGTGGTACATCACACATGAACTCTTCATAGAATCCATGAAAAGGAGAGAGAATAATCTCATCACAAGCACATCAACATGATAAAAAAAAATATGCACTAAGTGACATACACAACATGTGCATTCACAATATCACAATTACGACATAGTTCACATCACGCTTATATCACATTACTCTTCCAATATCCACCACCATCATGTAACACCATCACAACTCAAATCTTCCCGAGGTTCGAGAGCATGAACCTCCGCTCTGATACCAAATGTAATGCCCACATTTTACACACACAAAAACAACAATAAAATACTAGGATAATTTTTTTTGACTTACATTGCTCACTACACAACACCACAAGGGCTCCAAGTAAGAAAACTCCAACAACACATACGACTTACATAAGTCATCGACTCACATAGACACATGACAACACCATATACATGTCGATGCCACACTTTCCCCAATGAATGAATGCTAGTAATAACCCAACCACAAGAAAAGGGACTCAAGGATTGGAAACCCCACAACACATCATTTCCATGATTACATCTTAGTTATGATTAACATTCCAGAACATTTTTATACAAGGATAATTTTATCCATTTTCCACATACATATTCTTAATTCATTTCACATTCAACTTATTGTTCGACCATTTAAGTTTTCTCTTTATCCCTTATAAAATCTCCATAACTTACATAATTAAATTCCATATTTCCAATTACCTACAAAGTTCCTAATTCTCTCATTCTTATGCTAAAGGTTTGTTTTCTCAAAATATGTTTAGTTGACATTTAATTTTACCCTCATTATGCAAGGGGACCAACCAGAAGTTTTCGAGGGAAAATAATACACATCAAAGGAGGTGAAGGTTCAAGTTTCTCTTTCCTATAAACTTCCTTCCATTCGAAGCACATTTTTTTCGTACTATGGTTGTTTTAGTATCAATTTTAGTTTGATTCAGTTAAGCATTTACAAGACATAATTTTATTTTATCTTATTTTTAGTGGACTCTAAATTGGCTCAAAGGCCTAGTCCCACCAAGAATCAATTTGTATCCATTATTAACAAAAATTCAATGCCTAAATCATCCATAAGGACTTCAAGTGAATTTTTGTTCCTAAACCATTATCACACATACTATTGTTTCTCATTTCATTTACAATGTTTGCTAGGTCTCTTTTTTTTGTGTCACTTTATAACATAAAGAGTTACGAAAGTACTTATTTACCATTTTGAATAAGTATATGATTGGAAGCATTATAACTACACACAAATCCCAAGTTAACCTCCTAATCAACTGAGGTTTGGTTTAATTCCAACTACACCTAATGATCTAACGCCTCAACTATATATGAGTTTAAGGCAAGAGGACATATTTATGCTAAACCACCTTCAAGAAAAGACCAAGGTGATATGTTGATAGAAACCAAGGTAACACATTTAACTGAGAGGAACTAAGGAGTTCATTAACAAGAGTTTAAGACCTAGAACAACTATTTCACGATCTCCATTTATGTCATTTGGATCCAACAGGACTTCATTTGCTGATGAAGTTAATTTCTAGATCTAATCTGTAAGACTTGGAAATCCAAAAGGATACTAAGGGAGTATTAGCTCTACTTACCCCATAGATGGTAAGGTTACACTACATAGTCATTGCTTTGCAACAAGGACTCATAAGGTGACTTCCAAGGTGGTCTTGACCACTCAACATGGTGTCGGGCCTAAAGAGAGGACATTCTCCTCATGGTTACCAAAACTAGAAGGAAACCACATACTCCTGGATAAAGTTGGACCATGTCATTCCTAAAATATGGGTTCACGACAATGTCGCTAAACATAATGACTATGATGGTAAACTCAAACTAGGGGTTTTATTTACCTAACACTAGGAGGTTCCATCGAGTACAAGGTTTAATTTTATTAATATGGTTTCAATTTTTTTTAAGAAATACGCTAAAAGGATCACACACATTAAGACAAATTATGCATGAGATCTTATACTAGGGTTGAGTGTTTCGATTAAATCTCTTTATTACATTTACAAGGTAAGAATACAACACACAAATAATTAATCATTTATTGAACACTAGAAAAATGCACTACAATATATTAACTTCAAATTCATTTACTATATATATATATATATAACCCTTTTTACCATACATAACTATACGTAATCAATCAAATTGAACTATGATTAAATGCACATTTCCTAAGATATCCCTAAAACTAGCATCTCATACATATTAGCAAATTTCAAATATAACATTTTCTATAACATGAGACTACATTATACATATATTCATTTTACAATGACCTATATAAATTACAATAATAAATAATGAATTACACATCGCCTTTTCACCATCTTTCTTGCATCCTGCAAAACCATGTGAGCATGAAATCAACGATAAATCGTTGGCATGGAATCCACCTAATCTAACATAATTAATGTATTTAGTTTCCCATTTACATATAATAATAATTAAAATTTGCATTCAAAGAAAAGGTTTAGAAACATGTATTCATTCATTTCATTTCACTTCACTTTGTAACTAAGGAGAGAGAAAGAAAGAAAGAAGAGAGAGAAACACCATTTTGTCAAAAGTTCTATTTCACACAACAAGTTACACTATAGAGTTTTCAAACAGTTATTTACATGTGTCAAAAGTTTCCACAGTGGTTTGGCAACTTGACAGGGGTCCTACAAACTTTCTTTTTACATTTTCCTACTAGCTACAAAAACGTTCAAAACAAGCTCGAGGCTAAGAAACCACTTTCAAATGTTGTCTTCCGATGAGAAAACACACCATGGTTAAATTTATATGTGTCCAATTATATACCAAGAGTTCATAGAACTGACGAAATTCAAACTAGCAAATGGTTTACGATTGGGCTAGTTTTCGGGCCATCGATCGTAATTGGCCTAGTTACAAATGATTAAAAGTTAGCTTGAGGGCTCAAAAACCACATCCAAAACTAATGTTTTGATGGATGAACGTGCAATGAGAAATTTCCTACAAGTTCCCCTATATATGGAGAATTTTTCAGAGTCGATGAAGCGAGAACTCGAAACAAAATGGTTTTTTTCAAATGGCGACGAGTTTTTTGGAGCCACCGGTCATAATTGGTCTAGTTTGACCTAGTTAAAAACTATCAACCAAGACCTATAAAAATGCTTTTCCAAACTAACAGGAATATGATTTTCCCAAACCGAAGGTTCTAGGAAATTTTCTAGTAAAAATACTAGAGGTTTGCGAAGAGGATAACAAGCATTTCATTGTTCGGTTTGAAACGGCAAGAGCCGTCTACGAAACCCAAATTTTGAATTTTAACAACTTCATAAAAGTGCAACATGAGGTAACATAGGATCCTAGAGGAAGACAAAAAAGAATGCAAATGGTAAAAATAGGTCAAAATAATGTTTAACGCAGCTCTATACATAACAAGTAAAATATACGATAGTTGACATCTCTTTTACGGGCTACAGGAGTTGTTGTTTTGCAAGTATCTCAAAATTACATTTTATCACTTTGCAAGGTAGACGGAAAGGGTTGTTTTAGTTGGTGAATCTTCTAGTTCTTTCCAATACCGATGGACACGAACACCTAAGTTTTACACCCAGGGTCTAGAAGCGTAGAAATTTGTGGTTGCAGCCACGGATGACATCAAACTACAAGTTGGTAAAGTAAAACATAAGGAGAAGTTTTTCCTTTTGCTAGTAGTTTGGTTGTAGAATTTTTTTTTCCAAGTTATGTCAAAGGAGGGGTTTAATTTTATGCTTAGCTACAAAGATTTATTTGGGTTACCTAAGTGCCATATTTCGTTTTATTGTTTTTACAAAACAAGTTTATATAAAAATAATCAAATGAGATATATTCCAAAGTTTTAGATTTATTTCATTGAAAATGAAAACTAAAGAATAAAAATTATGAAGGATATGGAGAGATGAACCATGCTTTCTTAGGAGATATATGCATATGTAGTGTAAGAGGTGCTCTAGGTGGGTTCACCAGCATTACACGAAGCTCTAACTCTCTATCTCTTAACATTCTACTAAAAAGTTCACATGCATTCGGAAACTCCCCATTTCTCTGAATTTCCCTCAACACCACAAAATTTTCACAGTTCATAAGGTAGGAAAAATTCAACAACTCCCACGACCAATGGAGATCTTAGATAAAATATTTTGGGATTACAACAAAACTCAAAATATACTCATCAATGTGGATGTATACACATTCATGGGGATCCAAAAATTGTTCCTTATGTTCAATTACACCTTTGTGAAAATGCTTCTCAGCAGATGGAATGTCACTGATGATCTCTCTTTGCAAGGATTTGCATTATAAAAATCTCCCACAATACCAAGATTTTGCAAGTGTTCTCCCCTTATTTCTTCTCTACAATTTCTATCAGTAGCTTCTTCATCGTCACTAATTACTATAGTTTCTACAAATTTTTGAGTGTGAATCATTTGTTATTGGCAGATCATCCATTTTATCTATCCATTATACATTGATGGATGTCCAAACCCTATTACAAAGATCCCATTTTGATACATGCTTGGGAGGATGCTGGCACAGGCCATGGAAGGTGGAGTTACACCTGTCAGTAGTATTTTCTTGAAGGTTTCTAAGCCTTTTCAACAAACACATTTTGTACATTTCCACATCTATTGCAGTCCACAAGGTGACATTTCTCTATGGGCACTCTATCAAACAGTTCACATATGTATATGCAGCCACGTTTTGTATCCATGACTACAAAATCAATTTGCAACCACACATCTGACCAATTTCCTCTATCTTTTATGCTTAAAAGGATGAATAAAATCATGTTTCAGAGCTCACGTTTCTTTCAAGGCATTTAGGTATGAGTACCCTGATCCAAAGCTCCCATTCTATGTAGACACAAGGAGGATGCCGGAAAATTCATGGCATTTGGATTTACACTAGTCAAAGAATTTGTTGTAAATTCTCGGTGCTTTTTTCAACAATCCATTGTGTGCGTATTTTGTAACCATTGCAGTCTTCAAAATATGTTTTTTTATCTTTTCTTTCAATACCTTCAGTCAAACATTTTGCAAGCCTGTCTATGCTTCACATTTTTCATTCATGTCTAATAGAGCCATCGCAACTACAACATCGACAACAGTCCACTTTCCATTATGTTTTGATGGATGCCCATACTTGTTGTACACTTCCCACTCGCCACACTCCACCGCCATGTCCTACAGATCACTGACACACACCACCCCTTCCCACCTACTCACGTAAATCATTTCTTTTTATTTATTTTTCTTATGGTTTAAGTCTTCACTACATTATGAATTATAGTTTTGATTATCAAAAACTTGTTGCATTCACCTGCCCGAGTGCCTCTTGCACTCTTAAGACTTTTGAATGGTTTCTTAATTGGTTTAGATTTGTTATAATTTGTACTTTACATTTATCTAACAAGTTATATGTTTCCTTTTCGATTGATAAATTTAGGTTCTATTGGGCTCTCACCCATATCTTTGTTTTAAAAAGATGGTATATGTTTATTTATTCTATTTTATTTATAAGTTATAGTAAATTAAGTGATTTAAAGTTGTGAAGCACTAGGATAAGCTTTCCTACAACTTTTGGGTAGAATATTGTGGGTTACTCACATGACGATGAATACCTAAAGACTCTCCCAAGGTCAAGTGATCCAACCCGGGCAAAAGAGCTTATCCATCAAGGTTGAATAATCAACAAACCAATAAATTGTTTATCACTTTTATGTGGTGATTTCTCATTATTAATTCAATATACAAACATATGTGATGTTTATGTTGGGCTGACCCGACGACCTACAAAAATATATTATGATTTCCACATTTTTTATACTATACTCCAGATAAATTTGAGGTTATGGGGAAAGATAAAGGTTACAAAAGGATCGAGAGATAGAAATTAGAAGAAGATATTAAATTTTCAAACATTTCATAATTTCAAACTCGCTATTTAGTTATTGTTAATTGTATTAAAAATATCAACCAATTTTGATTCATACCTATCAAAACTTATAGAATTTTTACTTTCCCCTCATTCTTCAAGTTCATATTTTACCATGACAAATATTGTTTACATATTTTAAATCTTAGTGTATAGCTCCATTAGTGTATCACGAGCACCCAACATCCATGTAACTTCCTAAGCAAGTTCATGAGCTGTCATGTTGAATTCTACAACTACTTATCAAAATGAATAGGAAAAGGAAAAGGAGGAGATTTTCAAAATCACCATGATAGAATCTCCAACAAGCCCATTTGAATGAAATAGATCTCAAATGGTATATTTTGTAACAAGACCGTTGGAGAGTGTAGAAAATGTTACAATAGAAAAATTAGTTTCTAATTGTTTGTGTTCCCTTTTCTCAAAACTTTGAATATAATCAAGGAAAATAACCTTTTATTTCCAAAATTGATATATTTCTTTCTTTCGTTGATATGCGTCTTGCAAATAGTGTTCAAAAATAAACATCCTTGTTGTGTTGTTGGGAGGAAATACATTGGCGTTGTGAGACTATCCCCCAAATTAATTTTTACAATACAATCCAATGTGGTATGTCATCGATTTCCTTTAAATATTTTATCAAAACTTAATTTGCTTAACCTTAAGGGCCGAGGAGCCCATGATATTTTTTTCTCGGGATTTCCATTGTACTCGAAGCCTTTTAACAATGATAGATTTTTCTATCTTCTATATTATTGAATTTTTGTTTTTAAACTTTTACAAATTTGAAACAATAATAATTTTTATTTATATACTCATTTTTAATATAAATTGTTATTATCACTTCTTGAATTGTTGTTCAATAACTATTTCTTGTTTTTCTATAGTTCTAAGTTTATATCAAATTTATTTACTATTAATTTAATGATTCGATGAGATTGAATCAATGTAAAATAAAAGGAATAATGAAAATGATGACAACTCAAACAAAAATATAAAATTATTTTTTTATAACAACCCAAAAAAATCCTCCAACGCACTATTATTATATTTTTTTAAATTTGATGAATTATTGCCAAAGGTGTATATGAAGTGTTTCCTTAAAAAAGTGTTATGTGTCATATTACAATATGTTATCCATTTGAGTGGTGTATTTTATGTACGAGATGGTTACTTCATTTAAATGAGCTTATTCATCTTTTCTTACTCTTTATTATACCTCTATGCATGCGATTATAATTCCAACAAGGTACAAAATGGAACATCGCCGCTCTTCTATACTTTACCACAATTTATGTGCAAGATACTAAATGTATATCTAAAAGTGGTCACTTAAAGGTTAACCCGATTTTCCTCTTCAATTTTACACTACACCATACTAATAATGTGATTCTTCCTCTTTATTCTCTTCTTGGAAAAAGATTATTAGTGTAGTTCCCACTCCTCTTCGATACTTATTATATTTTGATTTTGATTATTGTTGATTATAGACATGGATATTATCATATCATTTTGGTTTAGCATAATGTTAGATAATATAGATATTAAGACTATTGATGGGTTGTGATTCATAGTATGATTTGTGTGAATTCTTAGAGACATAGAGAAACATTTTATATTGATGAAGATGATGTTTTTTAACATATATATTTACTAACATTTGGAATACTCATGATGTTGACTATGATTTAGCATTTGAAATAATATTGTGATCTCACTGATATCGATGAAATGGTAGAATTGAGATGTTGTTGAAATTATAAACAAATGATAGCATTGTTTAGTTTAGATGATGATTTAGTTATATGAGGATGTTTATTGATGGATGTGCGTATATTTTATCTTTGATGTATTTGATGCGGCCACAAGGCCGAAGGAGGTATTGTGTGATTTTGCAGGTAATTGTATCACAACAATCAAAATGGGTTAGGAGACCAACCACAACAAAATATTGGATGGATACAATGATGGTCACCATGGCAACTTGTGTAATGTTATTGTTTTTTGTGTTAGTTTTAGGGGGTCCCATGGGGAATGACCTCCAAATGTGACCATGGGCTATGTGTGTAATTTTTCCCTTTTCTTTTATTTATTGTGGAGTATGTGATTTATTTTGTGATGTAATTCATTTAATCATTATTGATTAATGTGCCTTAATTAAGTGGATTAATCATGTTTATTAAGTTAATTGTGGATGTGACAAAAATGAGCCATTTATTAGAGTAGTTGGTCCTTTGGATCTTGTGATTTAAGTTGAGTGTATTTGACTTTGAGTGTTGTGCACTCTACCTTGCTTGGGAAATTTGGATTTGGGCTTAAGGGCCATTTTTGGAGGCTTGTGGGACAAGTTAAGCTTGTCCCACACCTCTTAATTTATTCTACCAATTATATTTACTAATGGTTGGGGGTCAAACAAAACCCCATTATGTGTTAAATTTAAGGAAAAACATGATATTTATTGCACTTTTCTTACATGATTTTTAAATTATGTCCTTTTGGGGTGTGGGTATGAGTTTGTGTGTGTAAGAGGCTTTTCATTTCTCTCAAACACCAATTTATTATGCCTTGGGGTTGAGGTTTTACTTGTGTGTGGAGTTGAGGATAAGTGATGTGGCATCCTACATGGAGCCACCTCACCCTCTTCTCTTTTCTATATATGCAAGTTTATTTTTTGGTTATGGGGTTACTTCATTTTATTTGTGCACTTGTATTTTTGGAGTTAGAGAGATTTTGGAGTGCTTGTGGAAGTCTTGGAGCTTATTGGAGTTGTATTGAGCTTGAAGGAGCTTAGAGTGTCATTCTTTGATCAAGTTCTTACTATGGAAAGGTAGGAACTACACCCTTATTTTACTTTTTTATATATGTGTGTATTACATGTAAGTGAATGGTTTGTGTGCTTGTTAAGATCATGGGTAGAATGCCTAAGTATGGTGTAAGAGAAGGCTATGGAGATTTTATTTTGGAGGGAGGCATAAGAGTTTTGTTTCATGTTTTGGGAGGGAGTTGGGTTGGGTGCCCCACCTTTTGATAAGAAAAATGCTTGCTTTTCTTACATGGTTCATTTGAGGGAGACATAAGAGATTGTAGGGAGGCATAAGAGAATGTGGGAGGCATAAGAGTTGTGTAGGGGTTTTGAGTTATGTTTTGGAGGGTTTTAAGGTGGGAACCTAATCCCATTGGGAGGCATAAGTGATCTCCCCATAGTTCCTTGCTCCATTGGCTTTGAGTTTCAAGCCTTGTGTATTTTGAAAGTTGCATTCTTGTGATTTTTATCATTGTGATTGAATGTTTGTTAAATGGTTGTGAAATTGTGTATGATGATGTGGAATCATTTTATTAGTTGCCATGGGTTGTATCCATTTCTTATTGCACTTTGGTTAGGGCTCGAGGGCCAATGAGGAGGATAGCTTCTTCTCCTCATTGGATTATTAGTTGGGTGGAGAGTGTTTTTTTGTTGTGATTGAAGTGAAAAAAATGGTGGAGATCTGGTTGAAGATTTGGGACTTGGAGCATTTTTACAATTCAAAAAGAAAATCTTTCCTTGTAAAAAAACCTTTCATGTAGTTCCCACTTAAGGTGGAAGGCTAGTAGTCTTGCATTTAAAAGAAAAGTTGTATTGTATATTTTATTTATCAAGTTGTAATGTATTGTTGGAAAGAAAGATTTTTGTATTGTAAGAAAATGAGCTATGTTCATGAAAGAAAAAAAGGAAAAGAAAGTTCATTGTTACTTGTAGGAGTTTGCATTATTGTAAGAATGAAGGAAGAACTTAGAAGTTGTAAATCATTAAGAATGTATTCTTAGCAAATTTGAAATGTAATATAGTTGTTTGTGCTTCCTTTGAATAAATGGTTGTGGTTGTAATGGAAGAATGCACTAAATTATAGTGAATTACCTTGTTGAAGGATTACATTCTTGTTGTGGAAAGGAAAAAAATGATACTTAGAAATAGATTGAATTTCATTCCTTCATTTGAGCTTGAAAGTAATTTTATTGGAAAATTATTCTTGTAGTTGTTTTCTTATATACTATTGAAATAGAAAATCTATGTACTTAGTGATTTAAGTCATGGAATGAATAAATGTTGGATACCTTTCAACTAGTGACTTTAGGCATATAAATTTAAGCTAAGGATAAACTATAAACCACCCTAGTAAAATTTTTTTTGGAAAAATTAATGAAATGATGGTTCTATTTTGGAAGAACAAGACCACCACCACTGTGCGAGCGGCGGTCTCGAAGCACCACCCAAGTAGGGCATCGGTTTATGAATCATCACATGGGTAGGGTGGCGATCCAAGACCGCCGGTTTGCTCAAGGTGGCAGTTTCATCATTTTGGGTGGAAATGTAAAATTTGTGACTGTGTAAATTTGAACTTGATTTAATTAAAATATGAGCCTATAAAACATAAAAAGGAAACCACCAACAAACCATAAGGGAAAAAAATCATTGTTTAAACATGTCAATCCTTGAATGGGAATTTAAGTGTATTAAATCTCATAGATTCAATGGTAATGGTGTTTTTCCCAAATAAAGAACTCAAAAATAGAAATAACTAAATAACTACTCAAGATTAGGGTGGAATCTCTACAATAAAAAAATAGAAGACATTGCAATAACAAATCCATGAATAAACTAAACTAAGCTAGATCCAAATGAATCCCTCCATAGCTTCCCTCCTTGCTTTCATGGTTTCCACTCCTCCAACCTCAAATCAAGAAAATAAAAGAGACCAAATGAGGAGGCTAGGGCAAGGGAAAAATGTTAAATAAAATTTCATAAGGATGGTTAGGGTTAGCTTGGAACTCTAGAATCTAGTGGCCACAATTTATTTAATCCAGGGTTAAGAATCAACCCTACAATTGTTAGGTGAGAATATATATCATGGGATTTTAAATAATTTAAGTGTATGTGAAAATGGGTGAATGGGGGCCACTTAGTGCCCTAGTGTATTAAGTTAAAAATGTAACTCTCCTAGTATGTTTTAGTAAATGTTTCAATGGACATTAAGGCTAATAATATTTTAGGGGGTGAGGAGGTAACCAAGGTAAGGGCTTAATAAATGTGGGATTGAATGTTATTTTAAGAGGGGGAAAACTATTTAATCAAGTAAAATAATTAATGGACACATTTCTAGAGGATTGTAACTGAAATTGACTTTAGAAATGGGTTAAAAATATTTAATTATTAATCTAGACCTGATCCATCCAGTGTAATGTAGCAGATTCTGGTAGGAATTAAATTAAATGTATTATGGAGTTGGAAACACTTGCAATCTTTTAAAACAAAAATAAATCCGAAACTTTCTATGTAATTATTTAAGGTTTAATGTGGTTTTAAAACGTCGAATTTGTGGGCATTACAATTAGTGAAAAATTAAAGAATCTAAGGTTTGGGAATCATTAGTAGAAACATCAATAATAAGGAACAATGTCAAATTGAAACTCCCTTCCATAAAATTTCCTTTCCCAAAGCTCACTAGCTCACAATGAAATATAAAGTGTGCATTTCTTAATCCTTCCCAAACAAGTCATGAATGAATACAAATCAAACTTTTTATTTATGATATTCACAATTTTATTGTAAGCATGAAAGACTTCAGGAATTTTTTTCAGAATTATTTTATGCCCTTCTTGTGCCTTTGAATCCGCAAACACCAAGAAGACCAAGAAACCGATTGTCATTGTGTATCTATACATAATAACAATATTGGTATTTAGAGAACACAGTTGAACATAAATAACTCCTTTCAGTATTTTACATTTAGTTCTACATGGCACAAATCTTCTTATAGTTCTATGTGGCACAAATCTTATTGTAGTTTTGGGCATATTGAATTATATTCAAATAGTGGAAAAAATAGAAATATTCCAAAAGAAAGGTGAGAGAACAATTATAGAGCATATCTAAGAAGTAATTGAAGAAGTTTCTTTATCATATCACTAATGGGATCTCTTAGCTCATGATTATAGATTTTTTTGAATGTAGTAACATGAGGAAATACAAAAATCCCCTACTCATGCTCAAAGCATCTAAACAATGCTCATATGCATCCATGTAAAAAACAAAATATCTCCATCATCATGACTCACAAAATAGAATCTATTCACATGTATCAACTTACCATATCAGCAAGCTCTCCAGAAGCTCCAAGTCTCTCACCGACTAACTCCAAAGCCATATATGAATCATGTTGTCATCAATGTCAACAACAAAAACCCTGCTAACCACGCTACTAATAATTAGTGAAAATACCAAAAACAAATGTCATCAACCTACTGCATAAACATCTAAGAGGAAAGAAAATAAGGGCAACATCAATAAGATGTAAATATACATTATTGTCACACTTGTAACTTGTAACAAACAGATTTTCCTTCTTTACCCTTCAATTTCAATAACATTTCTCTCTCTTCTTAACCCAACTGAACAACCATCAACTACAATCCCATAAGGATATCCAGGCACTATAAATAAAAATAGAAGTGACGTCATCATGCAATAAACTCAAAATACCTAAAAACTATGACTATCCTCCAAAACAACTTGTGCATCATGCCACACAAAAATGTAGAATACTCCTCTTACTCTGCATGTGCATATATGTCCAACCGTAATGCCAATAACCATGGATTACACTCACTTAACATGAAATCCCCTGCACTACTTCTAATCACCAAGCTCAAAAGCTATATATGTCAGTGAGAAATAAAACAGATGAAAGAAAATATAAATTGATTCCCTTCTTATCAAAGAATACTTCTACATCACAAAATTTTGGTCTTCTTGTGAAGTAGGTGAATCAAATTATTTTCATCATGTGTACTCAACATCTTTCGTTACCTGCAACTGTGTCTAAACATGAATTTTCATTGAGGATCCCATCCTTAGACTAGATATCCTTGTCCTCAAGATTCCAACATATCCCAGAAATAAAATTCAAGCTCACCAAATATCCATGGTGCAAATTTTACTTGTGCACACAATCCAAACATAATACCAGTTGCTTCAAACGAAAGAAATAAAACATGAACCATATAGAGATACCTAACCCAAATTCTAACTAGACTAACCGAGCCAACTCTATCCTCTTTTTGATTCAAACATTGAAGTGATCTACACCGTCTCTACGCCATGTACACTTTATGCAAGAAACTTGATCCTCCAAAACAAGACATTGAACCATCCATGCCCTCTTCTACTGCAAAAACCTAGTATAGATTCACTGCCATAGAGACCGACCTCGGTTTCCTGACCGGTATTGGTTCCAATGTGACCGACACCGGATCCCTAACCAATGTCAGTGTTGTTGGAAAAAATGCAATGCCAAAAAATTAGCATAGTGCACTAAACTAGGTGCCTACTCCAACCAAAGTCGCTAGTTGTGTTGAGCAATTCATTTCAAGAAGCACCCAAATCTCATATAAAAAACATTACAATAATAATCCATGTAATACAATTGCATCAAGATGAAATACATCACCTTACCATCACCAAGATACTCAACAACATCTTCAACTAAAGAACATGCTTCTCTTATGGAAGCCCCATCTTCATTCTATGCTACTACCTTTTTACGAAGTTTTTGCATCTAATTGCACCAAGGATGCATAATTGCTCCTCTATCTCATACTTAGATCTGCAATCCAAAATCATGCATGTGCAAAAAAAACATACAAGCACTGCAATACCAAGATAAAACCATACCTCTATAACTCGGATCATGTCGACCAACATGTTTATGCCTCTAAGAACCAGGGAGACCTCAACAAACAAGACACATTTCATGTATCTCTCAATTTATTTAGATCTTCGATTTTCTATTTAAAACTAGGTTTCCTAATAATTGACCACAATCACCTTATAACCGATTGCGGTCACCTGCTAACTTTGGTTGCCACCTAGCCAATGCCACCAATGTATACTCTAGAACCTCACATTTCTAGCTTCCACTTGAGATTTAAATATCTTCCTGCAATTTTCACATCAGGAAAAATAAACCCTACTCTCATACACCTATTAGTAAACCACTAACAATATACTGAAGAAAAACCTTGCTCTAAAATAACCAAGCTCTGATACCAGTTGTTGGGAATTTGGGACTGTGGAATAGTGCTATGATTTAATAACAAATAAAATCATGTACACATGATCTAAACAATTCCCCAAAATCTACAACAGTGGAAGTATAAACTAGAACAATCCAAATCAAAACAAATTACACACACATAACACAACATGTACATTGGTTCACCCAATGTGGGCTATGTCCACAAAATAGATAGATCTCATATTATTAATGAACAAAAGTACAAACCAATCTTCCCACAAGAGTACAATGCATCTCTCCAAGAGCATCTCCTCCTCCATATCTCTAAATGGATTTCCATGAGTGCACTACAACCATGCCTCTAAACCACCACCAGAAGATCTCACATAACTAGAAACTATTGCATCTCTGGTCTGCTACCAATTTCTCTATGGATCTACAACAAGACCTCTCACATGGGTCCACCAATGTGCAAACATGACTTGTGCACCAAGAAGTAAGTTTATCTCTCCATCACCTTTGCATCAACTTTGTGAAAACATTAAGACAAGCTCTGTATAATATCTATATCTACATGGATCAATAATACAACATGATCTCATGGTTCTATGAATAAACGATCTCACAACAACTTGTGGATATAACAATATAAGACTAGATCTACATGAATCAAAAATACATCATGATATCATAGATCTACAATACAAGATCTCACCAACATGTGGATCTACAAGAAGAAACTCTATGTGCTTTGCATACTATGTAAGCCATTACAATGAGACAATAACTATACAAAGGAAATACAGTAGAAGATGTTACCCTCTTCTCACCATTGAGATGTACTTGCCATAGTTGTACCTATTATTTCCTTCTATCCACTTCTCTCCATGAAAGCTTTGTCTTCATGTAACCTATTCTTTCTTCTTCTTCTTCTTCTTCATCCTCTCAATCTAGGAGAATCAAGGATCTAACTCAATCCTTCTCTTAATTAACCTTCTAACCCTAGCTTTCATGCTTATATAAGCATATACAAACTTAGGGAAACTTAGATATGCATTTACAACCTTTAGATCAACTTTATAACAAAGTTAGATCTAATTCATGTGAGTTAAATATAAACTTTCACACACAGGTAACTAGTGTCGGTTACCTTGACCGGTGCCATTTCCTAACCGGTGTCGAATACCCTAACCGGTGTCGGTTCCCTAACCGATGTCGATTACTATGTAAACCAAGCAAGGTGTAAATCATGTTATCTGTGAAGTAATTCAGCTCCACAATCCTAAAAAAATCTCACTTGGAGATAAATTTCTGAACTTTAACCTATACCTATACATCACTATCCTCTACATACCATGAAGACCATCTATTCTTTATATCAACAATTATCTCAAATGAAATCAAGAAGATTAAACCATCTTCTAAAACCAAGAAGATAATAAACCCGTGACTTACCATATACCTGCACGAAGCTACTACTGATCCATGATACATGAGATATCCATACATCAAGCTCCCACTAAATCATAACACTAAGCCTCTCATGCAACCAAGCCACCATGACTAACACACCTATAAGATCTCCCACTCAAACTGAAGTACTGAGCTTTAATCACAACCATAGCCATACCTATAAAACCAACCATGTTCTCCAACCATCTATCCATGTCTCCATGTAACCACCAATGCAACTGACCAAAGACAAGTCAAACTGGAATATGTGTAAGCAAAACAAGATCCTGGGTCAAGATAACCCAAATGAGTTCTACATGCAACCCGTGGTTAATTACTCCACAACACCTGCACAACTCAAAGAATCCAAATACTGCATTCTGCAAATCCAACCTGCATAAACAACTAGCATGTCCAAGACAACCATCCATAGATAACATATCTATCAAGGAGTAACATAGTAACAAGAGGAAATACAAACATCCCCTACTCATGCTCAAGGCATCTAAACCATGCTCATAGGCATCCATGTGCAAAAAAATATTTGCATCATCATAGAATCACAAAATAGAATCTATCCACATGTATAAACTTACCATATACATCCATCCATATCATCAGGCTCTCTAGAAGCTCCAAGTCTCTCACCGACTAACTCCAAAGCCATATATTAATAAATTTCAACAAAAACATCCATATTAACCATGCTACTAATAATTAGTGGAAATACCAGCAAAAAAATGTCATCAACCTACTGCACAACCATCTAAGATGAAAGAAAACAAGGGCAACATCAATAAGATGTAAATATACACTTCATCACACTGTAACCTATAATAAACAAATTTTCCTTCTTTACCCTTCAATGTCAATAACATTGCTCTCTCTTCTTAACCCAACTTTGAACAACCATCAACTGCAATCCCATAAGGATATCCAAGCACTATAAATAAAAATAGAAGTGATGTCATCATGTAATAAACTCAAAATACCTACAAAACCGTGACTGTCCTCCAAAACAACTTGTGCCTCATGCCACATAAAAATGTAGCATACTCCTCTCACTTCGCATGTGCATATATGTCCAACTTGCAATGCCAACAACCATGGCTTGCTCCCACTTAACTTGAACTCCCCTGCACTACTTCTAATCACCAAGCTCAAAAGCTATATATGTCAGTGAGAAATAAAACAGATGAAAGAAAATATAAATTGATTCCCTTCTTATCAAAGAATACTTCTACATCACAGAAGTTTGGACTTCTTGTGAAGTAGGTGAATCAACTTCTTTTCATCTTGTGTACTCAACATCTTTTGTTACCTACAACTGTGTCTAAACATGAATTTTCATTGAGGATCCCATCCTTAGACTAGATATCCTTATCCTCAAGATTCCAACATATCCCGGAAATAAAAGTCAAGCTCACCAAATATCCATGGTGAAAATTTTACTTTTGCACACAATCAAACATAATACCGATTTAGCTTGAAATGAAAGAAATAAAACATGAACCATATAGAGATATCTGACCCAAAGTATCACTTTGGACTAACCGAGCCATCTCCGTCCTCTTTCTTATTGAAACATTGAAGTGATCTACACCATCTCTGTCATGTACACTTTGTGCAATAAACTCGATCCTCCAAAAAGGACAGGTGAACCATCCATGCCCTCTTTTGCTATAAAAACATAAATACATATTCGTTGCCACGAGAGACCAACCTCGGTTTCTCGACCGGTATCGGTTCCTCTGTGACCAACATTGTGTCTTCTTGAAACAAACACAACGCCACAAAATTGGCATATTACACTAAACCAGTGCTACTCTAACCAAAGCCGATAGTTGTGTTGAGTGAGTGATTTCAAGAAGCACCCAAATCTCGTACAAAAATCATTACAGCAATAATCCATGCAATAAAATTGCATCAAGTTAAAATACATCACCTTTCGAGCATGAAGATACTCAACAACATCTCCAACTAAAGAACATGCTTCTCGATGGAAGCCCCATCTTTGTTATGTGTTCTTTGCCTCTCTCTCTGAATCTTGTGCATCTATATGCACCAAGGATGCATAATTTCTCTTCTATCTCATACTCAGATCTGCAATCCCAAATCATGCATGTGCAAACAAAACATATAAGCACTGTAATACCAAGATAAAACCATACTTCTGTAACTTGGATCTGCAATTTGACCAACATGTTTGTGCCTCCAAGAACTAGGTACATCTCAAAGAAACAAGAAACATTCCATGCATCTCTCCATTTCTTCATAGCTGTGATCTTTTGTTTAAAATTAGGTTTCCCATGTCGACCATGGTCACCCTCTAACTAATCATGGTCACCCTGTAACCGACCATGGTCACCCTGTCAATGCAAATTACCACCAAACTGACGTCAATCATTATATTCTCCAACAACCTCACATTTATAGCTTCCACTTGAGATTTAAATCTCTTCCTGCAATTTTCACATCGGAAAAAAACCCTTCTCTCATATATAGCTGTCGGTAAACCACGGACAATAGACTAAAGAAAAACCATGCTCTAAAATAACCAAGCACTAATACCAATTGTTGGGAATTTGGGATTGTGGAATAGTGCTATGATTTAATAACAAATAAAATCATGCACACAAGATCTAAACAATTCCCCAAAATCTATAGCAATGGAAGTATAAACTAGAATAATCCAAATCAAAACAAAGTACACACACATAACATAGCATGTACCGTGGTTCACCCAATGTGGGCTACATCCACCAAAGATAGAGATCTCATATATATATATATATATATGAACAAGAGTACAAACCAACTCTTCCCACAAGAGTACAATGCATCTCTCCAAGAGTATCTCCTCCTCTATATCTCTAAATAGATTTCCTTGAGCTACAACCGTGCCTGCCTCCGAAACCACCACTAACAAATCTAACATAACTAGGAACTATGTGCATCTACGATCTGCTACCAATTTCTCTATGGATCTACATCAAGACCTCTCACATGGGTCCACCAATGTGCAAACATGACTGTGCACCAAGAAGTAAGTCTATCTCTCCATCAACTTTGCATCAACCTATGAAAACATTAAGACAACCTTCTCTCAATATCTAGATCTACATGGATCAACAATACAACATGATCTCATGGATTTATGAATACAAGATCTCACAACTACTTGTGGATCTAACAATATAAGAATAGATCTACATGGATCAAAAATACATCATGATCTCATGGATATACAATACAAGATCTCACTAACATGTGGATCTACAAGAAGAAACTCTATGTGCTTTGCATACTATGTAAGCCATTACAATGAGACAATAACTATACAAAGGAAATACAGTAGAATATGTTACCCTCTTCTCACCATTGAGATGTACCTGCCATAGTTGTACATGTTATTTCCTTCTATCCAGCTTCTCTCCATGAAAGCTTTGTCTTCATGTAACATGTTCTTTCTTTCTCTTCTTCTTCATCCTCTCAATCTAGGAGAATCAAGGATCTAACTCAATCCTTCTCTTAATTAACCTTCTAACCCTAGCTTTCATGCTTATATATGCATATACAAACTTAGGGCAACTTAGATATGCATTTACAACCTTTAGATCAACTTTATAACAAAGTTAGATCTAATTCTCGTGAGTTAAATATAAAATTTCACGCACAAGTAATCTGGTGCCGGTTAGCTTGACCGGTGTCGATTCATCGTGTAAATTAGCAAGGTGTAAATCATGTTATCTGTGAAGCAATTCAACTCCACAATCCTAACATCTTGTAAATTATTCTCTCAAATTTTTGAAAAGAAGAGTTTTTATATTGTAAGAAAATGAACTATGATCATTAAGAAAAGAGATACTTTCTCATTCTCATTGTAATAATTAGTATATTGAAGTGTTGAAATTCAGGAAGGCTGAAATGTGTATCCATTTTAAAGAAATAATATTGTTATATGTAAAGTATATGTTGATTTCTTGCTTCCTTGTATTGTTGGCAACTTAAATTTAAAAGGAAGAAAAATAATGATTTGAGTTAATTTTATAATCAAATTTTACTTTGTTGCAAGGGAAATGGTTATTAGCTTCAACTATCTTCACATATTTGAATATATTTAAATCTATAACAACTTCATATACCCCTATAGTTTGTTATACAAACAAGTTGATTTAATGTTTTTAATATAATAAAACAAAATAAAAAATTATATAAACTTAATATACATAATCATATAAATTAAAATATGAATTTACAAACTTATATAAACCAAGTTTATATGTTTTAATAATATATATAATATATGTTTTATAAATATCTATATATAGATATAATATTAAATGATTTTAATATTGTTTAGGTGTATGTTAAATCGGTGGAATGATTTATATTAATATAAAGTTTTTATAATATCAAAACAAAAAAAAGGAAATTGTTTTAGGCGGTTTGTGACCCGTATGTGCCACACGGCACATATGGTGTTACGATGGGTTTGGGGAGGGTGTCATCCCCACCCCAACCCTTATTAATAGTAAGGGGGTGGAAGCGGCGCCCTCCCCCATCTAATCTAGGGGTCTATTTAATTAAATTAAAAGGTTTTATTATACCCAAAAAGGGGTCAAAGTTGACATTTAATTAAAATGTCTCTAAAAGACATTTGGGTTAGAAAATTAATAACACCCATCCCCTTTTACACTTAATTGAGTGACCCCAAAATAAAGTCCACCCATGCAAATTAAATTTGAATTTCTCTCACCCACTCCCCACCTACTTTTTGTAGGGATGAATCTCATCCATTGGATGGATTCATTTGGGGCCACAAGATCTAGGGGTTCAACTAACCCTAAGTTTGCTTATGAAAAGCTCTTTTCTCTTTTGTTTGGCTTATTATTTCTTTGTTTTGTTTTGCAGATTGGTGGAGGAGGATGAGGAAGCCATGAGAGGCCATCTCAAGCTTTTGGAAGGATGCACATGCTTCATTTCTTTTCTTTTTTATTTATTTGCACCCTCACCTAGGGTTGCAATGTATTCATTTATTTTATTTATCTCATTATTTTAATATTTACCCAAATGGGCATGTGGGTTTTGCCCCATTTTAGAGGAAAATAGCTAAAATGGTGATTGTATTTATTTAGGTAGAAATGAATGTGTGTGTGTGTGTGTGTGTGTGTGTGTGTGTGTGTGTGTGTGTGTGTGTGTGTGTGTGTGAGAGAGAGAGAGAGAATTAAAATGATTTTGGCCGCGGATTGGCATATTTCGTAGTGCGAATAGAAAATGGTCGAGCCGATTTGTATTTTGTAACAATGGCTAAAAAACATAGTTTTTTTTGTTTTATTAATATGAGGGGAGGTTCACCGACCCAAGCCCCCATCCCATGTATTATGGGGTGGGGGTGGGAGTCAGCGATCCTCCTCCCCTTTCCCCACATTTCAAAATAGTCGGCCATGGGGTGTAAAACCCACGGCCCATTTTAAATTTCATTTGTTTATTTTTATATAAATGAATTTGGTTTATATTACACTTAACTTTCTTCATTTTTTAATTAATAATAATAAATATCTATACTAATATTAGTATTTATAATATATTAATATATATATAAGATTAATATATATATTATAATATTAATATATATATTATATATATTATAAAATATTAATTGCTATTATATATTAATATATATTATAATATTAATTGGTATATATTATAATGCCAATATCATTATTAATTATGCTAAAATTGCTATCAATATTAATAGAATGGTATTGATTTATTATCAACATCAAATAATTGAATTTTATTGAATATCTTTTGTATAACTATCTTATTCAATTTAATTTGTTTTGAAAAGGGAATGTTCATTCATGACTCTAACAAATTCAATTTCTTCATTTCTTTCAATGATGCAAAAGACAACCATAATCTAATTATTACCACATGCCCTTCACTAAATACAATAAGAGTGACTATTTCTTTCAACACAAAAAGCGAGTTTTCAACCATTTCAAACAAATAAATTTATAACAATATTTCCCAAAGTTTTTAAAATAAGAACAACACACCTTTTGAAGATAATGAATCAACCAAATTAAGAACAAAGTTATTTTTTTAATCACATTTCCATTATTTCAAGAACTTGTTTCACTAAAATTGTCTTTCTTTCCCACATGCATTACAATCTTAATAACAAATATTCAATGCAACCTTTCTTTCAAAAACAATACAATAATCTTCCACTTGAAGTGGGAATTTTTACAAGAAGGTAACTTCTAATGAAATATTTCTTAGTCTTCTACAAGTGCTCCAAGTATCAAATCTCCAACAAGGCTCCATATTTTCTTCACTTGATCACAACAACAAAAATGGGGAGAGGAAACACTCTCCACCCAACCAAAACTCCAATGAGAAGAAGAATCAATTCTTCTCATTGGCCCTCAGTCCCGACCACAAGGCAATAAGGGATGGATAAAATACATGGCAACTATACAATGTTTCCACACTTACTTTCAAGCAACAAACACACAAGAAAGATAACCACACAAAAATACTCATTTTTAAGCACAACAACTTCCCAAAACAATGGCTCTAAAATAAGCCAAGTAGAGATAGGAATATGGGGATACCCTTGTGCCTCCCAAGGGTTTGGATGCCCACCTCAAAAATCCTCCAAAACACAATCAACCCCAAAATCTCTTATGCCTCCCTACAACAACAAATATATGTCTCTTATGCCTCCCTCTCTCTTATGGCTCCCACAATGCACAAAATAACAAAAGAGAACAAGGTGGGGCATCCAAAACCCACTCCCTCCTAAACACACAAAGAAACTCTTATGCCTCCCAACATATTTCATCCCCATTTCACCATCTCAACACAACCTAAGGTTAATTTACTACCCAAAACTTCAAGAAAGAACACACATCCATACAACACATAACATATAAGAAAACAAAGAAGAAAACAAGGGTGCAAGACCCTACCTTGCCATGGTAAAGCTCCACTTTTCAAGAAAGTCCCAAAATATTTCAAACTCAAGCAATTCCAAGCTCCCTTCAACTCCAACAAGCAAGCATTCCCCAAAATCCAAGAGCCAAAACCAAGCAAGTAACCCCAAATACTTCCCAAAAATTCCAATAAATAGAAAAGAGGAAGAGGGAGATGATGTGGCTCCATGTAGGATGCCACATCATTTCTTCTCCATCCCACATCACCCAAGTCAAACCCATACCCCAAGGCATAATAAATGGGTGGTTGAGAGGTATGACAAACCTCTTACACACACCACTCCAACCCACACCCTTAAAGACAAAAATTAAACACATGTAAGAAAGTGCAATTAAAACTCACCTTTTGCCTTCCAAAACACATAATGGGGTTTATTTTTGACCCCCAACCCATAGGTAGGGTTGGTATAATAAATTAAGAGGTGTGGTCTCCAAAATTGGCCCTTAAGGCCAAATCCAAATTTCCAAGATGAGGTAGAGTGTACAACACTCAAGTTACTTACACTCAACTTAAAAACACATAAACCAAAGAACCATCTAATCTAATAAATGACTTCTTTTTGTCCCATCCATAATTAGTTTAGTAACATGATTAATTTACTAATCTAGACACATAAATCAATTAATGATAAAAGGAAATTACATCACAAATTAAATCACATACTCCAAAATTAAATAAAAGAAAGGAAAAGAACTATACACACACCCTTGGTCACAATTGGAGGTCATCCCCCCATGGGGACCCCCTAACAACAAATAAAACACACACAACATAACACAAGTTGCCATGGTGACCATTTTCGTATCCACCCAGTATTCCATTGTGGTTGGTCTCTAACCCCCTTTGATTGTTGTGATATAATTACTGCAAAAATTCACAACACCCCTCTAGCTTCATGGCCATATTAACAATGTCAAACTAATAAAACGCTTATATCTACATATCAATTTAAACATCAAATATCATAACTACTATTGCTAAGACCAAGTAATCCAACAATTTCTCCAATTTTCAACATTTTGATTCTACTCATACATCAGTTTGCAACTAAGATTATAAACCAACTGAATCATCTGATTTAAGAAAAACTTTCCCTTGTTCACAATTTCTCCAATTCTCCAATATCAAAGAAATCACAAAATAACTTTGAACATCATAATAAAAATCAATACGAAAATAATTTGAAATATCAACATATATCTAAACTGACAACACATCATTATCTTCCATACTGAATGTCTATCAAAAGTTAATCAGTTTGGTTACAAATGTCTATCCTTCAATTTCCATATCACAATGCATTAATGTTGTTTGTCTATTAATATTTACAGTACAATGTGCAATGATGTCTATGTGTTCAATCACAGTGTTAGATTAAATATAACAAAAAATATCAAAGAGTAATGATATCACAATCAATTTATAACAAGGCAACTGTTCTAGCTAATTGTCTTATCCTTAAATGTCCATCAGGGTCCACAATATGACATACAGTCAAAATAATAATAATAAAAAATAATAGCAATCATGATATTCGCACATTTTATTTGTATGATAACTAGAATAAAGTAGCAAGGTTTAAGATTAAAATCAATTTGAAATTGATAACATGGTTCATACAGAGTTAAAGAGGAGTGGGCATTCTGACCATCATGAGAAAAATAGACATTTTAACATTTCATTTATCTAGATATGTTCAAGATATTTTGATATGTAATTAAAAAATGGTTTTAATCATTACAATTTGTATAATAAGAGTAATCATTATATTTTAGCATATTAGAAAATGTTTGTGTCCATGATAAATTAACATGTTTTATTATGTTTATCTAGAGATAAATCCTCCTAAAAACATGAAAATTTGTTTTCATTGTTGTAATTACCCTACCCTTTTTATCATCTTCAATTTATGACAAATGATCTAGAATATACTTAATCTTTTTAGAATCTAATGGATTGATCCATATCTAATGAGCTTATTTTTTCATCACAAACTTGTCATGAGTGATAAGATCATCAAGACCAAACATATCATACATAGATCACAATAAATACATTTCATTATCGTTTTGCAATCACAATTGACATAATTCAACCACAAAAACTTTTCTAGCCATTCTATACGAATTTTTTTTTTTTGTATACTTGTAGTTTTCCATGACATGTATTATCACGTTCCCTAACTTGACCTATTTCTTCATTCGAGGTTGTGATTAGAAGAAAATCTAAAATTTTAATGAAATATTTGTGTCTTGTGAATCTTATGATCTTCTTCGTATATTGTGGAGCCCCTTTATGTTTTAGAACTTTTACTTCAATCTATCCATGTCCAATTTTAACATGCTTCTTCCTTTTTGGATAATTTTTTCAATTTCCTACATTGAAATAATTATACATTACTTTAATAAATATAAATCTTAAAAGAATATTAAATAAATCACATTTCAAAATATGAAAAATTCAATGCATTTATATTACAAATTGAAAAATATCTCTTATTCTTATATAAATTTAATAGTTCACAAAGTTTCATTAAATTAAATATAATATTCAATTTCATATGTTTTCATTATTTAATTAGATGGGACAGTGGATGATTATTGAAATAATGGTTTTAGGAGGCCTCTTATTAGATAAGGAAAGAAAAACATGGAATTATATATAATATTTAATGGTTTATTTAACTATATAGTAATATTTTTTAATCATAAATATTGATGAAATAAGGTTGTCTAAAACATCCATATTTAATATATATATATATATATATATATATATATATATATATATAAATATGTTAAAACAACTATCTAAACTACATCAAGAGATATCAATTTGAAACACCTATCTAACACTCATACTTAAAATGATTTTAAAATAATATTAATAGAATTTTTACAATTTCAAAATTATAACATTATTATTAAAATAATAACAATATTAATTTATTATTTCCCTATTTTAAAATTATATTGATTTTAATATTACCATAACTCACGATACAACAATATTCCTTAATGTCACTTTACATAGCATATTATCAAATCAACAATATAAAAAATACAATGTGCACTCCATACTTTCTTGTAAGGCGGGAAAATTAAAAAACCATATTCAACACGATAAAACATGCACTTGCATATACAAGTGGCACCAAATAGTGGTTGGTGCCTTGAAGGTCACATTACATACCCTTAAACCTATCTCACACCAAAGCCAAAAATATGTTCCAAAATTTAAAAATATTAATACACCGAAATAACAAGCACATCTGAATGTTTTAGTATAAGTATCGTTGCTTATTATAATTGATTATACTCTCATAAGATGTCGAGTTGTGATTTGAAAGGTAGTGGGGATGTGGTCAGACCATATGAGCAACACGTTTGCATTTAGTCAACCATACATGTGATTCTCGACCTTCCTATCGTAAACTTCTTGATCATGACGAGACACCACAGAAAGATCTTTAATTTGACCACACTTTGTAAATTATGGTCCACCTTTCATGAAATGGAAACATCTTACTTTTAATGATAACATTAACAAAGGAAAACTAATATGATGGAAATGTGTTGACCTCTTTTGTGGGACCCACGCGACACGCTAGTAGAATCTCGAATGCACCGTCTAGATAAGGCGCTCCTTTATTCGGTCCCTGAATTACATTAATGCCGCAGAGATTTGTCCACTTACTGGACCCCATCCTCACAAAAATATTCTCATCTATTGGTGCATAAAAATTTTTGTTCATCATACGCTTGTTTTGTAGTGTTTGATGGCGGATAGATTGCGGCGTGTCTATTCTACATATTGACACATAAGAGTTGCACATAGTTCTCAAAATCTGTTATAAAGGTTTAACTAAAAGTATAAAAATTATACAAGAACTCAGATTAGATTGATTATAAGGGGGTCGGGTAGATCTAATGGACCCATACACCACACACATGGTATCATTGCTATCAAATGGATTGTAAATCTTTTATTATGTTAGATTTTAATTGATGTGTGTTGAAAATTATTGAAGACATTAATTGTGATTAATGGGTTTACTTTTTAAAAAATCCCTTAATTTAATAAATTATAACATGGGTGTTACATAAATTGAGTCCTCAAACATTATTAATTATACGTTCATGTTCTCAATGTTTCACATTCGGGGTTAAATTTGGCGACCACTTATGTCCTATCAAACAATCTTCAGGTGATGGTAAATTTTTAATGTGACAAGTCAAAAATACAAAACAATGGTATTTATACATTACCTATAAAATTTATAAACAACTATTCCCTATTTATTTAACTATGTTTAATATACACTAATATATTAATGTGTATAAAAATTGACGCTTACATTTTAAATATGCAAGTCACAAGTGATGGTTCTATAAAATATTTTCAAGTATTTTCCATCTAAAATCACCAAAAACATCTATAAATCTATCAAATTTAACCCCGAGACTCACATTAACCATATTTTGAGTGAGAGAATATATCAACTAGAAATCAAATAGGGGTTGTGTGATGTGAACACTAAAGGGATGTGGTGGAAGAAAGAAATGTGGAAAAGGGAAGTAAACTAAGAAGTGTAGTTGTGTTTGTTAAGGTATTTGATTTTTCAGTTATATGGAGGAAGAGAGAGTGGAATAGAAGTCAAAATTAGTATGGAGGGTGGTGGTGTAATGTGTGGTAATGTTAGAGAGGAGTAAATATTTATGAATATTGTTTAAAGGAAAGTACTGAAATGTGAGTGAAGAGAATGGGAAAAATTTGTAGAAAATGCAGTTGACATGAAGAATAGTTTTATGCAAAGAATAAAAATAATGGGGAACAAGAGCAGGAAATGGTCGCTATATGGACACCAAGCAAAAAAATTACAATGGGGATGTGAAGGACGATTGGAAATGGGAGACGAGGAAGAGTTTTTATGGTATGCTCTATTCTAGATCTATAGGCATCTTGTGGGTAGTTAAAACACACATATATGTTAGGGTAATTCGCATACGTCTGCAAGTGATAATTTGTATACGGTGAGATGTTGAACATATATGGCATGTAAGGGTCATGATTTTATAAGCATATTACATTATGGTTTCTCTCTAGTTATAAGGGTGGTGATTAAGATTTACCCGATTAGTATTATTGTGATTCATCAATCAACATGCATCATAGTGAAGGATTGCAAGTGGATGCTATTATATTTGGTAAATAATACAAAGATGTGAATGAAAAGTTAGAAATAAGGTGGCAATTAAATACGTACATGTCCCACACTTATTTAATGGTTGAAATTGTTCTTACCAAAACAATATTTGTTATATGTGCTTCACATTATTGTCTTCATCTCACTTGCATCATTCATGCAATTGCAAGTAGGGCTTAAAGAGTTAAAATAGAAAATGTGGGAAATGTAAAGGTTACTCATTTAAAACCCAACCACAATTTTTGCTCCTTGGTTTTCCTCCTTTCAATTATAAGTTTGAGTAAATGCAAGAAAGAAATAAATGTTCAAACAACCATCAATGATTAAAACTTATGATTATTATTCACACTTGATGGATGAATTCTAAAACATAGTATTGGGTGGTCATGGGCCTCCTACATAATCTAACCTTGTAGTTAATAGATATTATTAGAAAACATATATTTGTAGATGACATTTCCAGAGAAGGTGGTGTCATCTAGAGTCATCGACAATCCTAATGGTGCCAACCATCTAGGATGATCGGTCAAGGATTAGGAATGGGTGGTCTTCAATTTGTTAGATAAGACAAAGACATGAATGGAAAGTTAGAAAAAAATTGTGAATTAAATACCTACATATCCCACACATTTTTCAATGGTTGAATTTGTTCTTACAAAGATAATTTTATAGCTAATAGGTTAATGATTAGGACTTTTATCAACAACATTTCGATGATGGCCATAAAAATATGCTAGCATTAAAGAAAAAACAAGAAGAGTCGGGAACATACCTCGAGTGAATTTTACAGAAAATATTCTCTTATGTTCTTTGTAACTAAGGCCAAGAAATATGTGTAAGCTTCATATTGATTAACTAAAAATGTAAATGTGGATACTAGTTAATCTAAGCTATGAACAGTTGTAAATAAATAAAATAGATGTTGTAAATAAATGTAAATATGGTCCAAGAAAATATGAAAAATGAAATGTTAACCCCAATATGCAAGAGATAATAGGAAAGAACTCAACTGAATAGAAGATGCTCGTGGGACTATGTTGCAGAGATGACTGAAAAATATGGAAGTAGGAACGACTATGCAAGAGCTCCAAAAAGGATGAATCTGGAGTATCGGCTGACTAGAGTGCACGGAGAGGGACTAGGGCACCTATGGGCACTCCGGTTTGAAACCCTCATTGTCTTTCATATTAAATTCGTTGTATTGCTTTGAATGTCGTTAATATTCTAAGATGATGAAAAGACCTACAAAAGACCAAGGAGTATCAAAACCCTAAAAAAGAATAATGCAAATGAATGGGTTGGATTGACCTCAACTTCCACAATAGTGGGCTTACTAACTGAGTGATGCACTACATTTCAGACCCAAATGTAGTTCTAGTGAGTTTGTGCATAATGTGCCCTAGGTAGTCTTGTGTCAGTCATACTTTGTGAAGTAACGAGAAATAACTAAATATAGAAAATGTAATAGAATGTGTGCATGTAATTGAATAGAATCCTCCCCCTATGTTGTGTGTGATGTTAATGACGTAGCCTTGTGCCTTGTGATGGATCTATGTTGATAAAAATGATCTCTAATGCAATAGATGGATACAACTCTAGATGGATGATAGTAGTGACTAGTGCTTGGTCCCTCATTATGGTATCATAACTTTATATTTATAGGGTTCTCTTGATCTAATTTCATAATTAACCTCAAAATGGCTGACCACCAAAAAGATAAGGATCTAAAACAGCTAGAAAGAGCCCAAAAAGTGGCGGGAAAGTGTGAAAAGGATCGGGACGCCCATGGTGGGACAATAGTTCCCATGGGTGCCCTAGTTCTAGCCTGAGTGCCCTAGTCAAGGCTAAAATAACGGAAGATGACTAAAATAGATTGGGCATGTGTGTGGTGGAGGTCGGGAATGATGATAGAAAAAAAAAAATAAAAATGGCCAAGAGATGGGGGTTAATTAGTACTTTCTTCACTCAAAAACACTCTAAATAGTAGTATGATACCAAGACTAAATAGTGTCTAAAGTGCATGATTTTGTGTCTACATTTGCCCCACTTTATGTTGGTGAGTGGAAATCTCGGTAACATAAAGTAGATAGAGATGTGTACATGATGCCAATGTAGAGTAACAAAGAAGGCATGCCAAAGGACTAGACAAAGCATGGAATGAAAAAAAAATGATTGAGAATGGAAACTAAATATGAAAATGCGCAAAAAAATGATGAGAGTGAACCTAGGGCGGAACATCGTGTGTTGATGCTGATGTGTGTAGTGTACATGCATGGTTAGTATGTAAAGTGTGCTGTTGCGAAGTGTTATTATTGATTTAGTTGTTTTTTTCCCCCATTTGACTGCTTTGTTTCTCATCTTGCCAGGACTGTAAGGAGAAAATGATCAAGTAGTCAAATATGTATGTATATGTGTGTAAAAATGCAATGTAAAAGACACATGTAAAATTAAAGTACGTAAAATGAAAAATGTAAATGGAACATGTGCACCTGATCCATGTCGAGAAAGAGAGTGTAGAAGGATATCTTGTACAATGAGGGTTTTTGGGCGGTCCTACGCCGTATGCCAAAGAAGTATATGGAGGAAATGATATGTATACTCCAACTTTTAACTTGCTTCCCACTGAACTATGTGTGAAGATATCATTATACTATACTTTTTTTGGGTGATCTAACACCACTAGCCGAAGTAGTGTAGGGAGGCACACCCACTGTAGTTCCTCCAAGCCTGTAGCACCTCCCATAATGCTAAGGACTCCACGTCTGTAAAAGGCATTGTGTATGGAGTATTTTTTGATGGTCCGAACTCACTCGTTGTATGTAAACCCATAATGCCAAAGGTGGAAAGTACACTAAACTTAGTTGATGTAAATGTGTTATGTGGACTATAAAACCCCAAAAGATGCCCCCCCCCCTCTTTGGGGGTGCATGCAACGTCACTAATAGGATAATCGGCCCCAAAGATGACCAATTGCATGTACCATAAAACTATGCCCCGTAGGGGAAGGAAATGTGCTTGGTATAAACCAAGTCATGCAAAAACAAGGATGGCTAGTCGAATACAAGTGTTAGTACGAATAAGTATGCATGTAAAAATAAAATGTGTAATCTACCCGAAATTGTATAACCTACCAAGAAAATTAGTGTAAACACGTAAGAATACAAGGAAGCCACACAAAGTGG
Organism: Taxus wallichiana var. yunnanensis; assembly: GCA_018340775.1. NCBI lineage: Eukaryota > Viridiplantae > Streptophyta > Pinopsida > Cupressales > Taxaceae > Taxus > Taxus wallichiana. Next base: position 446,351,833 of record CM031239.1, read on the forward strand.
GTGGAAAACATGGGACATCACTCATATTGTCATAAGACATTTAAATACATCATGGACGTGAACAATAAACAAGTGTGCACACCAAACAAAGAGAAAGACCCCACACACAAAATAAGCAATAGAAAACAATGGAACGAACAAGTATAGAAACAAATATCCAAACATAACAAATTATGCACATGAAGCACCCATTAGCATGTGAGAAAGAAAACTAGTATGTCAAAAGTGTGTATAACCAAGTAATGTAAAGTACTAAGTATGAAATGAAACAATAGCACCTAGAAGAGACGAATGTGGATTCCCCCAGTGACTAGTGTAGGAATGGTAGAAGGAAAGCATCCATGCTACATGTAAGAGACATGTATCTATGATCACAACTAGAAAGAGGCATGAATGCACATGTGTGGATGATATAGATAAATGACATACAAGCAATCTAACTAGCATGTGTAATAAAGTGACCATGAACAAGCAAAAGTAAGCAAGAGTAAAAACAACCATAATATGTAGTATGTTATGGATGGATGGAATGGAATGAAAAATGGAGTGATAAGAGTCACATGCCCCCGAGTGAATGGAAATGTATGCAGTGAGGTTCATTTAGTTTTCCCCCTCAACAGTCAAGAATGAACCATAAATGAGAGTGCATCATTAGGAAATGGTCGAAGTGTGTTGTGTGTCTAACGCATGTGATGAATGTGTGTAAATGTGTACATGAAGTGATGAGATACGACCTAACGGTGATGTGTGTGTGAACCATATATCCAAAGCGTATATCACGACCGGATGAACGATGATAAGTGATAATTTAGCTTAAGCGTGGTGATGTAACCTATGGTGTATACCACTACAAAAATGAATATGTGATGATTTAGCATAAACCATATGTCATGAGGCTATAAATGTTGCATGATGAAAGGTCTAATAGTAAATGTGTGATCAGTGTAAGGTCCATTTGATATATAAACCCTCAATAGTCAAGTATGAACCGATGAACTAAAATGTGTCATAGGGTAGTGAGTGTAGCGTGTAGAAGACAATGTAGTATGTAGTGTAATGATGAAATATGACCATGTGATGAGTAAAATATGTAAATATGTAATGTGTAGAATGCAATGCAAGATGTGTAGAATGTGTAAAGTGTAACATATGAAGTGGCATGTAATGTATGTAGATAGACTAGTAATGTAGTATGTAGGATGAGGAGTGTATGATGCTAGACGTGTAGTATGATATATGCATAATGATAACTAGTATGATGTATGATGTATGATGTGCGATGTACAAATTTGTATGATGTATGATGCATGATGCATGATGCATGATGCATGATGCATGATGCATGATGTATGATGTATGATGTATGATGTATGATGTATGATGTATGATGTGTGATGTGTGATGTGTGATGTGTGATGTGTGATGTGTGATGTATGATGTTTGATGTATGATGTATGATGTTTGATGTTTGATATGTGAATAGATGTTGTGTAAGTCATATAGTGTAGTGTGTGGGGTTCATGTGTGGTAATCCCTCAACAGTCAAGTGTGAACCAAAGCACAAGAGTGTGTCATCGGGTAATGACGATGTTATAACGTGTGAGGAAGATGCCTATATGAAAATGCAAAGATGATACATGTTAAAGTGAGTGGGGGATATATGAGTGAGTAAACTAACCAATGATAGTGAAGGATGAAGGTGCTCCATCTGATGCCTATGGTGGTGAAAGCATAGGACCATGCTCTAACAGTAGTGGTATGGTAGAAAAATGCTATGCTGGTGAATGAAGTCTATGTGCATGTGATGGATGAATATATGATGAAGGTCATGGCATAGTAAAATGCATCGGTGATGGAGATCTACGTGATGTTGAATATGAAGGTGATGAGAAACCACGTGGAATAAACCGAGGTGGGGACCTGTGTCTCGATGTAGTGATTGTCCTAGGAATGGGCCTATACCGATGTGTAGGACTAGCGAATCGATGCAATCGTGTAGATAATGATTTAGTAGGTGAACTAGGCATAGACTGTGCTTTGAGTAACATGGAGTGTGATGTGCTAGATGAAGTAGGTGGTGTGCTTTAGCTACTACGTGAGGATATGATTACCATGTCATAGATAGAGGGACATCGTTAATAGAAATGAATTCATTGTTGTGAATAAATTTGAGTCGCAAATGGTTCATAGAAATGATAGATTGAGAGCGATGAATCCAATTGATACCGAGAAGCATGTCACATCCAGAACCATGTTCCCATCGAGGAAAGGCACAAGCATAGTAAGAGGACCAACCGTAACATGTAACTTAACAACACCAAAGGGTTTGTTGAAAGGGTACTCAATTTATGAAGGAGGATAACCAATAGCCTTAAGAAGTGAAATAGAGAATGCACTAATGGGCCATGATGGGTCAACCTTAGTATTGTTGATGGAGGTCAAGCCAACAGAAGCCTTGATATGTAAATGATTAGATGTGAAATTTACATGATAATCGTGATCAGAGAAGAAAATTATCGGTGGTGAAGCATCAGTGTTTGCAACTAAGAAATCAAGAGCTCCTGATTCAGGAGGGGGTACCACATGATAGACATAATTAGTAGAGGAATCGGTCATTTTGTATTATGTTTTGGTAAGGGGTTATTAAATATTTTAAGTTTATGATTTTCATTAATAGGTGTAGAGGTTGTAGATTCTGGAATCTCAATTTGGCCATTGTAAAGAAAATCCTAAATGATATTTTGTAACTAGAAACAACGATCAGTGGAATGTCTTATGTATTGATGATAATCACAAAGAACTGTTATCAAAATTACGCTCTTTGGGCCGAGATGGATCAAGTTGCGAGAGATTGTAGGGTAATAAGATTACTATTGATGAGTTATTGTTGCTAAATGCTCGGAGGTGTACTAATCTTAGTAAAATTACGTTTGTATGGTTGTGGTCAAAGCTCCTTAGGAGTAGATACTACGTTTACTAATGGTTTTTCCATCCATGGGTTTAGTTGTAGAAGATTTGAATGGTGGCTTACTTTGAAACCGTGTGGATGATGATGCTTGCTCTTGATATTTAAGTTTTCCTATGGCTAATAATTTAGTCTCATGTTCAACTTGAGAGTATGAAAAATTTGATCAAATTAAGGAGAAGTCTCAAAGATAACACTCTCCTGTGGGTATGTGGTAATAAAATCTGAATAAATTATTTTTATAATGCAAGACATAAACAAAAAAAGTGTTTGTTAGACCCTTGTTTGAGATGTGCTAGTTGAGCATAGGAGATCTTAGAGTCAATGTTGATAGATAAATGTGTGAGAAAGCATCATCTAGATGCATGAACGAGACTATCTAATGTACAGGTAGGTCATAGAACCAATGCATCGCATATTCTTGCAAACTAAGAGGGAAGAGCTTTGCTAAGATAATATGATCATCTACATAGTCAAGGCATGCTACATGGAATGCTCGGAGATGCTCTTGTGGGTCACCATGGCCTTTAAATATAGGTAGCTTAGGAGAGACGAAAATTAGGTGGTAATGTATAAGCAGATATGGCAAGGACACAAAAGGAGTATGTAGCAATGAGGTAGAATCTAGAGATGGTGATGTGCGTGAAGTAGCTAGCTGAAGCTTTTGAATCTGGGTCTATAAGTCCTGATATAAAGAGGTCAAATATGGGGAGTTTGAAGAGGAACGAGATGTAAAGGAGGAGTACCAGGTGAATGGCGGGAGTCGTGGTGGTGGGAATGGGAGTGAAAACATAAGTGGGTGGAGTGGAGACCATGGGAGCAGAGGAAGAAACTATGGAAGTTGAAGCATCATGAGCCCACTGAGTGGAGATTAGAGCATGTAAGACATGAGGGAGATGAGTAGGGTTTTCACACAACGCTTGGAGAAATTTGGTAATAGCATTAATTGATCTTGGTCAACATTGGTATCCTTATCATAGGACTTCTCACTATCAGACACCTCAATTTCGTGAAGAGGCACATTATTGGAACTATCCAAGGGATTGCTAGTAGGAGCGACAGAAGTAGATATATTGGCCATTGGTTTGGAAACCCTACGGGTGAATGAGGGAAGCTCACAATATCGAAAAGTCCCAAAATTACCACTACGAGTGATGAGCATATGAAGGAAAAGCTCAAAGAGGGATGGTGTGTGAAGATTGGGTTCACCAAAATGATTAACCTAAAAATGTAAATGTAGATACTAGTTAATCTAAGCTATGAAAAGTTGTAAATAAAGTAAATAGATGTTGTAAATAAATGTAAAGATGACCCAAGAAACTATGAAAAAGGAAATGCTAACCCTAATGTGCAAGAGAGAAGAGGAAAAACTCAGGTTGAATGGAAGATGCTCTTGGGACTATGTCATGCAGAGATGACTGGAAAATCTGGAAGCAGGAATGACTATGTAAAAGCTCTAAAAAGGATGGATCTGGAGTATTTGGCTGGACTGGAGCACTTGGAGAGGGACTGGGATGCCTACGGGCTCTTTTCGTCTCAGAAACTAAGCACTATGGTCTGCAAATAATAGTCGCCTTAGTCCATGTAAAAGCTCTTAAATTGATCTTCACATTTTCAGCAGATGGTCTAAAACCCTCGATGTCTGTTGCATTAACTTCGTTGTACTACTCTATATGTCGTTGATATTCCAAGATGATGAAAAGACCTACAAAAGACCAAGAAGGAGTATCAAAACCCTAAAAAAATAATGCAAATGAATGGGTCAGATTGACCTCAACTGCCACAATAGTGGGCTTACTAATTGAGCGTTGCACTACATTTCAGACCCAAATGTAGTTCTAGTGAGTGTGTGCATAATGTGCCCTAGGTGTTCTTGTGCCAGTCGCACTTTGTGAAGTAGCGAGAAATAACTAGATGTAGAAAATGTAATAAAATGTGTGCATGGAATAGAATAGAATCCTCCCCTATGATGTGTGTGATGCAAATGACCTAGCCTTGTGCCTTATGATGGAGCTATGTGGATGCAAGTGATCTCAATGCAATAGATGGATGCAACTCTAGATGGATGATAGTAGTGACTAGTGCTTGGTCCCTCATTATGGTCTCATAACTTTATATTTATAGGGTTCTCTTGATCTAATTTCGTAATTAACCCAAAATGGCCGACCACCAAAAAGATAAGGATCTAAAACAGCTAGAAATAGCCCAAAAGGTGGCGGGAAAGTGTGAAAAGGATCGGGGTGCCCATGGTGGGAGCAGAGTGCCCATATGCGCCCCGATTGAGGCTAAAATAATGGAAGATGGCTGAAATACTGACTGGGCATGTGTGTGGTGGAGGTCGAGAATGATGATTGAAATCAAATAAAAATGGCCAAGAAATGGGGATTAATTAGTACTTATTCACTCAAAAACCCTCTAAATAGTAGTATGAGACCGGGACTAAATAGTGTTTAAAGTGCATGATTTTGTGTCTACACATATTAGATATAAAGACCTTGTTTATAAAAATATTTATGTTTACTTTTGTATATATATGAAAAGGAATCGGATTCTTTTTTAAAAAGGATATGATATGTGAAGTAATACATGTCTATAAAAGCAAGGAAACGATTTAAAATGAAATTGGTTAATGGATGTCATTGTATGCCTCTCTCCCCTAAATAGTAATACACATGCAATTGCCATACATTTTTGTCACCTAAATACTCGGGAACAACACACTATTTTTGTTTGGCGTATAAATTGGAAAAAGGGGGTGAAGCAAGTTATTGTTAAAAATGGACCCCCTCGTGAAAGTTGGGTAGATAGAATGCATTTCGAGATTAAAGGGGAATTGTCGTGTTTGTTTCCAAACACAATTTAGAGATAGGGATACATGGAGTGGACCCATCATCCCAAGCCATCTTTATAGGAAATTATGTTATGCCATTCTTTATGCTCTCCCAAGGAATAAAATGTATCATTTGTAAGAGTTTTCCTTGTCGATTTTTAGCCAATACTTTATAATTTTATGCAGATATGTCTTCGTCATTATTAACAAATATTGCATTGCAAAAATTGGAGTGAAAAATGGCAACTCACAACAATGTAAATGTTTCCAATTTATGTAAGGTTTATCTCATGCAAAGGCATGAATGTCTCGCTTTAAAATCGAAAGGAGACTTGACAACAAATTTTCTAAAAAAGCAAAGCATTTCTTTCCATCACTTCATCTTATAACCATGCCCATTCTATGGTTTGCACCACAACGTCAACATTTTCCTTCTCAATATCATTTGCAAGCAACACAACTTTGGAAAATAGTTGATTTTATTTTTCTATTGCTTTGAAATAAGACCATTTTTCGAGAGAGACTAAATCACTCTTGTCATTCAATAAATCTAACCCCAAGATAGAATGAAAACATAAAATAAACCATAAAACATGTAATATTTTCATTACCTTTGTCATCTCATGAAAAATGTTTGTCAATTTTTATAAAAATTAAATTTTTTTAATAAAAGTTAAACATAATATTTAAAATAAATTTTAAAATTGTAATAAATTTGAAATTTATTAAGAATTGCAAATTTATAATAAAATTTAAATTTATTTTATATTTCAACTTTATAATACATTTCAATTACAATTATATTTTAATCTTAATAGAAATTTATAACAAATATATAATGGTAACAATAATATATTTTGTTATTATTTTAAATGTAATGGTAGTGGTAGTGAAGCCCAATGTAAGCTAAAATTTACTAATATGGGAGAGGAAATCATTTTCTGTGTTCATCAAATCAAAGAAGAGTTTTAACTCAATTAAATTCGAATATTTGACATGGAATAATTGTGACCGTAATGTTGTGAACAGTCCCATTGTTGTGTGCAGTCTAGGCAACAATTGCATTGTTTAAATAAAAGTACATGATAAATTATTAATAACAACCCACATGTTGTTATTTTCATCTTACAACACTTTTCTTCAATTGTTAGTTGTGATCAGTGAAGAGAATGGTAAATTCACTGTAGAATTACAAAGAATAAAAAATGTTAAGAACAGGACCATGATAATATTTTGGCCATTCCGTTTATTTTTTTAATTTTTTAATAATTAAAGGCTAAATTGCATTGTAATTCTTTTGTTTAATTGTTTTCAATTTTTCCAATAACACCATCTTGGCATCCAATTTTATATTAAATTTAAGATCAGTGACATATTTGGGTGGCAAAAAATATTAGGTCCTTGACATATTTGACTTTATAATAACCTCGATGACACATTTGACTTCAAGCAATTTTTTGACCAAACTTTGGCAAACAATGAACAACCCCAACACACGATGATAGCATTATAAATTATATATATTTCTAATAATTTTTATATAACTGATATTCAAAATACTAAATGTATTATTATTAAAATTATATTTTAATCTTATTATAAAGTTATAACAAATATATAATTGTAATAATAATATATTTTATTATTATTTTAAAATATTTTTTAAATTTAATCTCAAAAGCCCCTTTATATGTATACAATATGATAGAATTCATATATGTACATTTATGCTTTATTCATGCAAGGATTCATAAATATAATAAATGCCCCAATGATTTTCTAGTTATTTAGGTAAATAATCACATGACTAAAGTACTACAATTTAAACTATTAAATTAAATAAAAGTAAAATACTCTCTAAGATGAGAAAGAGTCCCAGATAAAATTATCTTTGAATGCAAATATTTCCATATGCATCCTTAAAAAAACCTCAATTCTCATTTTCTTCTTTACATTTTCAATTTCCCTCCCCACGATTTGGGTCAAATACATTTTTGGAGGATAATTTATAGTATCTAGATGCTAGTATATACCCGAATCAAAGCATTTTTATCTAAGACAACATATTTATCATCCTACATATGACCGTGTAAAATTTTAAAGCTCAATTAGGAAACATTTAAATGAATAATGTAAAAAATCTACTGAGTTTGCCTCCCAAACAGCTAGGTAGTTAGACAAAGGATGCTCTGGAAATTAGGAATATGATTTCATGAATTCAAACACAACTAATCTAAAAACATTCAACCTCAAAATAATATTTCCTCTAACTATCATATGAAATTTTTTATCTAAAATTCCTTTTCCTTTCTTATTATTAGGAAGTTCTTCTCACACAAAAAAAAATCACCACAAACCAAAACTTGAAAGACTTATATCCTTTAAGATCATATAGTATTTCTTGTTTTAAAAGTCTATTAGGCATCATTACGGGAATTATTGTTGCTCAGATTTTCTACGAGCCTATTTTAAGTGTCCATTACTAAAAATTAAAATAATAACTTTTTTAATAAAATAACAACACGTAGAGCACCGAATACCACTCAATATACATTACAAACAAAATTGTTATAGCAAATTTGTGTTTTGGTAAATCTCCTTGAAAAAAAAATAATAATCTAAAAAAAAAAATATCCATTACAAAAAAAAAAAAAAATTGGTAAAAAAACTAATAGATGAACTAATTTCAAACAAATTCCCTTAGCTACAAATCAAACATGGTAGAATTGATGCCCTGCATGTAGCCAACGAGTGGATACAGGGGATTTAACATGAACAACATCAAATCCACAGTCAAAGACAAGAAACAATGTCCTTTTCCACAAAAGGGACTATAAAAATTACTATTTTGCCTTACCACATAACTTGTATAATTTCTATTTAATAGCCTATGACAATGACAATATCCCACGACGAAGCTTACAAACACACGCAAAAGAGGAATAACCGCTTTGGCTTTGCCACTGCCTCACTCAAAGGTGGTTCTATATCATTTATGGATCGAGAGGATGCCGTATTCGAGGTGATTTGTGGTCGATCGTTCAACCCTACAATATATGGGCAAACATCATCAGATAATGTACACACAACAAATTTATTTTTAAATTCAATGAAAGCTTCTATGCCCACTATCGAAATCCACCAAAACCCTACAAAAAGAACACAACCAACAACGAGATCTAGAAACAACCCTGCAAGATATTCGACTACATCATAATACCCTGAAAATTTATACAATCACTCTAAACTTGTACGCCCACCATCTAAATCCATGAAAAACCTTGCCAAAAATGTAAATATCAATAAAACCCTACAAAATTAACACTAAAATCATGAGAAGTGTGGAAATGCAGACATTTGTGCATACCCCATTCTTAGGGTTTCCCATTTTAGGGCCTTACCTTCAAATCCGCGGCCCATACTTATGCCGATGCCTTCCACCACCTTCCTCGATCGTCAATCTCACGACACAAGCATAAGGCGTACCATGATGTCTCGAAACATTGTGTGCCATGTGTACAGTAGAAGAGTGTATGTACTTCATCGACCATAGATCATGATCGTTGATGCCTCTATCACTTGTCAAAAGAGGTGCGGCTTTCCATGAGTGAAAACACCTTTCAACATAATTATGCAAAATCTATTAATTGTTTTAAGATATCAAAATTATGTAGATCTATACATTTATTAAGTCCCTCAACTATATTAGTGGAGGGAGAGTTGCCCACTTAAGTGAACCCCACCCTCACAAAAAAATGCTCATCTATTAGTGCATGTTTGTATCTTTCCCCTACGTCCCACGTGGGATAAAGGCATCGATTAGATGTTAATCAAGAAGGCGAATTGCACAGTAATAGAGTGTGGACACAGAGAAAAGCAGATGGAGACAAGGGGGATTAAGCCTTAGGCAAACTAGGCAACTGCCTAGGGCGCCAACATTAAGGGGGCGCCTAAATCTAAATTTTTTCATTATTTTTTTCTATTATTAGAACTTAATATTAATATATATATTTTACCTAAAGTTAATATTAATTGACCCTTTTATTTATATTATTATAGAGTAATATAAATTTCATGCATACACATAAAAATGTACTATAATATTTTTGCAAGTAAAAATAAATATGCATATTTTTAAGCTCATCCAATTTTCTTGGTATTATTATTCTTTCTCTAATGTAACTCTAGATAATTGAGGTGTGTAATTTTTCTTAGAAAAGGCTCATGTATTTTTTATAATGTCATTGGTGTAGCTAGTAAAGGTAAATACAATTGAATGAAAGAATTATTTAATTATCTATTCCTAATGTTTTAGGGAAATGTCATTTTTATGGAGGAATTAGCAAGCATGGTCCAAATACCACTCTTGACAAAATGATGGGAGCCACCTAAGAATTTTTATTTTTTTGCAAAAAGTTGGTGCTTTGTTTAGTTTTATGTCTCATCGCCTACTTTATATTGGTAAATAAGACAAGTAACCAAGTTTGTATACAAAATTGTATTTTTGCATTCTAGAGCACCTCCTGTGATTAATTTTCTCCGTCCATGGATTATTACTTATCGCTATCTAATAATTTATAGAATATTTTTAATCCTTTGGTATAACAATTTCTCTAACTTAATGATGTATTATGAACCTTATGCTAATTATAAAAACTGATAATGTATGTAGTTTTTATTCATTTATTTGATGGAAAAAAATTAACTAATATTTCAAGAAGGGCGTCTACTTCAATTACTGCCTTAGAGCGCTTGTAACCTTTAATTCAGCTCAAGGAGACCTTAATATTCCTTCATGTCTTATGCTTCCATACACTTCTCTCTCAATCAAATAAATACAAGAGTATTTGATTGCGGCTTGGAACATATTTGACTGAAATAATTGCTCCAAGCATGGCAGGGAGAATTTCGGAATCGCCAAACTTGACTGACTTTCCCTTGACCAGTGTTTGAAAACAGATACATCTCATTCAAACCATCCGATACTCTCAAACACAGCCGTCCGATGGTCAACTAAAGGCACCAGCTGGCACCAGCAAAAACGTCCCCCGGACTGAAGACAATAAATTCAATGGCGAATCTTCTGATTTCGTTTTTAAAAGTGGTGTGTTTTCTGCTAAATTTTGTCTGTAGTAACTCCTACGGCTTCCACTTCTCTTAAAATACGACTCTTTGCGAGTAATATTGTCAGACTTCAATTCAATGCGTGACATCAGTTTTCCAAATAATTTGTCTCGGTATGAGAGGGACTGGTATAAAATAACACCTATTTTCTATTCAAACAAAGAACAAATTACATCATCACTTTGGATATCTCGCGTGTTTTATTTGTTACATATTTTATAGTTATCCAAAGTATCTTGATGAAATTATGAAATTTATGATAAGGAAGAACATTATGTCATTTATGGTTTTAATTATGATAATGTTCTTTGAGTTCTCTTCAATCTTAGGAATGTTGGTTTCTCATAAATAAATAATTACTTTGGGATTTATAAAATAAATGTTATTTGTGCGCTCAATTTCATTGACATAGACTTCTTTATATTTGTGATAAAAATGGGGTTAATAGTTAAATTCTAAGAATAGATCTTTAATAAAATGTTAAATCTAGATTTTGCAACGGATAAAAAAGTTGGAATGAGATGTTTTTGAGATTGATTAGTAACCACTATTTGACGTGAATCAAGGAGTTTTCCTTACACTTTGATCTATCGTTGGAAGGAAGCACAAAAAGAAAGTAATGTTGAAAGAGGATATGATAAAGCTAGGAAATGAAATGAAAGATTTTAATGACGTCCACGAGACTGAAGAGTCTATGGGACCACAAAACGAGATTTTTAATCTAATTTCAAACTCCTTTCAATATCCGCTCTCCAGTTGTGAATCTTGAGAATGAAACCCACGGTCACCTGAAGCTTTGTTCCTTCGAAGAGTTCCTCTAGTCCATCCACCTTCAGGTTGTTTTCATACTGGATACGAATATCATCATATGCCGAACACTCCATGACGAAATGCCATTCTATCTCAACGACCCCTTTGCTGCAGAAAAGACAAATTCTCCTTTCCCAATCTTCCTTTGGAATAGTCCATCTACCGCCGCATCGAAGATGGTGTGATCCGGTCCTTAACTATGCCACTAGAATCCTTGCTTTACCCTTAATAGTTGCCCCTAGATAAGCTTTTTCATCATGCTCCCCAGTGGGATTGAATTCTCTGATATAATGTGCTTTCTTTCGACCAATTTGTCCCGTCCACATGGCAGTCCTGAACTTTTCTATCACATAATTTTTTATTTCCCTGTTGTTGTTAGGACACTCTTGCAAGTTGATGCCCCATTTGTTCATCCATTTATTATTTTGTTTCATCCAAGTTTTCTTTCTACGCTCCAGAGTATCATCCACAACTATTTTGGGCGCGAAAATTGTCCATGCTTTCAACTTTTTTCAAATAGCTTATCATCCGAGATATTGCCGAAGCTTCCAACGAGGAAGTACCTTCAGCCAACAGGATCTCATAAGGAACAGTTGATTTGACTTTGAGAGTGCTTGTGATTAGATGTTTCTGGATTCTTTCTATCTGTCTCCACCCGTGATTTGACATGCTACTTCCCCAAACCTCGCAGCCATAGAGAAGAACCGGAGTGACCAATAGACCAAAAAGGGTTTTCTTAGTTTTCCAATCCCAAAGTTCAACTTTCCTACACCTGTTTTGAAGTAGGTAAGATGCTTTCCAACCTCCCTGAATCCTTTTTGCTTTACAAGTCTCCCAACTAAGCTTGTGGTGAAAGTCAATCCCAAGATATTTGTATTCAGTGACTATTTCCAAAGGGCTCCCCTCAAAAAGAAAGTTAATTTGTCTCTCTTTCCTTTTCAAGGAGAAAATCATGATTTTTGTTTTGCTAGTGTTCACTTGCATCCCGACTTCTTGCAAAAGAGCTCTAGTGCTTTTAGTTGTTCCCTCAATCCTTGGGCTATTTTTGAAATTAGGATAAGATCACCAACATATAGGAGTAATTTCTCCACGTAACTTGCTAAATGTATACATCCCCCTCGGTTTATTTAACCATTCCTCAAGCTTATCAATGTATAGACCAAATAAAATGGGGAAAGAGGGCAACCTTGCTTGCTTGACACCAATGTCACTTTGCCAAACATTCGGACATACCTTCTCTGGTTCGATTTTAGCTCGACTGCTCATCTCTGACCTATGAATCTTTGCTCTAAACTCATCTGGAATCCCAAGTTCCTCCATCCTGTTCCAAAGTTTGTTTCTGGGTACTATGTCGAAAGCTTTCCTGAAATCAACAAAACAACAAAAATCTTCTTCTCCTTGGGTGTCCCAAACCTTTTCAATCAAATGCCTAAGAGTGATGCAATGGTCAATTGTTGAGTGTTTAGGTCGGAATCCTGCTTGCCCTTTTGCTCTTTTACCCTCTCTTTCGGCCCAACTGCTGATTCTCCATTCTATCATGCCTCCAAAAAGTTTACCAAGAAGAGGATTGATCATAATGGTGCGATAATTAGACGGATTATTAATGTCACCACTTTTAAATAAAGGAATAACAACGCTAGTCGTCCACTCTGTCGGAAAGCCATTCTGATTGACATTATTGAATATTTTTCTGATGTGTGGTGTGAGGACCTCAACCCCCCATTTTAGAAATTCAGCCTGTAGACCATCAATGTCTTGTGCTTTACCACTTGCTAGATTATTTATGCCTGGTTGATGTCTTTTGTCGAAAAAAACTCAATCGAAGTCTCAATTATGGGAGGAATATCTTTTTTTTGGGAACGCTCATATAGGGTCCTTGCATATTCTAACCAATGAGCACCAATGATATTATTTTCTATGTATTTTTTCTTTTGTTGTAACTCCCTCCAAAAACCTTTGGGGTTGTGTTTTCCCAGAGAAATTAATTTTGTCCTTCTCTTGCTCACATAGCTTTCTTTTTTGTGTTTTACCAGTCTCTCATAAGTCTTTTTATTTTCTTTGTTCATCTCCCTTTTCTTCAAAGCTCTCTTGGCAGCGTTACACTCTTCATCATACCACGGGTTTGCCGGAAAAGTATTTGCCACTCCCTTTCTAGGCTTAGATCTTTCACAAGCACTTAGAGCCTTTTGGACAAGCACTTAGAGCCTTTTGGACTACACGTATAAGGGAGAAAGAGATTTTATGGTTTGAAGTCAATTTATATTAAACTACATGGGGTGATCTTCTTCTCTCATTACATGATGGAAATCATCACAATGGCGTTCCCATGATTGCGTAGTCTGTTGAATAGAACTAAAACAAATAATGGGAAGAAGAGAGGCAACACAATAGATTTAGAAAGAGACAATGGGAAAACATGAAGTAAATATTAGAGATGGAAACAAAAATGATATATTAAATTTTGTAAAAAAAAATCTCAAATTATTGAAGAAATGTTTTATGTTATTACTTCACATAATAATTATTATAGTCTAGACATGATTTATGTGATTTAAATACAACTTAAAGATTTCTTTTATTGTTATTTTGTGTGTATACTTATTAAAGCCTAGGTGATTTAGATTTGGCTTAAAGATTTCTTTTATTGTTATTTTGTTTGTATACTCATTAAAGTCTAGATATGGTTTATGTGAATTGAATCTCTCTTAAAGATTCTTTTTATTGTTATTTTCTATGTTTAAAGATATAAAATTTGAAATTTTGAATATGGAGACAAGATAGTTAAAGACAAAATAATACTACAATCTATTATAAAATTAAAAAATTAAAAAATCTGTCAAAACTAAAATTAGTAAAACAATCATTGGCATCTCCTTCCTAAGATATTTAGGAACTCATATGCAATTGCTAATTGATTATATTTAGAAGTCAGAACGAATCTAGAATGTATAGAGGTTAAATTTTTGAATACATGCTTCTGCTTCATTGTATCCATTCATAGAGTCCGGCTAAAGATGGAGAGTAAGTTAGCAGCAGCATTTGCATGTATTGTGGTAGTGTTGTTTTCACATTATGTTGCAGCTATTCCTGCAAATAAACATGCTCTGAGAATAGTTAATAAAATCAACAGAGAAGGGCCAAGGATTGCTGTGCTCACTGTTTATCCACCAGAAGAAGCTGCCTTCATCGCTGCACGAGTTCTCAAGCCTCATCCCAAACACCCATTTGTAGATTTATCTGGTACTCTATTTACAATCTTGTGATGTTTTTGTGTTACTCTGTTTTTCTTCTTCTTTTTTGTTACAGACAATTGGGTTATTGTTTCTTGGGTGTAGGAAGGAGATATCGCATAGGGACAATCTATGGAAAAAGGGTTATCTATGTGAGATGCGGTATTGGAATTGTAAGCGTTTTCCAGATTTTTGTTTAAATTTTAGAATAGGATTTCTTTTTTTCTTTTCTTTTTTTAAATTATTGATTTACATCAGGATATTTGTATTTTGATGGGCTTGCGAAGCCAGGATCATGGTTTTGTTAATTCTTTCTTTTTCTTTTTTTCTGTGTAAAGCTTGGCATAGGTGCATAAAAGAATTAATGTGATTGTTAAAATTTAGAAGCCATTTAATACTCTCTGGTTTTTGTTAGGGTAAGATTCTATTTATTCCTGTTTTTTTTAGAAATTCATATTGAGGGACATAAAATTGAATAATATAAATAAAGATGAGAAAGGGTAGACTTCATACAGGATTGACATTTTATAAAATTATTTGTTTTATAAAAAAATTTAATTTAAATTGAATCTCAAATTTCTATATATTAAGAATGTGTACAAACCTTATTTTTTTACTCCAATCTTTTTGAAATTTGTATTTTGGTGGATGGTTAGACAATATTTTTACATCATCATATATATCATTGGACTAAAACTCATTTGACATTTTATTTTCAAACATTAAGAATTACTAAACGAAAATAAGAGCACAATCAAAATCGATTTTAATCTAATGGTACAGATAATAGTATTAAAATACAAATCTCAGTAGATATTTATTATTGAGAAAGGTTGAGGCTCAGTAAGAATTCTAGATGAATATGATTCAATCAATACCTTTTAATCTTTGAGATTAAATTGAAGGCAGTCAATTACACGACCAAAAACAAAAACAATGATGCTCAATAATTCATTCCCCTATACTTGTAAGCCCATCCCATAATCTTTGTACTTAACACTAAGCATTAGAAGCCCCCACTGCAAAATTTCAGCTCCCTCTCTAGCTGCTGAAATTCTCCTTCCTAAATTATGATAAAGATCCCAAACTTGACATGTATGGAGTAATACTCTTTAATGGGATTGGATGGACTATCCTTATTTCATTTGTATTTTGACCCTTCAATTTCAATAGCTTTTAGACTGACTCTTAATTGTCCCAATTTGGGATTCCTTACTTCTTGATGCTCCTTACCTTTACTGCTGTAAAATCTCTCCACTGGCCTTATTTTTCAACTTGATTTATATCCAGTAGGGTTTGGATTGCCTTTAGATGTCTAGCCAGTGTTTAACTTCTACACTCTCATTCCCGTGAATTTAATCCCACAAATTTTTTTAATACCATTCTGAGATGATTAGTTTTTGTGAGTTTAGATTGCATATTGAACTTCCTATTGTGGAAGGAGTTCTTTTACAAAATATCTGAAATTTATTGGTAAATTTGTTTGCTTAACAGTTGAATGCAGGGGTCACGACCCAGTTGTTAGCAGATCTATTTAATATAGTGGGCGTTGTACATTTTGGAATTGCTGGCAATGCAAACAACTCCCTTTCAATAGGAGATGTCACAGTCCCAAAGTATGTGGCTCACACAGGAGTTCTGGAGTGGCTGGTAAGCTATATAATATTCTAGACCTTTCCTTTTCATTTGTTAACACAATCCTCTGAAATATTTCTAATAAGCAGACCCTGTCAGGTCCATCATAGACTATCCTTTGTTTTGTTCTGCCTTATCAAACTTTAGGCCTCCTGTGTTCTGTATGACAGAAAGCCAATGACCAAGAAGAGGCGAATAAGGTGGGAGACTTGAATGTGGGAGACTACGATGTTCCCCAAGGAAAGAAAACTAATCGCTTGGGGAAGATATCCTATGTACCAGAGGAGTTTTACAGAGAAACAGGGAAACCCAATATACCAGAAGACTTATTCTGGGCTGAAACAAGTCTAGACTGGTTTGAACATGCAAGCAAATTACTCAAGGTAAACTGTCCATTTTATCTGCCTTTTGGGTGTTCATTTTAAAATATTTTCTCCAAACTTGTTTGTGACTGTAAATTATGTGCAGTTAATAAAGGAAGCGTGTTTCATCTTCCGTCTAAATTACACCTTTGAAACTTGCACCATTTACAACCATCTTTGTGGTGTATTTCAACCTCTATTAAATTCAAGTTAAATTCTTTGTTTATGAATTCCCTGTTTCTGATATGCATGCTCTGTAGTTTGTGACTTTGTGTGACTTGGTTCTTAGATTTACAATCATCATTATCTTGAATATGTCACTGTTTCCGAAAACTCCGAAAAAAATTCTTGTGTATACACTGTGCAGGGATTGAAATTGGTATCCTGCTTGAACAAAACGGTGTGTCTTCCAAGACCAGCGAAGATGGTTTATGGGCAGAGGGCCTCAACTGCAGATATATTTGTGGATAACGGTGCTTATAGGGAGTTCCTTGTCAGGCATTTTCATGTCTCCTCTGTTGATGAAGAGACTGCAGCAGTAGTTATGGTAAGCTGATTGCTATTTCATTGTTTTTATTAAGTTCTTCAAATACCATGAAGAGCACCTGACCAATAATGTTTGTTTAGCAGTTTGGTCAAAATAGGTAGTTTGTTTGTGGAGCATAATGTAGGTGGATAGTTTAAAAATTAATGTGGTGATATGGATTCTTGCAGACCTGTTTGTCAAACAACCTAAAAGTCATTGTTTTCAGGGGTTTGTCTGATTTGGCTGGATCACAGAAGGGTGAGAATGCAATACATACATTTGGACCCCTTGCAGCCAAGAATGCTGTGAGGGCTACAGTAGAGTTCTTAAAGGAGTTTTCCCCATTTTAGACTCTGAAAATTCATTCAGCACAAGACGAGTAATATGAGTTTGGGAATGAGGACATGGTTTGCTTGTATCACTTCTTATATAGTGCTTTGTGAGTGATAATACATTTTGATTGTACTCTATTAAAAGTGAGGGAAAACTTTGATAGGAGAATGGACAAGTGCAATGACCAACTCCCATACAGTATTGTACTAAATAAAATGATTTTTCCTATTAAGTTTCCGTCTTGTTTTTTTGTTGGCAATGTTTTGATGACTAGACCACCTATGACGAATGATTCATATTGGGCAGGGATATAATAGAAAAGGACTTCATTGACCGATTGTTTCAGACTCATCTTTCTTTACTTCAACTCTAGGTATTGCTTCAGTTTCCCAAGTTTCAGAGATAAATTCCAAGAAAATTTTGTCTTCAATCAAAGAGAAGATTCGAGCGGTTGCAATTCAATTGACATGGTTGGAAAGAAAATTCCTCCAGTACGAAGCGGTTGCAATTCAATTGACACGGAGGAGAATTCCGACTTACTAAATAGGCAGTTTTGTTGATGAAGTATGTTGGGCAGGTAAAATGGGGTGTCTAGTTTCTAATTATTGTTTTTTTAAAGTCATTTTGAACTCCAGCTGGATAAGTTTTTTGAGCAGGTCTTAAATTTAGTTTTACCTTTCCACTATCGTTATTAATTTGTAGGTTTGGTCCTGGATAATATATAAATCTTAATATACAATGATCCTTACGTTAAGAGGGTGATGCCACATTGGAAACAACTGTTTTAGTATCATAAAATTTGATTGGTTTTGGGATTAGTATGTTAGTCTCCTTGGCCTTCCTCACTCCTCTCTCTAACTTCACAATGCCAAAAACGAATCCCATTCAATTACCTCTAAATATTTTCCTTGGTGTTGTACTAACCCAAGTCATATATGCAAGCCTCTTCAATGCATCTAGGAAATGCTTCCACGACTACGAAATCCTCATTCATTCAAAAAATCAATCCCACATTAGTTGGTAAGGTTGGTGAGTGGGAGTATATAAACCCTAATATACCATTATCTTTGTACCAATGGGAGTTTGGTTAGTATGTTTACTTGCTTGACCTTCTCTCCTTCTCAACAACTTCATAATACGAGAAAAACAAAATCTTAAATCCCATTTGATTGGTAGCCTTGGTCCGCGGTAACATATGTTTGCTTAGTTAGTAATCCCACAGTGGTTGGTTTTTATCATTATTTTTTAATGTCTCATCGAAGACCCATCTAAACTTTTCATATATTTCTCAATTACAAAATGTCAATTCTTTAGCATATAATATGTATGTATCAATTTTTAAGCTCGTACACAAGTTTCATACATTAGGATTGAAACCTCCCATGAAATATCTCAAGTCATTAGCTAGTAACCATTCAAACGTTCACAACTATTTCTTGCTCTCTCTTACTTCAACATGGGCATTTTTGAAAAAAATTGTTGAACAAAAATATTATAATCCTTCGAGACTATTTTACACATTGGCATCGAGAGATATGAATAGTTGACCTTTATTTTAGTGGAGAGGATTGACATGTATCCATAATGAGAAATTTAGTTAAGACTCAAGCCTAGCATAGCATCTCATTTTGTTATTTCCCAAGTTGTTCTAGAAGGGTCGAGACTTCAAGAACTCGTAGCACCATGGGGTTGACTCGCCACGATCTGAATTCACCAATGGCTTGAACATCATATTGTGCACTTTTGTCGCATCTTGCAAGGTCCAAATTCCCTTTTGTGTCACCAAACAACTCATACAATTCAACACTTCAAACCTTCCAAGGTATTTTTAGAGGTCTTGAGTTTTATTAGGGCTCGATACACCTCGATAGATCACATTAGCTACGTGAACTTCTAGATCATGACTTGATTTTTTCAAAAATTATTACATGCCACATTATTCTACACGTGTATGCACTTGGCACAACTTGTGTACCTATGCGGCACTCATAGAAACTCTCTACACTCTTGTGTACTACTTTTGCAACACCAAGATGCATCATCACAAATATGTGTGGCACTCTTGAAAACACCAAAACATCTTTGAGTTCTTATGTGGTATCAAGATGGACACCTGTAACCTTTTGGTTTTGCACATGACTCAAAACCTTTGTAGCATCTCACATCGAGCATTAGAATTGTGACACTCTAGAATACTTCCGCAACACCTTACAACATACCACATATTAGTCTAGCTTAGCATGTGACCCAACATCCACATGTCGAACTATTCTTCCATGAGGCATGCTAGATGGAATTTTCTAGGTCGACAACATGTCATGGATCATGTGTTAACAAAGTAACGTGCTTGTAAATGTGACCACCACACCTCTGATGAAAGCAATTGTTTATTGTTGTAAACATTTGTAGTAATTGCTAAATTTTAGTGATACATATTATAATACCTTAAGACTAAAGAGACAAACTAGTGGGAGACTAGTGAGATGCCACTTTGTCTAGTAATTGGTCATGTCCTTAATATCTTAAATAACGGTATGCATCGAGTATCTTGGTTCATATGATATCCCAAACTAGGTGAATCAATTAGGTTGTTAATCCCTCTTTGATCACGGGAACCTACTTTCACTACCTTGTGCATTAATCTGCATCTTGATGTGGATCCATTGCATGAGGTTGAAATACCTCCAAACACACACACACACACACACACACACACACACACACACACACACACACACACACACACACAAACAATTTGTAAAAAAACCGAAGCTTCAAAATATATTTCTTTTCATTCCAAAATCCACACCAATATTTTACAACCTTACAATCTTCCTTTTATTTCCCACTATCTCTAAGAAAACCTTAAAATGCGAAAAAACCCTAAAACTCAAAAAACCTAAAAAGTAAAACACCTCGAGATGGACCCCAATTTTTGCGTACAAAATATGCCTTTGTAAATTAAGGTGTACGCCAAATATTTGATTATTAAATAAAACATAACAAAATATATTAAAACTAAGTGCTAGAAAAACCACCAAAAAGGTTCGAAGCCAATTTTAGACCACTAGATGAATGAATTGGGCCTGAAAAAATGCCAAAAGTCACCCATTCTTTCTAGAAAGTTTGTGAGGCACATTAATAATCAACATCTATCACCATAGACAATTTCAAGATGATACGGCAGTTGGATCAAAAGTTATGGTCTCCGGAAGTTATGTTCCCGCATCATTTTGCCTCGGTTGAAAAGAATTATGCACATACAAATTCAATTGATGGAATTCATCCAATTTTCCATTGTCAATCTTGTTTAACTCTCACTCAGGAATCTAGGTATTTTCTTCTTGTTATAAACCTTCCCACTACACCAAATATCTATTGTAGGTGACATGTCTAGTAGTGGTGATGTTTGGTCCAAGACATTCATTACCCTATCCGTTTTATTCTTCGACATATGTTGCTTCTAGTTTATTTATTCCTCCATGAAATTTTCCTCATAATCTGGAAACTTATATAAGTCAGAAACATTAAAAACTAGTGAAATAGTAAAGTTGTCAGGTAGCTCCACCTTATAGGCATTATCACTCATTTTCTTCAGAATCCTACATGGCCCAATCTTCTTATACTTTAGTTTATTATATGTCCCCTTTGGAAACCACTCCTTTCTAAGATTAACCATCACAATATCTCCTTCTTCAACTACATTTAATCTCCTAAGACATCTCTGCAGCTACATTATATTGTATTACTAACTTTCAGCCTTTCCCTCACTTCTTCTTGCAATTGTAGCATGTGTTCTACAAATGCTTCTACATCCTTATTGGTTTTACCTTCACCGGGTGGCACAATCAGATCTAGGACTCCCTTGGGGTTCCTACCATATACAATCTGGAAAGGATACCTCCTGTTGACTTGTTTACCGAGCTGTTATAAGCAAACTCAACTTGTGGTAAAGCCAAGTACCATTGTTTTGGCTTTTCTCCAACTATGCAATGCAGGAGATTTCCCAAGCTTATGTTCACTACTTCTATCTACCTTTAGTCTGGGGGTGATATGCACTACTAAACTGTAGTTGTGTCCCCATTTTCCTCCATAGAGTCTTCCAAAAGTGACTCAAAAACTTTGTGTCTCGATCTGAAGTGATCGTTCTTGGAACTCCATACAACCTAACCACTTGTGGAAAAAACAAATCTATAACTCTGAAGCATCATTATTTGTCTTATAAGCAATGAAATGTGTCATCTTAGAGAATCTATCAACCACAACAAAGATAAAATCATTCCCTCATTGTGTGTTAGGAATTCCTAACACGAAATCCATACTCAAATCAACCCATGGCCTGTAGGGATAGGTAATGGCATATACAACCTAGTATTTTGTGCATGACCCTTAGCCATTTGGCACACTCTACATTTTGCTACGATCCTACTTATGTCCCTCTTTACCTTTGGCCAATAATTATTTTCTACCACAAGATCAGTTGTCTTACTTATACCAAAGTGTCCACCCAACCCCCATTGTGCAATTATCTTATAATATTTTCTCTCATTGAACCGTCAAGGATGTAGAATTGCTTTCCCCCAAATAAATAACCATCCTCCATCAAATAATCAAAGAACCACTACCCATTATAGGGTCCTTACATTGTCTCACAACATCACCAAAATCTAGATCACCTTCATACAATTCCTTAACTGCTGCAAACCCTACTACTTCATTTTCCATTGTTATCAAAAGTGCCACATGCCTACTGAAGGCATCAACAACTTGATTTTTCTTACTTGACTTATGCTTTAAGAAAAAAGTATATTATGCAAAAATGAAACACACTTTACATGCCTACTATTTAGTTTCTTCTATGTGTTTATAAACGTCAATGCTTCATGATAAGTAAAAAAGTAAAAATTTGTTAGCTACCAAGTAATGTCTCCAATGCTTTAATGCCTGAACAATAGCATAAAATTCCACATCATAAGTAGAATATTTCCTCCCGACTTCATTTAGATTTTCACTTAATAATTCCACAAGTCGTCCTTCTTGACTCACTTAGTCTGACTCCAATCCCGACATGTGAGGCATCACAATCAACCTCAAAGACCTTTCTAAAATATGGCAATACCAAAACAGGTGCCTCTGACACTTTCTTCTTCAACAATTCAAAACTATTTGTTGCTACCTTAGTCCATACAAACTCCTTTCCCTTCGTACACTCTGTTATGGGTGTGGCAATGCTACTGAAATTCTTGATGAACTTCCTATAAAAAGTTTCCAATCCATGAAAACTATGAACCTCTGTCACATTCCTTGGAATAGGCCATTCTAAAATTGCCTTCACTTTTTCCTCATCCATCCTCTGAGATGACAAACCCCAAAAAAATAGACCTTTTATGAAGAAATCTACACTTCTTTAAGTTTTCATACAAACTCTCTTTTCGTAACAATTCTAACACCAATTTCAGATGTAACAAGTGTTCTTCCACTGTCTTCTTGACTATCAAAATATACAACCAAAAATTACCATTATATTCTCACAATTCTCTATTCATCAACCTCATGAATGTATTGGGTGCATTAGATAGCCCAAATGGCATCACCATCCACTTGTACAATCCATCTTTTGTTTTGAAATTTGTTTTCCATTCATCCCCTTCATGGATTCGGATCTGTAGTACCCACTCCGCAGGTCAATCTTACTAAAATATCGGGCTCTCGCTAGCACGTCCATCATATCATCCAATCTTGGAATTGGGAACCGATACTTAATTGTGATTTTATTTATGACCCTACTTTTCACACACATTCTCCAGTCTCCATCCTTTTTAAGAGTTAATAGTGTAGAGTTGCACATGGACTCATGCTTTCTCTCACTAACCCTTTCTTTATTAGATCTATCACTTGCCTGTTCAACTCCTCACTCTGTGTTGGACTCATCCTGTAGGCTTCCTAATTTGGAAGGGCCGATCCTGGGATCAAATCAATATGGTGTTGTATATCCCACTTCGGAGGTAACCCATTTGGTAGCTCATCTGGTATGACATCTTTGTATTCTTTTAGTACTTTTGCTTTCGTAGTGGGTATATCAAAGGCCTCTATTTCCACCTTCTTCGACATCAATGCATAACACAAACCAACTTCTTCCATTTGTGTAACAAACTCTTTTGTAGCCAAAAACCCTCACTCTTCTCTTCTTCCTTGAAGGGTAATAAGACCACCTTTACACCATCCTTCCAAAAAGTATAATTATTTTTCCCTCCATCATGTGTAACCTTTCTATCATATTGCAAAGGTCTCCCCAATAATATATGGCATGCATCCATCAGGATAACATCACACCACACCTCATCCTTGTAGGTATCCCCAATCAAAAACTTTATAAGGCATCTTTTATCCATGGCTACCTCGTTCCCTTTCTTAAACCATGATATACGATAGGGATATGGGTGCTTCTCACATTTCAGACTGAGTTTATCAACCATCACAGTTGAGACCATATTTTCACAACTACCACCATTAATAATAATTTTGCATACCTTTCCTCCAAAGGTGTATCTTGTTTGAAAGATATTTATCTGTAGCCAAGAATCAACACTAACACCATCTTGTTCTTTCTCCTTCCTCGGGATGATCATTGTCCTCCTTATCATGAGTGTTTCACCCAAGTCTGCAGCAGCCTCCTTTTCTTATTCCTCTTTACTTTCACTTTCACTCGTGGTTGTTCTACTTGCCATCTATCCTGTGTAGCATAGTGTGGAAACTTAAAATCTCTTTGCCCTTTTTCACCACATTGGTAAAATGTATATTGACTTTGGGAGCTATTCCAACCCCTTCCACCATTATAACCTCTTCCCCTCTAATTGAAAACGGATAAGTTTAAGTGGGTCAAACAACTAAAATACCAATAGATGCTCCTGTTTTTGTTAAAAAACATAATAGAGTGACTTTCGTGCCCCCACCATTTTTGAGCACCATTTAGTATTTTTGAAAACCCTTTGGTAGAAAGATAGCTAGGAGCATCTAGTTTGGGCTCCATTTTTTTAGATTTTTTAGCGAATATTTTTTATTTATGATTTTTCTAGTACAAAATTTTATGTTTTGAAAAATAATGGAGCTCCGACCATGCCCCCCTAACTACCTCAAAAAATATCAAAATTAGATTTTTTTTTTTTATATGTATAGAATTATGCCTAGTTTGGGCTAGTATAATTTTTTTAATTTCGATCACCCAAAAAAGATACACCATGAAAGATAGACATATTTACACTTCAAAAAATAGCTATAAAAGGCATAGTTAGAAAATAAATAATATGGAAACCTTATATTAGTCAAAAAATTTGAAAAATTATATTTTTAGAAAGAAGAACTCTGCTCTACGTCGTGGTATAATTTTTTTAAAATGGATCGATTGTTTTATTTTGATTTATCATAGAGGAAGTGTCATTTTTACATTTTCTTGTAAAAACTCGTTGTTTGTTGTGTTTGTGCAGAGTCCATGCCTCGGGCTTGGGGATCCAAACCGGATCCCAAGCCTTGAGGCATGGCTTGGGAAAAGAGAAAATGAAAAATGCAAAAACATGTATAACGCGTTTTCTTTGTTTTATATATTGTGGCCCCAACGTCCCTTTCATCTCTTTCACGGAATTCTACAAACATTCTGTTTTGTCTGCAATTTTCTCTACATTCTTGCATGATTTTTTAGTATTTCATTTTGTCCCCTACCCCACTAGTTGATTTTCTAATCATGGGCGATAAACGTCGAGCTAAGGACAAGAGGAAAGTCAAGAATAAGACACCGAGCAATTGGAAGAGAAGAGAATAAAGAAATTGAAGAGAATGCAAAAACTTCGAGTAGGGCAAGGTACATCCGCTATATCAAATGTAGCTAATGTATTAGAAAATTGGGATGAAATACATAATGAAAATGTAGAGAATAATGATTTTACAATGAATAATGATATTGAATTGAATGATAATGTTGGTATGGATGAAGAAATTGATATGAATCCAATTGTTGAACCCTTACTTGAGAATCCAAATGTTAACCCCGAAATTTGTATGAAAACACTTGAATGAAGAAAGTAACCTTGTAAATGAATCTTCACCTCTAAGAACACCTCCTTCCATTTTGCGAAGAAAACCAATTCACTTAATTGAAATTGATGAAAACATTATAAAACCAATGCCTAACAAAATGTTTGAAAGAAATGCGAGAAAAAAAGCTAGTGGAATTTGGGATAATTACTTTGAGAATTTAAATGACACACAAAGATGTCAATTATTTGTTTCATTGATGAAATTAATTAAGATGAGACCTATAATGAAGACCACGGGTTAAGAACATCTAATGTTGTTGATCAAAATGCGTCAATTGTTGAAAACATACATAAAGCATACCAAACTATAGGTGGAAAAAGACACACCAAAGATAGTAATGCTACATGACGTGCACTAACTAATTGTATAGTAAGTGATAAAATAGTTAATAAATGCTTGATTAGAAAAACAAGCAGTGCTTTGAAGCTAAACAAAAAAACACTAATGAAAGCAATAGAGAGACGTAAACGTCTTGAGTTAGTCAATAACACTGACTATTGGGCTTTCTCTAGCAGACTTCCATGAAAAGACAAGAATACATCTGATATTCTAAAATAATTAATTGTAAAATTTTGGAATGAGAACACAAGGGTGTCACCGAATAGAAGAGATACAATAAAAAGAAGAATAGGTTCTCGTAATCATGAATCGTGTGCAAAACATTTCTTAGATATGACTCAAACAAAATTGTTCTCTAAGTTTAAAAATGAAAATCCACAAATTAACATTAGCCAAAGATTCTTTGAAATGAGCAAACCCTTTTATGTGAAAATCAATCACTCATGTACCACTTGTTGTTGCAAGCATCATGTTGAATTTTCAATGCATTATGATGTTTTTTTGTCAAATACGTAGTGTTTTGCATACTGACATCATGTTGCAGGAGTGTGGAATAAATGTCCCACAAAAATCTTCAAGGGAATTTATTCTGACAATATTTTGTGAAAAATCAACAAGACAATTTTTTTATAACAAAGCATGTTTGGATGGAATGTGCAATGTATGCGGTGGCTTGCCAAATCTAAAAGTTGTATCCACGAGGAGAGTACATATTCAATAGGAAAATAATTGGTTGATTTCACCAAATATAAATCGGTGGCATATCAATTAAAAGATGGAAAAGAATCTAAGAGGTGTGAGCTTGTTACAAAACAATTACCTATATCGAAATATGGTCAAATTCAGAGAGGAAATTTTTTTATGAGTATGCAAGGCACACACATAGAGCTCGATGGTTGGATGAACAATTCAAGTTAAGCAAGGACACATTCCCACTTGGTACTATTGTTTCAGTAGTTGACTTCACAGAGAATTACACATTGCAGCCACAAATGGAGGTTCAGTCTCAATATTATAACTTAGTGTAAGTTTCTATTTTCATGCATATAACATTCATGCACTCTCTTGAAAGCACTTGAGAAGATCAAAAATATTAAGAGAGTATCATTTCTACATCAGTGATGATCGGACACATTCTACAAAATATGTACAAGGGTGTTTCCAGGTGTTTTATGTGAACTTGAATGAGAGGAACATTAGTTTCGATCAACATTACATTTGGTCGAAAACTCACATCATCACAATTCAAGAATGCACGGATGTTTTATTGGCTAAGAAAGATGCACAAAGAAACAAATGTACAACATATCTAGAGTTTTACTTGAGGTAGGGCATGGAAAAGGAGAGCATGATGGTGTAAGAGCATGTGTGAAAAGAGCACTTGCAAGAGAAGAGTTAAAGTTCAAGGATGGTGCTAAATTTATAGATGTAAAAAACATTATTGATTGGTGTGTCAAGAATATGGGCCATGAATCTCAAGAGAGATCAACGGTTCGTAGATATTTTTGGTTGATAGAGAAACAACATCTGAAAAAATTTGAAGATTGTATGACGATTCAGGATCAAGTGATATGCACTCATTCCGTAGTTCAGATGCAAATGCTTGGACTATTTATACTAGGTGCATGACATGTTTTTGTATATCATGCATTGATTTTGCATGGAATGAATGTGAGTCACAACAGTGGGTGGATGAATGGACTTGTAGACCTCTAATTCCACTCGACACACATCAAGTTCCACGCATTACAACTTGCAGGGTCTTCAGATCAAATGAATGACAACATCACCTGACTTTGACCAAGTCTTTGATTTAGTGCAACAAGGTACATACATATATGTACATGCCATGTTTTAGATTTATAAATTATTAAATGGTCAACTCTTAATGTATTTATAAATTGACTGAACAATTTTACTTTGTGATACATAGGGCACATTTTTGCAGTTATTGCGACGGAATTTAACTGAAGAGGGAACAAACTACTTCTTATCTCGTTGTGTAGAGGGAAAAAATTGACTTCCACAGTCATTGATGGTGAAGACCTTGAGTATCCCACTGGATCGGTGTGGTAGTCAGTCACTGGAACTTGGCTTCGATGATATCCTATCAAAAAATCAAACATTTGGTTGTTTGAAGACTATGAAGTACATCGGAAGATACTTCACTATTCACATTTGGTCCTTGCAAAAAATATTAAATTGATCAAATATCGAGGTCGGCCATCAAACAAAAATCATGTGGAAGGTTCGTGAATCAGATCATGAAGCAATTCTTGCTATTATCAAGAATAGAGTTGATCCTTGCGGTTCATTGGATTGAATTTGCAAAGGTATGTTCTTCATGAATTTAATTTGAATATTTACTTAAATGATTTTGTTTAAATTTTGTATGATTTAAAATTCTATTTAATTGCTTACTAACATGTTTATGTAGGTTAGTGGTGCCAAAAAAGCTTCCACCTTCACGTGGTTGGCAACTTCTAGTAGAAAATTTATTATTCTCGAAGCCAAGTGAAGCTAAGAGAAATTAAATATTAGAAAGGAACAACAAACATAAATTCTCATTTCACCACCTATATTGTAAAAATATCTTATTAAAATTCTCATTTCACCACCTATATTGTATGAACCACCTATATTATTCAGGTGATTGGATGGAAAACCTTACACCTGACTTGAGAGTCTCAATGGAATGGAGAAAAACCATGAGAGGCTTTCTAGAGAAATCCTCTCATAGCATGGAGGTCTCGATCCGATTTGCCATCTCTAGGTGGTCCTGGAGTCTAAGAAATCACCACATGTCACCGAAGATATGGAGTGTGTTGGGCCTCGGGGCTCTTAAGCGGCTACGCCCGACTGCAGGTAGTTTAAATCACGGCACAATAGGTCATGGGACCAAAACTAAGCCTCAATACATGTTCTGGGTGAATGCTTATGGTGGCTTTGTTTTGGTTCCCTCCACTCCCACATGCTTTCTCGGGATACCTCGTCACAAGCGTAGTATCTTAAGAGCCACGAGACCCAAACACATGCCATATCTTCGACGGGTGATTTCTCGAACTCAGTGGCACCTAGAGATGTCTCATTAGATCCAAAAGTTCCAGTTTCGAGGGCCCCTCACAAAACTCCTCTCGCAGATTCTCCATCTCCATCCAGGTTCTCTCATTGTCTGTCTATTTTTGTTTGTAAACACACGAAATGTGCAGCTGCCTAAGTCAGGATGGATAGGAGTTGTCCTAAGATGTAGTTTGTTTGAAACACGAGGATGCTCGTGGGACCAAAAAATAACTAACTATGCCAACATATCGGGTGTGGCACGGTGAATGCTAGTGGAGATTTTTTTGGTTCCCTACACTCCCCTGTGCTTTCCTGGGCTACCTCGTCATCCGGTGTAGTCCCTTAAGAGCCATTAGGGCCCAACACGCCATATCTTCGACGGATTTTCTCGAGACTCATGGCACCTAGAGATGTCTCATCATCATTGAATCCAGAGCTCCATGTTGGGGACCTCTACAAAATCTCTCATGGTTTTCTCTCCATCTCCATCCGGTTCTCTCATTTGTCTATTGTTTAAACACAAAAAATAGTGCGATTTGAGTCACAGTGGAGTGTAGCAGGTTGTCGAGATGTTTTGTAGTTTTGCAAACGGAAGCTCATGGGACCAAACCAACTACGCCAACACATCGGGGTGGCTAGGTGAATGCTAGTGGAGGCTTCATTTTGGTTCCCTATGCTCCCATGCTTTGGGCTACCTCTCCGAGGTGGGCATAGTCCTTAAGATCCCTGAGGCCCAAACACGCCATATCTTCGACATGTGATTTCTCGGACTCTGTGGCACCTAGAGACATCTCGTTAGATCTAGACCTCCATGTTGGGGCCCTCTACAAATCCTCTCTCGGTTTTCTCCATCTCCATTCGGTTCTCTCGTTGTGTATTGTTTTTGCAAACATGCGAAATAGTGCGTAGTTGAGTCGAGTAGTGGTTCCCGCTGTGGAGGTAGTTTGCAAACGGAGCTCATGGGGGACCGAACCAACTATGCCAACATGTCGGGGTGGCTAGGTGAATGCTAGTGGAGGCTTCATTTTGGTTCCCTACACTCCTGTGCTTTTGGGCTACCTCGTCCGAGCGTAGTCCCTTAAGAGCCCTGAATGACTAGATTGGCTTAAGAATGAATTTGATAGGGGTATGTCTAAGAACACATGGGAGTTATCAATCACCTAGTAAATCTTTCTTGTTTAGTTCTAGATGGGAGTCAGCTGGCCTATGGCTTAGTGACCTTCCATTCATTGATAATTTATGTTATGATAAACCCATGGATGCTTTCAAAAGTGCCTTAAAAGGATAGGGGTAGTCATCAAGCCTAGTGAAGGGTGTGATGTGATTTCCAAATAACTTGAAATGCCTCCTACAGATTTAAAGGTAATAACATGAATTGGATAGGATTAGACAATCAAGAATCATTGAGTGTTTGAATCAGAATGTCATTGCATCTGGAGACATTCTCAAGCATTGGAGTAATGTATATGGA
This sequence comes from Taxus wallichiana var. yunnanensis, assembly GCA_018340775.1. Classification (NCBI taxonomy): domain Eukaryota; kingdom Viridiplantae; phylum Streptophyta; class Pinopsida; order Cupressales; family Taxaceae; genus Taxus; species Taxus wallichiana. Next base: position 446,382,609 of record CM031239.1, read on the forward strand.
GAGACATTCTCAAAATATCAACAAATGAAAGGCATCAAATTGTGATGAATCTCGGGTGTTTTAATAGGGAGAAGACTATGAAGCATAGAAGAATGTAGTAAGTGCATGATAAGATAGAACCAGTACAAAGAGACCATGAGCAAGAAGAAGCACAAGTAAGGTAAATACACATATACACATTGATAAATTGAATGAATAATTACTCAGATTAGGTAACTCTTTATATACATACATTATATAAATATTGATTTCCAAAGTTTGATGCATATTATACATTGAAAATGCTAGTACATGTACATCACCAATAAATGAAAAAATAATCCATAATGTCTTAAATATTGTCAAGTGCACATCATATTAGATTCATGCGAAAATAATCTCAAAATGTAAGGTCTCATACAAAATTATCAAGTTCCAAATAGTATTTTAATGTGCATAATAAATACAAAAATGCCCAAATAGGTCATATACCATCAAGTTCAAATGCCATATAGGCGTACATACAATGCCATGCACATAGGCATACAAAAACAATGTCATGTAAGACATATATATTTCCTACTCATCAAAATCTATCCCTCTCTTGGCCTTGCTCAAGAAGGCCCTCCCTTAGATGAAGATGGAGATCCATGAGATGACTTTGGATCATCTGAGCCCATGCTTCGAGTCCTCTTCCGCTGAATACTCACATGTAGATGAGCCTAAATGCAAACAATGTTTTTTTTTTGTCAAAACTTAATTTATATATGTTTTCAACATGTATTTAAGACCATGCTAGAATGAAAGTATTTACATAAATACACAAACTTACCATGAGTTTTCGATCATGCCAAATTGCATCTCATGCTCGGATGAGTCATCGGGAGCTCTGCGTAGTATGAACGAGAGGGTATGAAGATGACAAAGATGGAGGAGTCCATGCCCTCGAAGTCAAAATGGAGGGGGTTAAAGTTCCCTACATACACATAAGATCAGAAAATCTAACATCAGAATTAGCGAAAATAGAGCTAAGTACATGTATCTACATAATGACAATATTTTAACTAATTTTATCAATATAGAACTATTGTTTTTACCCCACCACGCCTGTGAATCAAATGAACAGGGTTGCTACCTGTCACAGGTAACTCCTACATATACACAATGAAGGACATTATTAACATAATTTAATAATTCTACAATGAAAGACATTACTAACATGTAATTTAACATAATATGAATTACATGAGAAATTTAACAAAATTTACGTGTTGTTTGAATACCTCAGTGAGTTGCTGCACAGATGAAATGAAATCGCAGTGCGAAACACCTTTATTACTTGTCTTGTCGAGAGATGGTGGGGTGTCTAGTGAAGTCAACATCTTTATCAAACATGTATATCATGTGAGTTAGATGGACATACAGAACATAACATATATTTGATTCATTTATATATATTATAAACTATATATATATATATATATATATACATAAATATATACACACACACATGTATGTGAAAATTTTACATAATTAACATTCTAAATTACCTCTGTGAATGTATGTGTATGCATGGTGCTCACTCCACTTATGGTCGGGATGAAGATGTGCCTCCCAGTGCACTTATAATATCAATGCATGTACATGTATAAAATACAATTATTTCAAAATTTAACATATATAAGTAAATCAAGTACTCCAAAATTTTTGTAACACACATAACAAAACATAAAAATTTACTTGTGAAGGTGACGCCGATGAATGTAATCCAAATGTCTCACTCAAAAGGACATCTGACATAGTGACATTATCATGTTCACCCCTAGCACCAGGTGCACCAAAATCGATGTATGCATGAAAAAAGTATCATCCTCCTCGGGCCCCAAACATATGCTACCACATGACGAGCAAAGATGTGGCCTCATGCTAGTACTCCCTGAGGGAATACTCTATGTACCTCCATGAGCATCTGGCTCAAAAATCTCCCTCGTATGTCGAACAAGGGTCGCAGATAGCCCCTGAAGCGCGTGGAGTGTATCAATCTCTACTGTCTCCTTCACTTCTTGAGGGACAATCTCAGGGTGAGGGGGCTTCTTGTGGGGGAATCTACCTGCTTGAATAGGTGCACGTTGTGCACCTGGTTGATCCTGTGCAGATCCTTTTCCTCGGCCTTGAAATCTCAGAAATCAAAATAATTTGGGATCTCGTTGAGGATAAACTCATAATAGAGTTTCCTCAGAAAGTATAGTGGCACCTCGTTGTTATTACAAGGTGGAAAATCAAACACCATCCACCATCGGTCCCAAAAATTATTTTTAATCAAATTATTATTGCACCAATGGATGGGAAATCATTTACATGTCAACGGAATAGGAAAATTAGTGCGGGGTCCGTGAATAAGGCGCATATGAGTTCTTTTGAAATTTCTTTTTTCTTTACATCCACATATGACAATTTGTTGGAATAATAAACCCTACAACCCTCTCTGTAAGTTGTCCAACGATCAATTTTCCCATTGCCACATCAATTTGAACAAGTAATGCCTCCAATGTGTTTGCAAGAGAGGCGCGGTGGGGGTTTGTAGATTGTGCATCCCTCATTGTTTTGATTAAATCCTCAATTTCAATTTTTTTTCAACTATTTGGGCTGCTAAATCTTCTTGACTACCCGAGGGATGTTGAGCAATTGTGGGAGTGTCGGGAGGGATGATAGGAATAACAGGGTTTGGTTGTGGTTGATTCCCTCGACCTCTAACTGTAACAATAAAAAATATGTATTCAATTCAAATTTTAATCTATAATTATCATATTTCACTCACATTTGAGGACGTAAAATGATAGAGGCTTGAGCCTGTTTTTTTATAGTAAGCATAACGCATACGCCTTATGCTTTGGTGATTCTGAGACAAACAAATTAAAATGCGGCGTGTTTTGCTTTTTTAGATTCTTGTCCACTTTTTGTCCCCCCAACTTTGTGCACTTACCCTCTTATAGAATCAAATGTACCTCTTCCTCTCATTGGAGATGATGATGGCCCTTCTTCACACCACTTTGAAAATTATTCCTCTTGTTCTTTTCTTTTGATTTTAATGTGAGTTGACAAGCATCATCCAAGCTATGGATCCGAAGCATACTCAGTTCATCTTGTATGTTATAAATCAACCCATTCACACCTTTTATTCTTCAGACTCTCCTTGTTCCACCCGGATTAATAGCTTGTAAAATTCATTGGTATAATCTTCAATGTTGAGATCCTTTTGTCTTAGGTTTTGAAACCTTCGAAATAGTGTCTGGGAATAATCTACAAGAAGAAACTTTTATTTCAGCTTCTTCACCATTTTATTCTAATTTTGGATCTTTCCCTTTCTTTTCCTTTGTCTTTTCATTTTATAGGTGATCCCACTAGATCAATGCACGTTTGGCCAACTTAGTGCATGCAAAATTAACCTTCTTCTCCTCTGAAAGGGTTTTCCACAAAGAATTTATCCATATGATTCAACTAGTCAATCAACTCCTCTGGTCATAACCCTACCATAATCAGGAACATTAATCTTGATGTCATCATTCATCCCCTCTAAAGTTTGGATCAATCTCTCCTCAAATGGTCTCTCATTCAAGGTGTCTTTATCTCTCTCATTTCCTCCTTCATTCATTAACGAAGTTAATTATTCGATATCAATATTTGGCTCTTCTTCCCCATTTTCATGTCTCCTTCTAAGGTGAGTAACTTCTCTGACGATCTCTGCAACTTGTCTCTGTAGCTCTTGCATATGCCTATTCATCTGGGCATAACCTCCCCTCCCATGTCTAGCCATGTTTATATAAAATAGAGTCATAAATTACATAGACAAATGTAATATATATTACCTTCACTATTCCCATGATCCAAATCCTGCTCTGATACTAATTGATGTGGATCCAACTGCAAGAGGTTGAAATACCTCCAAAACACACACAAACAATTTACAAAAAAAACGAAGCTTCAAAATAGATTTCTTTTCATTCTAGAATCCACACTAATCTTTTACAACCTTACAATCTTCCTTTTATTTCCCACTATCTCTAAGAAAACCCTAAAATGTGAAAAAAAAACCTAAAACTCAAAAAACCCTAAAAAGTAAAACACCTCGGATGGACCCCAATTTTTGCGTAAAAAATATGCCTTTGTAAATTAAGGCATACATCAAATATTGGCTTATTACATAAAATAGAACAAAAGATATTAAAACTCTAAGTGCTAGACAAATGCTAGACAAAACCACCAAAAAGGTTCGGAGTCAATTTTAGACCACTAGATGAATGAATTGGGCCCCGAACAAATGCCAAAAAGTCACTTAACCTTTTCAGAAAGGTTGGCATGACACAATACTAATCAATATATATCACCGAGGAAAATTGGCTCTTAGATCAAAAGTTATGGTCTCCGAAATTATCGTTGCATCAAATCTAGTCAAATCAATAGGGATTTTTACCCCATTGTGATCATAGGAATTGTATTCATTGTTTTACCACACATTGTACCTATATGTATGTACACTATTTTCTATTTAATATAAATAGCACAATCTTGCTAATGTATGTGTACTTGAATGTGTAATGGTTTTAAGCATCTACTTACTAGTTTTTACTGCATGTTCTATAATTATACAAATATATTTTATAGATCCATCTAATGAACAAGTTTTAGGGTTTTCCATAATGTCTCCTTCGAAGCTTTAGCTCAATGGTATCATAGCTAATACTCATTTCATCATACCTCATTGGTATTAAAACTAAGTTTGTCACACCTTTCTATCTTTAAAAATAGTTATATTAATATGGAGAATTGGTATTCAAACACGTACTCCTTTTATTCTCTATTATAGTAATGGGAAAAGTGATCAAGAAGGAAGACAACTCCCATTGAACTATCCCTTTTAAAGTTTCTAAAGGAGAATACATGTTTACTCGAAAGAGATCCAACATGTCTCGTACCGAAAAGAACAATTGTGAGTTTCTCTCTGTTCCAAGGAGAATATATTTACTATTATCACAAATTAGTTAATAGATCTCATGACATGCAACAATAATCTTGTTGAGCCTATCATCCATGACATTTTTCAAGATGAGGAAATATATTTTCTTGTCATGCAAAATCTACACCAAGAGATATCCACCATGGAGAAAGAACTAGAGCAAATCGAAATTTAGTACACAAATTTCCAAGCATCCGATCCTTTAGCTATCACCACACCATAATGCCCAATCATGATGTGTGATGTTGAAACAAAGACAAAAGAAAACTTGACAACTCTTTTTCACTCACAGCCTTCAGATTCATCAATTATCTTAATTGGCCATTTTAAGAAGCACAACAAGGGAATTAGTTCCATACTACCAAAGCAAATGGGCTATGAAATCGAAGGCCCGGGAGGAATGTGCCAAATCATTACAAATATTTTTATATGAAGATGAAACCGCACAATGTGGGTCTTGGTTACTATACACACCATATTGTGCACAATGCAAGATTTAAAATGCCCCACGATGATGATGAGAATCTCCAAAAACATGACGAGATGTTATTATGAGCTCAAAACCCTTTCTTAAGCCCCTCCTAGATGTTCAACCCTTTCTTAAGCCCCTCTCTGGCTCTCCCACACCCTTTCAGGCCTTTATGTTATGTTTTCTTTCTTCCTTATCATTTTCAAACCTTCAAAGATGCATCTATTGTGCAACAGTTACGAAAAAAATGATGCGGTGATTATGCAACCTCCGCGGCATATTAGTCCTCCATTGCAATGGTTTTTATTTTACTGGCAATTGTGCAAACCACCACTTGCAAGAATTGGCAGTTCCATCACGAGTCAACTTCCACTTCAATTTCATAATTTTTTAATCTTTTCTTAGGCCAAAATTTGTGTTTTCATAGTTTCTAACGCACAGTTCACATTACTTATCCACAATACTTAGTTTTACTCCCTAATTTATTGATTCTAAGACTTAGACTGATTGTTGATCTTGATTTATGATTGAAAAACTCTTAGAGGTTGGTTATTAAGGAAAGTGTATGCTCATTTGTTGCCCACCCAGAATTTTGAGAATTTTTGAGACATAATTGTTGTTGTGTCATCTTGCATCCTGAAGGAAAGAAAGATCAAGCATCTAAAGGCCTTGATTCTAATACAAAAGACTATATGATTGTGAGTTGTTATTGTCACCAAAGAGAGAGAACACAAGGGCCATCAAACCAGATCTTTGTCTCCCCTTGAGCCAGCCACAGTTCAACTGATATTCCTCCTCCTAAGTGAATCAATCTCCATCTTTTTCCCACTAGATTACATCAGCCAAAATCCAATTTTGAAATCTCAATCGGAGTAGTTTTCTGAGGGCATGGAGGAAATATAACTTTATCTCAAAAGCAGAAGAGAGGTTGGATCTATTCAATTTGTTTTCTTTCATAGTTTAGTTTTGATTAATATTGTTTTGCTAGTAATTAGAAAACTGAGAAGAAACCAAAAGAAAAGAAGATAATTAGAATAATTTTGTTTCATTGCAACTTTGATTAATTAACTATATTAGAATTTCAAAACACCTTGCTCTAGGATTTTCCCATCTCTGGGATCAAGCTCTAGGTTTAAATTAGTGATTTGTTTTCTTTGTTCTTATATTTAAGTAAATTTAGTTTTACAAATACAAAAAAACCACAAAAACAAGCATATCATTTAGTTATTTGCATTTGTACACTTTGAAAATTCTCGCTACAAACTAGATTAACTTTTAGTTTACGATTCAGATCTTTGATTGTGTAATTTACATTGTTCACATTAGTTTTAAACTTAGGAACTTACATTTAGACAATGTAGGACTGCTAGGTCCAAGTGGATTGAATCCTGACTGCTCACTTGGTTCTTTCATCAATACAATATCTCTCTATAGCTATATAGCCAACCACAAGATAAAATCATAATCAATAGAGTATCAATAGGGATATGGGCGAGACCGCTAACAAATAAGAATATGGACCACTCTCATATACTCATTCAATATTCATGCACTCGGTTGGTAAAGAAAGGAAATGCAAAATTTATAGATCCAAAGATGTAGTTGGAAATGCACAGTAGTGAGAGGCACGAAGACATCAAAATAAATCTGGCATCCACATGTAGTTTCTTGCATGTGCTAAGTGTGCATATAGTTTCCTCTTCTTCAATCATTGTTCGCCACAGTGAAATAATAAGTCATTTTACATATGGGTTGTATTGGTGGAACGAATAATTCCATTGGAGTATTATTTTAGTTTTCGCTTAGTCTAACAATGAAGACCCTCCCATGTTAAATTGAATACTATGGTGTCATTGAACGTCTATCTAGCTAGTTATCAAAACCAGGGACTATCATAATGTATATATGGTAGGCCATATCTATTGGATAACCAAGAAACTTGGTTCACCAATACCAATTCGCTCATCCACTTACAAATGTCAAGGCTTCAATGTTGTGCCAAAACCAATATCATCAAACCCGTTGTCTCTTGTCTCAAGAGAATGGCCACAACTAAAAAAACATAACTCATGTGTATCTCAATCTTATATCTATATGTGTGATATGATGTACCTACACAACCTCACTACGGCACCACCTCGAGTTTATTACTCCACTAATAAAAATTAATTCATAATGATCGAGATCAGATCACATTGGTATTTTACTAGTCGTCTGCAGGGGCCGAATTAAGGTTTCGAAGCGCCCTAGGCAATACACGGAGAGTACGCCCCCCCTCCTCTCCCAAAAAGGCCTAGTATCCACAAAAATAACCCAAACTGAAACACCATGTAACAGGTAAATCTCATGTCAGCGATTAGTTAAATTTCCGTTTCAACTTTCTAGGGAGTACACACACTGTCACACGCTCAATAATAATGTCAAAATATCTATTCTTGATTTTTTCTATGAGTAATGAAAGTCTGAATAATTTACCGCAAAAGTTAAAAGACCTAAAAACATAATTAAACAAACAACCAAAAGGACTAGGAAGTAGGAGAATTTCAATTTCTGCGACTGCATATAATGATATAAAGTTTAAACATGTTCCTACTACTAGTCACTACCAGATTGAGATCATAGACATACTTGTAGGTGTAACCTGTTTTGTTCAAGTTCGCTTACAACTATTATCAGCCAACAACATTTTCTTCGTTTGGTTGATTGAGATTCCTATGATTGGTCGCTTAGCTTTGTAACTTGTAAGTTGTGCCACTGCAATCTGCTTTATATACTAAATTCTAATATATTATTGGACAATGAAAATTAAAGCCGACCTGAAAATTACATACAAATATATATTGTTTTACGTTCAGTGTTCGGGTTCAAACTGGTAAATCCGACCTGTCATTCCTGAAAAATTGATTTTTAAAAAACTTTGGCCGCCCCTCCATGTTTGGCGCCCTAGGCAACTGCCTAAGTTGCCTAGGGCATGAAACGCCCTGTCATCCGATCAATCGAATACTATCTTAGCACTATGGGAGATAGTCAAGTCGATGTGATGAAATATAGGTTGATATGAAAACACGAACACGTACTAATGGAATGCACCATCACTTACTCATAGAATAAGATATAACATACAATGATGCATCATTTATTATATACGCGATATGAAAAATGATTGGTATCGTGTCTATAGTGATGGATGATGGTGGATAAATGTGTAGCTTGACTCTCTCTTGAATATATATATATATAATGGTTGGTTATTGCTATATATATTCGATCCTTTATCGATGATGCAAGGTGGAGGTCCCTTACATTGGTTTAAAGACTTTGACCTGTGGGGAGATGAGGCCAATTAAATTTAAATAGAATATTAATGTGAACTACTCGCCATCGTATGGTCTTCCAATGAATAGGACAACAAATAATGAATAGTACACTACATTAACAAAAAGGTCGAGTGTCAAAATGACCTTGTCATTATCAACGACATGGACATTTTTCCCATTCATGATTCCCATCATACAAAATATGAGATGGCCATTCTAGAGTAGTGATTTAATAAAATATGAATGTTAAATCTAATTCAAAGTCACTACTGTGATAAAATACACAAATTACAAATGTTAAGCACTCTAAAGATTCAATAGTGCCGATAAACAAGAGAGATAGGGCACTTACGATTTATGCTTGTCCCGAAATAGATCTAAACTGGAGCAACTGATGAACAAGTTGGGAAGAGTGTTGGAAATGCTCGATGTAAATTTTGGAACTTGTAGACTAGCCTAGACACATGTGCATAGGCTAGGGTGAGGCACTAGAGACGTTTTGTAGGTGCTTGTGACCGCACGTAGGTCGAAACATATTTTCCTATGTCACTAGGGTTTCACTATCCTTCGTTGTTGGTCGTATGTGTGTTCTGGATGATCACAAAATTCACCTATAACTTGTAAAACAAATGATATCCTACAAAACCCCAGACTACATCAAATCATAAAAATAAAGATGCAAATGGGGAGTCAAATTGACCTTGAAGGTTACCCGACAGAGTGAACTTACGACCGAGTATTGCACTACATCTCATACTCCATGTAGTTTTGTGTTCTTGTGTGTGAAATAGTGTCCTTAGGTTTCCATCACGTCGATGATGCTAAGATAGCGGCCTATAGGTAGATATAATACAAATGTGTGGGATAGAATTCAAAACTTCCCCTTCCTATGTAGTGTATGCAGAGTAATAAGCCCAAAAATGCAATCCCTAAATGATAGTATGTAGATATGATTTCCCTTTATGTATGTTGTGTATATATAGGGATCTCTTGTTTGAATTTTGACAATAGTGACATGACATGTTGACTAAGACCTCGGGATAGGAGTAAGAAAAATGAAAAGGCCGACCACAAATGTAAAAAATGTGAATAAGAACAAAGAGGAAAAGAGTGCCCAAGGTGGATAGGAGCACTTGGTAACTACTATCCAGGCCCAGGCCTTTGGTGTCCTGAGATAACGAAAGAAATATGAGAAGACCGATAAACACAAATCCCTATGACTTTGACCGAAATTGGGTGCAGTGTGACAATGTGAGAGAGAAGGACAATAGAATTAATCAAAGCAAGTGAATGGATTGTCACTAGTGAATAATTTTCTTACTTGAGATCCTTGTATATAACAACATACTTGGTAGTATAGTAAAATAGTACTAGGTGTTTGATTTTGTATCTACCTTTACCCCCCTTATGTTATTTTAATGAAATTCAAGTAGCGTAAAGGAAATAAGGAACATACCAATGAGAATTCTCAAGAAGCCATGTTGCGAAGTACGCGCGAAATATAAGAACATATAACATTGCAAACCATGGATCAACAAGTCGATCCATGTGGCATAAATAGAGATAGTGAATTGTTGTAAGGAGCACTTGGAGAAATTGACGACTTGATTTTGGAGAATTTGAATATTTAGATATTTTGAATTGTTTCCAATTGAGATTTGAAGGGGTAGGGAGTGATCAGTTCCCAACCCGATTTTGTATGTTTGAAAAACTAAAGGATTTGGGCATCCTGCCGCCAGAGGAAGAGTGTTAGGGAGAGAGGTCTAGTTTTACCCTCCATCTATGACTACATCCTCAAAAGGACCAATTGTTACTGAGAGACGAATAAAGACAATTTTTTTCCATTTCGATTCATGTTTAGTTCCATGTTGAATAACCCATATAGGAGTAGTATAGGAAAGGCAATGATGTCTCATTGCCCCCACTCCCATGGGTGTCATAATTTGTATAGTGTTAGATGGCTTCCATGTTAGGTCATCTAGAAGCGATGTAAAAATTGGTTCCGATGCTAGGTCATCTGGGAAAGATAGTGATATAACTCCCATGTTATGTCATCTAGAAGAGATAATGAAGTGATGTTATGTTGTACCGATCGATTGATTTGATTTGAATATTGAATGATTGATTTGAAATTGAATGCATGTGATAGATTACTCATATCGATATTTTTACTTTTTGCCCCCAGATTAGGTCATTAGGGGGAATAGATTTGAAGTGGTAGAAAATTTCAAATGTTGTATGAGATGATTTGTACCTTTTCTTGAGTAGCATCAGAGAATTTTTTTGGATAATGATGTATTAGGAGTATTGAATGATTGTATAGTAGCTTGAGAGTGATCATAGGGTGATCCTAATTATATGCCCCCTTTTGGTGAAAAGGGGATGGATGGAAATAACAAGCACTTGAGCTGAAAGTAGAGGTGAACCGGTGTAATAGCGAACAAAATATAACATAGAAGGTGTTGCAAAATTACGTGTATAACGAGTTGTAAATGTGCCAGATTGGAATATAACATTGTGGAATGTGTACAATATGGTGGTAGGATAAATTTTGGACAAAATAGCACAAACGAGGAGTAAAACAGAGTAGTAAAGCTCAAGATATGATAAAAACCATGTGTCATGTATTAATTGGAAGAACACATGCAAATGGTAACTATAATCAAATGGAAAAGTGAAATTTTTCTATATATAGTAATGGCAAAAGGTGAATAGAAAATTCATTTGAACTTTTCTTGAGTTAGAATTTGAGATCGGAGCTTGTGAGGATACCACATATTAGGGCAATGAGGTTGATGAGGTTTAAGAGAGTAGTGGAGGCCCTAAATTTGCAGACGCTCGATGATAAGGTGAGTAAGATTATTTTTTAAAAATGTGGAGAATTTTTCCCAACTTTGTCATTTTTGGAAAATTTGAACTTTTTTGTTTTCATGCGTTTCTAACTGGGCGAGGGCGGCCAAGGCATTTTCGTCCTTCGGTACTCCAACGCCAAGCTCTGGCGTTGGGGACCTGTTCTAGGCTCTCTGACTAGCTCCCGGGCTGATGACCCAAGAGAGGGATTTTACGCTTTAGTGTGAAATTTCAACATTTTGATGAATTATCGTATCATGATTAGCTGATTTTAAATATGTATAAGGTACTAATGTCGATATTTTGTTGATGTTTATGTTGTGAAGAAAGATATACACTCGAAGGAGTTACTGCAGAGGTCAACATTTGAGTACATTTTTGACCTTGGGGTTATCCAATGTTGAGTGGGATATAATAGACCATGCCAACATGTGACACATAGAGAGATTGGGTAAGGAGCCCCATAATATACCAATGACTACTACATTATGTGAGAGGTGGTGTGCGAATACGTGTACTTTTTGGTTTCCTATTAGGGAGATGACTATGACCCTAGAGGATATATATCATATATTGCGACTACTGTTGTGGGCGAGAGAGAGAGAGAGAGAGAGAGTCCATGTGATAGCCATAGTGGATCTTTGAGAGGCGGATGAGGCGAGATAGATGATACTTTATAGGTACACACGGGTACTACAGAGACCCATATTAGTCTAGATGTCATACTGAGATCAGGTGTTCCACGATTGCGAAGTTCATTGCGGTGATTATCACTTCATCGGTGGTAGTAGAGGGAGGTGGAGTGGGAGTTTTGTATAAGATGCATGAGATCTATCAGCCCATAGACGAGGATGGGACTAGATTTTCATGGGCGCAATGTGTATTGACGTATTTGTACAAATATTTATATAGGTTTATATAGAGAGGCCATTGTGGTGGTTTTGAAGCCACCACATTGTTACATGTTTGACCTATGAGCATATTTCTATATTGAGGCCACTTAGTGGGCCACGTGCGGATTGGGCGAGACCTGATATATTTGTTGTGAGATGGGTAGACACCAAGTAGGAGGTTTGATACCACTATTTATAGATCTATGTTGGATTATATGGGACTAAGGTACATCATATGGCAGCCATATCGAGAATATGGTGGATGGCTAGAGGATGGAGTAGAGTTACGGTGCATTTGATGCACCATGTGGTTAGAGGACCGGTTCCCGGGGTGGCTGAGTTTTTCAAGCGAGAGAGGTGTCGCAGCGGTTTGGTATGGCTCAAGACGTGCCCTCGAGTTATATGTATGTGTGTGAGCCACTCTAGCACCGAGATGACCAAGAGTGAGGACGGGCTTAAAGGAGCACAACTAGTGCACCCTAGCCTTGATGAGGTAGATACGGCCATAAAACTGCTAAGGTTGGATGATGTGGTATGTAATCCAAAGCATATAGTGAGTGGTGCTTATTGTTTTCAATTGTTTTTGATGTAACAAGTGCACCACTAGTTGGAGGAGCAAAGGGGTAGGCACCTTCCCTCGATGCATATGGCCTAACAACGACATTAGCTGAGTGTAAGTATTGTTTGTTGGTATTTGTTATTTTTTACTTGTTTATTGTATAGTGGTAGTCGTGTGTAGTAACTAATGAAGTGTTTGGATGGTTACAGGTGATGCTTATTTGTCCTTGATCGTTGATTTATCGATCCGCACACTGATGTGAAATGTACCTTCAAATGTGCTCATGGGAGGTGGGATGTCGGAGAAAGTAGATGTTATTATGGGTGAGCATGCCCATTTGTTTGATCTAGTGGCGATAGTGATAGAAAAATGTATCCTACTATTGAGTGAGCATGACAGGCACACATGGAGACTCAGCGAGGGATAGAGGCTGTAGACACCTAAAATATGCTTACACTTAGCATTTCATTCAATCCAATCAATTAACGACACTTCGTTAAATCCCCATACTTTGATCCATTCTTAAATACCCATTCACAACTATCTTTCGGTCGTATTCCTCCTATAATCAGCTTAGTTGGCTAAAATCTCTCTTATTAGCTAAACATTCCTCCTTTCGACCATTCGAACCTCCCTAGTTCTCTCTAGACCACTTCTATTGGCTTCGTAGGCTATCTATCAATCAAAATTGGTTATCCAGACCCCTCCCAACTCTCAATGAGTCTCTAATCACTTGCTAATCAAGTTTAACTAGCCTAATCCTAGCTTAACTAAGCCTAAAGCATGTTTATCCTAATCTAATCTAAAAGTGCTTTTTGAGATTTAGTCCCACATGCACCCAAATTCCAAATTCTCCCAAGTGGAAAACTATAAATACAAGGCTAAGCCTACCCATTCAAACTACAACTTCACTCACAAGTCCTTCTCTCTCACATTTGGATATATTGGCATTAGACCTCATTTGCATTAGCCAAGCTAATAGGCATTTGATCTTGGCTATCCTCCATTGGCGAAGCTCTTCCATCTTACATCCATAACTTCATAGTAGGTTAGTAGGAGGATATCTAACTTGGTCTTGTAGCCATTTTAGAGAGACCTCTTCACCTCCATTGAAGTAAACAACACATCTAATTTGATTGCTTAGAATCTAACTAGGTTCATTTTTACTAAGCTTTCATGGAGTAGAGAGTAGTATATATGCTAGGGTTTGAATGTTAGTTTCAAATTTATATATGCATAGATAGTTTCTTGTTTAGCTCTAATCTCATGGTGCATGGATGAGTTAGCGAAGCTTTGAGGTTCTTTAGCCTCATTCCATAGCTTTTGTAACTTTCCATTGCACACATTTGGCATGCTGACGAGACACTTTGTCCATCCTCCATTAATGGAGTCATTTTGAAGCTTTTTGTTTTAGTTTCTAATTTTTTTTTTCCTAGTTTCAATCTTTCTAGATTAGTTTCAAGCTTTCTAGATTAATTTTTCAAAGTTTTTTAGATTAGTTTCAAGTTTTTGATTTCACTAACCTTTCTTGTATTAATGGCTAAAATCAGGTTTCCTAACTAGTTAAGCTAGGTTTGTCTTGTTTTTGTGCTCTTTATAGGATCAAAGGAGGTGAAGTGCTGCCAAAATTGAAGCAAATTGATAAAAAATTGATATTTTTGAGATAATTTTTGAAAAATCCCGTGTTTTTTAGCCACCTATAGGAAAGGGAGCGCACATGCCATTCTGTGCATGCAGGTACAACTCTGACTGTCACTTTTTGACAGAGGTGCGCAGGCACCAAATCAGTGGCACATGCACCAAATTAGGGGTGCAAGTACACAAACAATGGTGTAGGTACACAAACAAAGTGGCGTAGGTACACTAACAGTGGTGCAGGTATCATTAGCAATCTTTCATAGGCCATAACTTTTGCTCCCAAACTTGAAACGACTCCATTTTTAATGCGAGTTCGAAAGGTATTAAAGTGAACTACACAATGAAATCATAAAATTAGGATTTTGACTTACCAAAAATTTATGGTTTACATTATTAGGTAAATAGTCATTTTCTAACGTATCTTAAAGTTCAAAAAAGTGTTTTCTTGGCCATTCTAACATTTTGAAATATTTTTTGAGCACTAATCAGTTATTTGCAGGGTTATTTTGGTTTTATTTTTGACTAAATTAGTTAAGTGTTTCATTTCTTAGCTTGAGCAAGGTTTGTAAAGTGTGTATGCTCTCTCCTTGCACCTTCAAAAGTGATCTTGGAGATCAAAAACACTTGCACAACTTTGTATCATATGTTAAAAACACTTGTTATAAAAGATAAAGTAATTTTTATGTGATTTACTAAGAATTTTCACACTGTGTATGCTCTTCCTTCATGCCTTTTGGAGATATTAGGAATCAAAAGCAAGGTGTAAATTCCCTTTATTGATATCAATTTGCAATGGAAAATTACTAAACTCGTTGTCTACAAGACCTAACACTTGTCAAAGACAAAACACAAACCCGCTAATACACATGTTTCTTACAAGTTGCCAAATGGTGTGCTACTTAAAACCACATTAAGTTAAGCAAGATAAAAAAACACACCATATTCAAAACATTGTATTGCAGGTTTCGAGAAAAGGGTACGTCCCTCTCCGCTCAACTGGAACATAACCCCTTTGGCATAACACCTTAAGCTACAACAATGGGGGTGGTTCCAGAACCACAAAGTAGTCCACGCAAGAGGGAACCTTGTGGACGAAACGGGAAGTGCTCCATACTGCCTACTTGACTAGTGATTCCTTTGTGAGATAGCGTTACAAGTTGTCCCTATGTGACCCTTTTAAGTACACAATGGACGCATTTACTGCCCACTATGCTTGAAGGGGGAAAAGTCGAGATACTCCCAAGATAGTCGGGACTATTTGGGTAAATCACCCCACTCGTGGACAACTTTGTAACACCTAGGATGAGAGAACCACCTAGGAGAATATACTTTGGCCAGGAGCCCACTTTGACCAATTCAAAACAGTGTTGAGTTGTGAGCCATCTTTCATCACGAAACGTGTGACGTGTTACTTTTGCTTAGTTTTTCACTTGCCTTAAGGCAAGGTGAAACTCTGCTGAAGTAAAGCCAACATTTTTTCATCCCCATTTTTGATCTTCTTCCTTCACATTCTTTTGACACTTTTTTGATCAAAAGAAGGGTGACTACCTTTGTGTTACCAATCGATTGCTTCTGCCACTTTTTTGTCCGTTTACGCCCATCCATGTTTGCGGCTGGGTAAGTTAAACGTCTAAAGTGTGTGGAGGCGTATTTATATCATTGGTAGCCTTTGTGATCTTGATACCCACGTCAGGATCATCATCATAGTTAGGATTGATTCATCATTTTATCTCCCTTTGACATGTTACCTCATTTGCATTATCTTGACATAATTAAGATACTTATGTCATGTTTCTCGTAAACATGATCTAAGTTTCTGCATTGTGGTGTTACACTGCCCACGTTTTAACACATCCTTAGTATACTTTGACTTAGTTTTATTTCAAACATTGTCCTAAGTCCTTCGAGTCAAACGTCCGAATTGACCCATGCGTCACAATCTACAAACTTTGGACTTAATCCTACTAGTTTATAGATGATATACCATCGTATAGGTAGGTCCACACCACCTTCTTCTACTCCCGAGACATCTAGCTACACATCTTCTTCGTCTCTCATGTCATCTTCTTCTATCAATCATCATCAAACATATTCTAAGTCTTCCACACCAAGTGAACCTCTTTCTTCCAATCAACCCCTGGTGGTCGATCAACAACTCATACCAATTGATCTCTTTCAGAATAAAGAAACAATTAGGGCATTTATAAGGGCATATTAAGATATTCCTTTAACAAATTACAAAAAAGGATTCTCTGTAGACTTTTATGTCATGTCTATTGTGAGGAAAAGATTAATTCCTTTTATCAAGAAACGGAGGAAGAGCCTCAAATCATGCAACTTGATCCTCCTCTTAATCTTCCATCTTCCCATTCTTCATTATGTGATGAAACTCCTTGGTCTTGCATTGATCCATGGCCTATCTTCTCATCACCCAATAACTCTTTGTCTATCATAATTCCTCAATCACAATCTCTTATGGGGTCAACACCAAGTAGCCCTTCATCTTCATCTAGGTGTGGGTCACCTTCTAGTAGCCCTCCCTCTACTATTTGTGGGACATTTTTGAGTATTCCACTATCTTCTATTCTTGGGGCATGTCCAACTAGCCCCTTGTCTTCTAGGTATGGATCACCCCGGGTAGTCCATCATCTTCTATTCTTGGGCCACATCCTAGTAGCCCATCATCTTACATCTATGGGTCACATCCTAGTAGCCCTTCTTCTTCTATTCTTGGGCCACATCCTAGTAGCCCTTTGTCTTCTATCTATGGGTCACGTCCTAGTAGCCCTTCTTCTTCTATTCTTGGGCCACATCCTAGCAACCCTTCATCTTCTATCTATGGGTCATGTCCTAGTAGCCCTTCTTCTTCTATTCTTGGGCCACATCCTAGCATCCCTTCGTCTTCTATCTATGGCTCACCCCCAGTAGCCCATATTTTTCAATCCTTGGACCATATCCTTTTCATCCATCACATTATTCTTCTACCAAAGATGGTGGCAAGCCCATGGTCATTTCTCGCTTAAGTTCTAAACGTCTGCGTTCAGTTTCTTCTCCTTCTCGGGATCAGACAAGTCACACGTTAGCTTATAAGAAACACAAACAGTTTCTTAATCAAGCTCAAATCAAAACTGCAAAGAGCTCTATAGCTCCCAATAAATCAAACAATCTCAAAATTCTAAATCAAGCGCGATTCAAGAACGCACACCAACATAACCATCAAGTATGGCGTAAAGTGCAAAAACCTATGGATAGGGAACTCAAGCTCCCGCATACGAAATCCATGTTTCAAGATAAATCACAGTCATTTGTTGAGTGTGAACTCACCACAATCATCGAGATCGGGGAAAACATGACTCTTGATAAACAAACATGCTTAGTCTCCCTTATCAAGGAAATTACAAACATCGTTGTTGGATCTTACCATGTAGAGTGACTCTGTTGTTCCCACCTTTCCAAAAACTATCAAAATATATAATTAAAAAAAAAAATACAAAAATGCAAAAACATTGAGAAAACACAACAAAAATCAAAGGTACAAAGATCAAACATTGCAATCAGGTATTGCGTACACATGGATGTTTCTTTCTTCCCTTCCTTGTTATTCTTCTACAAGTCTCCCTACCATTTTCATCCCTTTGATGATGTTTTTGGTTAGCTTATTCACACGCATTTTGTGACATTTATCTCTATGGTATCCATTTGACCCTGGTCTTTTATCACCTTGGTAAATTAAAGAACGACTGACCTCCTAGAGATCCTATCACATTCACCATCTAATAAACTTTTTGCGAGGAATTTTTGACATATTTGTTGACACTAGCCAATGTCATCATCACAATGACTTCCACCTCCTTCCATCAAGCCATCTATGGTTCTTAACCCCTTGTCAAACAAGAGAGCTGAAATAGATTTTCAGAAAGAAAAAGAATCAAAATCAATCAAAAATCAAAAGCTAAAAGCTACAAATAAAAATCAAATTGACATATTACTCTCTCTTGGGGTATTTCCAATAATCTCTATCGGGGCCATGGGCCTTTGATTGATAGTAGAGCAATGTTGTGATTAGAATCAAATACATCTCTGTCAGGGCTATGGATGATTGGCTGGCAAAAGAGCAATGTAAGGCTATCCTTTCACCTTCCAAATCATGTATCACCTATCAAAATAAATCATTCCTACACATTGGTTAGGGTGTCTTCACTTGTTTTCTATTAAATCTTCCCTTCAAGAGGTAATAAATTCCACGTGCACACACTAGATCTCTATGAGTAAACATGATTAGTATGTTACCAAGTGTCTTTTTTGGACCTTGTTCAGACTCTTACTCTAGTCCATATCTCGTCTCACGATTTGTGCCTTTGGCTAATCACTTCTTTGTCACGAGGATTCTAAGCTACATTCATATCATTCACATCATTCTTCTACTTTGTTCAGAACATCCATGTGTATAAGATTAATTTTTGCCATGTTTTTGGGCACCTTTGTCCCCTTCTACAAAAATAATCTTCTCCTTCCTTTCTATCATGTGCTTTTAGGCCAACTTACGTTGGGGGCATCCTTGCTTCTTCCCAAAGACTTCATTGGTTTACGTTCACCATCATGTTGAACCTATCCATAATGGCCTTGGGTCCCACTTCTACCTATGAAGAGTTTTCCTTTGAATAATCCCACCTAATCATTGGGGCATTTTGCATCTTCACCTTTCTCATATGCACGTGGCCTTATGCCCTTATACATCCCATCTATCACTAGGGGCATCCACGCTTCCTCATCTTCCTATAAATAGTTTCAGAAAACTTTTAAAAACAAAAAAAAACATTCAAATATGTTAGAAAAATCAAAACATTCAAATATGTTTAAGAAAACTTCTAAAAATTGAAAATCATCCTACAAAATGTCACTCTTTGGTTCTCACCTATCCATGTGCGCGACTCGTGGATCATCTTGATCTACCTCCATCAACAAAAGTTAGGTTGCTTACTTTGTTTGTACTCTGGGGCACAACGAGTTACACAGCATCTTGTTTCATAGTGCACATTGCTTTTTCATTGGACCGAAGTGTCCTTTATTTTCCCTTTGCATGTATCCTTGCTTGGGGCACCATCATTAACCCTTGTCGTTAATTTGAATAGGTTGGAATTGAAGCTTGATAACAAAAACATGGTACTTGTTTCTCTGTTAGGTTTAGCTTGTTTACTTTCTCGTATTGCATTGCATTATGTATGTTGCATGGAGTTACGCATATTTTACTTTCTCGTATTGCATTGCATTTTGTATGTTGCATGGAGTTGGTGTTTTTGACAATGGACATTTGTTCGTATATGGCTTTTCATGTCATACTACACTTTTGTTCATTCTTTTTAATAAGGACCGATGATGAAGATATTTAGCAATATGATGAAAAATAAAGTTGTTTAAAAGGCACTGGATGGATGTTAGCTCATTCCCCCTTTCTTTTCTTCTTCTTCACATTATCATTTCTTCTATTATCTTTTTGTCATCTTTTCGATCGTCGATCGAGTTCTTCTATCACCCCATCGCCAATCGAGGGGGCATCCTTCATTATTCTCATTTTTCTTCTATCCCTTCAAGATTTTCTACTTGTTTATGCTTGTCTACTTTCTTTGAAGTGACGTCGCTTATGTCACCCCAAAGAGGGAAAATGTAGACACCTAAAATATGCTTACATTTAGCATTTCATCCAATCCAATCAATTAATGACACCCCATACTTCGCACCATTCTCAAATGCCCATTCATGAAACTCTTTCGGTTGTACTCCTCCTATAATCAACTTATTTGGCTAATATTTCTCTTATTAGCTAAACATTCCTCCTTTCGACCATTCAGAACCTCCCTAGTTCTCTCTAGACCACTTCTATTGGCTTCGTAGGCTATCTATCAATCATAATTGGTTATCCAGACCCCTCCCAACTCTCAATGAGTCTCTAATCACTTGCTAATCAAGTTTAACTAGCCTAATCCTAGCTTAACTAAGCCTAAAGCATGTTTATCCTAATCTAATCTAAAAGTGCTTTTTGAGCTTTAGTCCCACATGCACCCAAATTCCAAATTCTCCCAAGTGGAAAACTATAAATACAAGGCTAAGCCTACCCATTCAAACTACAACTTCACTCACAAGTCCTTCTCTCTCACATTTGGATATATTGGCATTAGACCTCATTTGCATTAGCCAAGCTAATAGGCATTTGATCTTGGCTATCCTCCATTGGTGAAGCTCTTCCATCTTGCATCCATAACTTCATAGTAGGTTAGTAGGAGGGTATCTAACTTGGTCTTGTAGCCATTTTAGAGAGACCTCTTCACCTCCATTGAAGTAAACAACACATCTAATTTGATTGCTTAGAATCTAACTAGTATCATTTTTATTAAGCTTTCATGGAGTAGAGAGCAGTATATATGATAGGGTTTGAATGTTAGTTTCAAATTTATATATGCATAGATAGTTTCTTGTTTAGCTCTAATCTCATGGTGCATGGATGAGTTAGCGAAGCTTTGAGGTTCTTTATCCTCATTCCATAGCTTTTGCAACTTTCCATTGCACACAGAGGCTATTAGAGGAGGGGCCATAGCTCAAGATTTGTTCGCAAAATATGTGGAGTTGCAAAGCAGTCATTCGAGGTGGCCTTACTACAAAGGGAGGTGGAGAGATATAGAGGCCACGCCCAATGGCTTAGGCGAGCGAAGTGAAGCGTCGAGTTCTAGATCTCTTGCAGGTTGTATATAGCAATAGTGATGATGAGATATGATGTATATGTATGTAGTGATGGATGGGGTCTTGCCCCCCAATTATATTTTTGAAACTATGATTTTTGTCAATATATATATATATATATATATATATATATATATATATATATATATATATATATATAATATATATATATGGATGATTGGTATTATTGTGTTGATGTTGATGTTCATTGATATGTGATGCAATGATTTTTTTTCATATGCTGGTTTCTTTGATGTTTTATTTGTATTGCGTAAATGATAAAGTTGATGTGTAATAGATGATATTGTAGATAGGAAATAGATAAGTAATGCTTTGAAATTTTGATTGTATGTATGAATGAAGATGGATAATATGTGATAAATAGTAATAGATGTATGTGATGTAGTGTAGTAGATAAAATGAATGAGCCATGGTATAGTAAAATGATACATTACTAAGTGTAAGGTGAAATAAATAATCATGTGTAAGTATGATGAAGAGGGGGGAAGAAAGCAATGCCCACTAGCACATATGTACAAGAATGAGGTTCATTTATGTAAGACCCTCGACAATCAAGAATGTTCCATAGAAAAGAGTGCATCATCGAAGTGTATTTCTAGAAAGATAGAGCGTGAAGTGCAAAGCGTGAAGAATGAGCTTAGTTCTTTTTGTAACAGATCCCTCAACAATCGTAAGTAAGAACCGTAAGAACACGAGTGCATCATCGAGGTCATCGGTGAAATAAATCACCTACCAAAGATTATGAAGCATGCAAGGAGTGGTGGACTCATGTGAAGTGGTAGTAGCATGAGTGTAAAAACCAAATTGAATGTCGGATGAAATGGTGTCAATGATGGGAGATGTAATGGTAGGAAGAACATATGTCGATGGATTAGGAAGCCAATGTGAATTAGTAGCACTGTGAGGTAGGTGAGATGATGCCACGATGGATGAGCTAAGTGGAAGACATGGGTGAATAATGATCTTAGGAGATGGATGAATGACAACCTTATAAGTGGGTGTAAGAGACAAGTAAACATAAGTGGATGCACGCTTATGCGGAATTGGAGAAAGAGACTGCTCACGAGAGTGAGAGGAAAAAGCAATGACACCCCCTATCTTCTATTTTTTTTTCAAGTAAAGCATATCAGGTCATTATCTCGATGACCATTGATGCGATGAAAATTACAAAAAGGGATATCATGCTAGTGATACAAGCGATGAGGAGGTGATGTTGATTATATGGCAAGAGAATTAAACACTTATCAAGTAAATCATGCAAAACATCATGAGGCTAAGTATCATTGGAGAAATCCAATGGCTCGCAAGGAGGATATGGAGAAGACTTAGGTTGGGACCAATGCAATGGAGGATATGGATGACGATTATGCATTGGAGGGGATGAAACACGCTTACGAGGTGGAGGATATGGAGCCCTTGAGGGATGTTTAACGAGATGGAAGGGGAGAAGAAGTAGAAGACGATGTAGTAGTAGAAGGAATAGAAGGGGGTTTTATAAAATGTGCAACAATTAAATATTGTTCTATATCAATAACCTTATAGCATAAAAGTGTAAATGATCACAAGTATCAGATTGTAATCTTTCTTTTAATACAAGAATCAAGCCACGACAAAAGATAAATTTCTTTTCTATATCAATAGGTTGAAATAATAACTGATGCATGCAAGAATTGAAACATAAAATGTAATCCTAGAAAGGTTATTTCTATCCTTGATGAAAGCTAGGTAAGAAATCATGTGTAACTTTAGGACCATTGTTAATAATAAAGTGTCTAAGAAAAGCATCTTCCATTTCACAATATGTACTAATAGATCCATAAGGAAAATGAGTATACCATTGAAGAGCATCATCAACAAGATTATGATGAAAAGATTTTAGTAACAATCGATCATTCGAATAAGAAGCCATAACTAAACGATAGTAATTAAGATGAAAATATGGATTACTAGTGTCATCAAAACATGAAAAGGTAGGCATGATAAAATCCTTAGGAAAAAATGAATTGCGAATTTATTTGGAATAGGATTTCCATGAAGAGGGTTATTATGAATAGAAGCATAGGAGGCTTTTCTTTTGAGAGTAAGAGATTTGACTTAAGATTGCAACTAGACAACATCATGCATGATTGATAAACTCTCATGTGAAGGAATCATATAAGAAGTGAGAGGTACATGAAGAGGTTGAAGATTTCCATTGTGAGTGATCATGGGAATGTGAGAAGAAGAAGCGAAAGATAAAGGTTATATGGGAATGCTATATGTAGATGTAGAAGAAATAAGAGGAGGTGCACTAGCAAAAATTGAGAATCAACATGAATAACATCTTGGGAGGAAGAAGCAAGAGGTGGAAGAGGAGGAGAGGAACATGGAATATCGACAAAAATGCTAGGAGTAGATTCAGAAGAAATGATAAGAGGTGAACTAGCAAGAGTAGTAGAATCATCATGAATGCTATTGGAAACAACCTCAAAAGTGGTAGAAAATGGACTGGAAAATTCACATTCGGTAGTCGTAAGTGAAGTGACATTGTCACTAACATGTTCATGATCAGAAATATAATCAACATCACTATCATACATATTGTCGTATGCAAGTAATTCATCTAGAGGATCATCAACATATAGAGAAGTAGTAGAAGAACTATCATAGGATGTATATTTACAATCATTTGAAACATTTTCAAAGATGAGAGTCATGAGATATAACTTTACATTCCTCTTGATTAGTATTAGAGAAAACATCATGCACATGTATATTTTCAACTTTGGAAGTAACATTATTTGTATTTACTATGGCACAATCAAGACCAAACATACAATCTATAAGAGAATCATCTTGTGCAAGTAATAGACGTAGAAGAAGTTGGAGAAGCCTTGGTGACTATAGAAGAACAAGGGGGCATCTAGTAAATTTTTCATCAGGTGAAATGATGCTCACGCTAGAGTTGAAAAAACTACTAAAAATTTTGTGCTCATTTGTAAGAAGTTGTCTTTGAAAGTTGTCATCAAATCGAGCATGGGAAAAATGTTCATCCTCAACAACATCATTCGGAAAGGATTCACACTAACATGATGCATAGCTTACATAGGAGAGGAAGATCTATCTTTAGGCAAGGAGTTTGACTAAGGATGGGGTTCACTAAATGATTTAATATAATTTGAATATTAAATCTAATTGTAGAGTCACTACTATGATAAAATACAATAAATTACAAATGCTAAGATCTCTAAATATGTAATCATGGAAGTAAACAAGAGAGGTAGGGCACTTATCTGATTTATGCTTGTCCCGAAGTAGATCTAGACTGGAGCAACTTATGAACAGTGGGAAAACAGATTGGAAATGTTCAATGTAAATTATGGAACTTACGGAATATCCTGGACATGGGTGCCTCGGCTTGGGTGAGGACGTTTGAGTACCAGATACCTTATGTAGGTGCATGTGACCATGTAGAGGGTCAGAATCTAATTTTTCATGGGTCACTATGATTTTTTTGTTAGTCATTTGTGTTTCATTGGATGATCACGGAATTCACTTGTAGCTTCAGCAAAATAAATTATATCCCGCAAAACCCCAAACTAAATCAAATTCTAAAAAATAAATATGAAAATGGGGAGTCGAGACTAACCTTGTGGTCACCTGACATAGTGAACTTACGACCGAGTGCTGCAATACATCTCAAACTCCATGTAGTTGTGTGTTTGTGTGTGAAATAGTGTCCTTAGGTTTCCCTCACACCAATGATGCCAAGATAGCGGGCTATATCTAGATAGAATGTAAATGTGTGGGATGGAATTCAAAACTTCCCCTTCTTATGCAATGTATGCAGAGTAATCAACCCAAAAATGTAGTCCCTTTGATAGTATGTAGATATGTTTTCCCTTTAGAATTTCCCGCCCTTATAATGGTATATATGTTGTGTATATATAGGGATATAATGTTTGAATTTCGACAACACAACATTCCGACTAGGACCTTAGGATAGGAGTAAGAAAACTGAAAAGGGTGACTACAAATGTCAAAAATGTGAATAAGAACAAAGTGGACAAGAACACCTAGGGTGGACAAGAGTGCCTGGGTGCTAGTGTCTAGATTGGGCACTGGTGTCCAGGGATAACTGACAAAAATGTGAGAATACTTGACAGACGGGGATCCTTGTGACCAGACTAGAACTAGGTAAAAAAGTGAAAAATGTGAGAAAGGTGTTAGGAAATAAGGGATAAAATATGTGGAATAATCCCTCACAGAATCGCAACAATAGAAACTAATATGCAGAAAATATTACAGATCTCAAATAAAAGTACAGAATAAAATAACACAACACAAAGAGACAATATTTAATGTGGTTCACCCAATTTGGGCTACGTCCACCAAGAATCACTTGCTCAGATTTTATTACAAGCCATCGCTCTCTTAATACAATACCCAGATCTGTTTGGAGCTATGCTCAACAAACTCTACAAAATTCACACCTGAATTCAAAGCACATCTACAATGTTTACATTATATCTACCATATGCACAAAACCATATAAATAGACAAATGCTTAAGTAGTTTTACAAAACCGTGGGTATCAAAACCATGGGTCAAAACCGTCCCATAAACCTATGGGTCAAAAACCTACCCATATGAGAAAATCATGTTTCCCGATATATCGAGGCACGTTTTAAGGCCCAAAAAAAAGGGCTCCGACCCGCCCTCGAACCTTGGCGAGACAACTGTGGAAAGTGTACAATAATCTTAGTGTACAGTCTTCAACACTTTCTCACATGAAAACAGGCTCCACAACCTAACAATCTCCCACTTTGAGAATAGTTTTCCTCTGAGCAAGCTTCTTAACCCTTCACTAGTTTCTGTGAAGACCAACCAAAGCTTAACACAGCTTCAATTTTTCCCTTGTGACAACCTTATTCATCATGTCTGCAGGATTCTTACTGGTATAAATCTTCTCCAACTTCAACTTCTCTTCCTCCAAATCTGTCTTGAGGAAATGGTACCTTAACTGTATATGCTTCGTCCTAGAGTGGAAAGTAGAGTTCTTAGCTAGGTGTATAGCACTCTAACTATCACTATGCAACTTTCCTTCCTCTTGCTTATGCCCCAACTCCTTGAGTAATTACTATGACCAAATAATTTCCTTGCTTGCCTCTGTGGCAACAACATACTCAGCCTCCGTGGTTGACAAAGCCACCAACTTTTGTAGTCATGAAATCTAACTTACTGTTGTCCCACCTACAGTGTAAACATAATATGTTGTGCTCCTCCTTCTTGTCTACATATTCAGCTATATCTGAATCTACATAACCACACAAAGTGGTGTTTGATCCAATGTAGCACAAAATTTTCCCCATGGTCCCTCTCAAATACCGAAGGATCCAATTTACTGCTTGCCAGTGATCTCTACCTAGATCACTCATAAATCTACTCACCGCTCCCACTGTATGGGAAATATCAGGCCTGGTGCACACCATGGCATACATCAAACTACCAACCGCTGATCAGTAAGGTGCCTTGGACATCTGGTTTCTCTCCTGCTCTGTCTTGGGACACTTCTCCTTTGATAACTTGAAATGGCCTACCAAAGGAATCCCAACCGGTTTAACATCCTACATATTAAACATCTCCAAGACTTTCTTAATGTACTCTTCCTGAGACAGAGTCAACTTCCGTTCCTTCTTATCTCGAGATATCCTCATACCAAGGATTTATTTGGCTGCCCCAAAATCCTTCATAGCAAAGGATTCACTTAGCTACTTCTTGAGTACTTTAATTTCCTACATGTTTTTACCTACAACCAACATGTCATCCACATACAGACAAAGGATAATATAACTTCCATCCTCAAATTTCTTTGTATACACATAATGGTCAGAATGACATCTAATATAACCTTGCTCCATCATGAAGTTATCAAATTTCTTATACCATTGACGTGGAGCTTGTTTCAAGCCATACAAGCTGTTCTTCAGTTTGCACACCATCTCCTATTTACCTTTGACATCATAGCCCTCTGGTTGCTACATATATAGTTCCTCCTCCAAATCACCATGGAGAAATGTAGTTTTTACATCAAGCTGTTCTAAGTGCAAGTCTTCTGCTACAACTATTCCTAGAACATTTCTAATAGAAGTCATTTTTACTACAGGAGAAAAAATCTCATCAAAATCTATACATTTTTATGTGCAAACCCCTTGACCACATTCGAGCTTTGTATCTTTTCTTGCCTCCTTCTTCCTCTTTGACTTTGAGCACCCACTTGTTATGTAATGCTCTTTTACCTTCAGGTAGCTTCACCAAATCCCATGTCTGGTTCTCCATGAGAGCCTGATGCTCCTCATCCATGGCTTACTCCCACTCTTCCCGAATCTACCCGCATTTCTTCATCAAAGCTCTCGACTCTCCACTATCGGTGAGTAATAAATAATAAAGAGAAGGAGAAAAAGGTTCATGTTCTCTTCTTACCATAGAAGACCTCCTCAATATAGGAGTTTGGGGTTCCTATTGAGGAGGTTCCTGAACTGATTCATATGTCACTTTCCCATCCAAAAGATCCTCTACCACTGCATATTCTTTCTTGGATTCTTCCATGTTTTCCCATGCAATCGCGCTTATACATGACTTTCTCATTAAAGACCACATTCCTAGATTGAATGATTTTCTTTTCCTTAATACTCTAACATTTATATCCAAAGTCATCACCACCATAACCGATGAAAGTACATTTTCCTGATTTAGCCTCTAGCTTGGTCCTATCATCCTTGTCTATATAGACAAACACCTCACATCCAAAGACTCTAAGAAATGAATAATCAACTTTCTTACCATACCAAGCCTCCTCAGGTATGCCTCTATCCAAGGCACTTGAAGGTCCTTTTTTATCAAGTACATAGTTGTGCTCACCGCTTCTTCCCAAAAAGAAAGAGGCGGTCCTGCATGTAACCTCATGCTCCTAACACGTTCCATTATTTTTTTGTTCATCCTTTCTGACACCCCATTTTGTTGTGGAGTTCCTAGAACCATATTTTTCCTATAGATTCCATTCTTAGAACAATAATCATCAAATTCATTGTTGCAATACTCCCCTCCATTATTTGACTTGAGACATTTTAGCTTAAGACCTATTTCATTCTCTACCAAGGCTTTCCATTTTAAAAAGTGTCAAATACATCATATTTGTTTCTAATACAATAAACCCAAACTTTCCTTGTTACATCATCAATAAAAGTAACATAATAACTTGAACCCCCAAGAGATGATACATGAGCCGACCCCCACACATCAGAATGCACCATCTCTAACTTACTCTCTTTCTTTGTAGGTCCAACCTTGAGAAACCTTACTCTCTTCTATTTCCCATATATGCAGTCCTCACAGAACTCCAAACTTGTTTCTGTATATCCGGGAAAATCATTCTTTATGATCTCCATTCCCTTATGGCTCATATGACCGAGCCTATAATGCCACAATGTCATATCTACTTCAAGCCACAAGATTACAAACATTAGTGTTATAAGTGGTTAAATACAAGGTTCCAACCTTTTTACCTCTTGCCACCACAAGAGCACCCTTGATAATATTCCAAGAGTCCGTTGTAAATATCACAAGACAACCATCACTTCCCAACCGCCTTACTGCGATATCAAATTATGTCTTAATGTAGGCACATGTTTGACATCCTTCAATAGCCAAGTATTCCTGCTCTGCATCTTAACGTGAACAAAACTTTTTCCAACAATGTTGCAAGGCTCATCATCACCAATAAAAACATACCCAAAATCTCCTTGAACATAATTAACAAAATAATTCCTATGTGAAGAAGCATGGAAGAAGCCCCGAATCTAAAACCCAAGATTCAAGTAATATTATGAAAAGAAAGAATCAAAGCATCCCGACATACATTACCTGTTGCCACATTTGCCTCCTTGTTTTCTTCATGTTGTTTCTTCATGTCCCAAAGCTCCCAATAATCCTTCTTTGCATGCCCAAACTTTCCATAATGCCAGCATAGTATCTTGCTTTTAGATTTTGACCTTGCCCGATCCTTTGATTTTACACGGCTTCCTCTATTCTTTTGTCTCCCTCCAGTTTCCATTGTCAACACATTCCCTGAAATAGAAGATTCACCAGAGATTTTTCTTCACATTTCCTCACTTAGAATCACCCCTACAACATCCTCAAACTTCAACTTTGAGTTAGTTGGAACTGAGTTGCTTACCGCCATTACCAGGCTATTCCAACTCTTAGGTAAAGAGCACAGAACTAATAAAGCCCTAACTTCTTCATCAAATTCTATTGTAACCGAAGCTAGCATATTTACAACCGTATTAAAATCATTTAGATGATTTGCTACTAAACCATTCTCATACATCTTCATATTAAACAAATTTTTCATTAAAAATATCTTATTCGAGGCAGATGGTTTTTCATATAACTTCCCTAATGCATCCATTAGTTTTTTTAGTCTTTTCCTTTGAAACATTAAATAATACCGAAGATGCAAGACATAGCCGGATTGTCCCAAGTGCCTTCCTATCCAAAAAATCCCATTCCACATCTATCATGCTCAAGGGTTTGTTCACCTTCTCAAACAACGGAATATAAATATACTTCTGATAAAGGTAATCTTCCATCTACATCTTCCAAAGACTAAATTCTACCTATTGAATTTATCAACTCTAGATCTTCCATCATTTGTCATAGCTCCCACTCAAGATAAAAATTTCCTGTGATTTAACACTTCAAAAAACCAAACCATGCTCGATACCATACCAATTGTTAGGAAATAAGGGATAAAATATGTGGAATAATCCCTCGCGAGAATCGCAATAGTAGAAAACTAATATGCGAAAATATTACGAGATCTCAAATAAAAGTGCAGAATAAAATAACACAACACAAAGAGACAATATTTAATGTGGTTCACCCAATTTGGCTACGTCCACCAAGAATCACTTGCTCAGATTTTATTACAAGCCACCGCTCTCTCAATACAATACCAAAATTTGTTTGGAGCTATGCTCAACAAACTCTATAGAATTCACACCCAAATTCAAAGCACATCTGCAATGTTTACATTATATCTAACATATGCACAAAACCATATAAATAAACAACTACTTAAGTAGTTTTACAAAACCATGGGTATCAAAACCATGGGCCAAAACCATCCCATAAACCTATGGGTCAAAAACCCGCCCATATGAGAAAATCACATTTCCCGATATATCGGGCACGTTTTAAGGCCCAAAAAAATTTGGGGTTGCACCCCAAACCCTGCTACAGGGGGCTGCCACCCCCGAACCCCGGCGAGACAACTGTGGAAAGTGTACAGTACTCTTAGTGTACAGTCTTCAACACTTTCTCACATGAAAACAGGCTCCACAACCTAACAAAAGGACAATAGAAACAATCAAACCAAGTGAATAGACTAGGGAGTGTTTCACCAATGAATACTTTTCTTACTTGAGATCCTTATATATAACAACAAACTTGGCGGTATAGTAAAATAGTAATATGTGTGTGATTTTGTGTCTACAAGTAGATGACCATCATTTTGATCCCATCTTGTAATGATAACAACACATGATCCTTCTTACTCAAACAATTTTGTGTCATCTCCAACCCATTTTATCCCCTTTTATTAGAGGAAAGAATTAGTTTGTTTTATTAGTATATGCCTTCATTTATCCATCATGTGAAATATATAAGAGATATGACCCATGAGAGATATGAAACATGAATTTTCTACATAGAGAAGAAATTTAAATGGTTTCTCCCCATCATGCAAAAGTGTTAATCTTTCGATGACACCATGGAGATCCTTAATGAAGTAGAGGGAGATCAGCCATTGGGTTATTCCATTTGTTTACAAATGTAAATGTTTAACCCCATCCAAGGTAAGGGGATCAAGACACATCAGATTGTACTCACTTTACTGAGAATGGATAGCTAAGATGATGTTATACTATTAATATCACTCATCCCCTTTTCTTTTGTTCCTAATTCATGGTGGATTGGAATGATGCCCGACCATTTATATGGGGATAAAAATTCATCTATGGGGGAAAATAGATCAAAGATATCGATTGACACCCCTTTATTTTGTAATGATGTAGGGAATGGTCATTATGATTAGTTCCATGAACTAGGTCAAATAGTAGAGTAAAGAACTTTATTCTTGCCATATTGGCTTTGAATGTTCAAATTCTAGGATGATTCTCGAGAGAACAAGGAAATAGCTATAGTGACAAGGAGCACCCAATAATTCCCCTGCAAAATGGTAAAGTGGAGGTAAGGCAAGTCGAAAGGTATTATCCATATTTTTCCTCGGAAAAATGGATCAAATAGCCCCGTGCGAAAAGAAATTTGAGAAACGGCTCCGTGAAGCGAACCGTGCTTTAAATCCAACAAACAGATTTCAGGTGGGCTCGGAAATGGAATAGCAGTGTCGAGGAAGGAGAGGGTAGTGTCAAAGAAGCCATAGTCTCAAAGGAGGAGGAATGGAAAAATTTTCAAGTCTTCGGGTTTTGAAACCATTCGAACGAGCCACAAAACAACTAAGTATGGAGGAGACAACAGATGATGCCAAGTGTCCAAATGGTGCATCTCCAAAGTTGAATCCAAAAGGGGAGACTTGAACAAATGCCAAGCCCCCATGTGTCCCAGGCCCAAAATGGGGGTAGAGTCAACAATTAAAATTCAAAAGCGGACATGACGAGCCTAAAAAGACCAAGTATAGAAGTGCTAGCAAAAGCTGCCACATGTCATCTCGGTGTGTCTCCAAAGGTAGATCCAAAAGAAGAGGCCCAAATGAGTGCAAGTTCGCCACGTAGCCCAAGTTAAAAGTGGGATAGATTAGGCCCGAAATTGGCTAAGTATAGAGAATCTGCAGATGGTTCCACATGTTACGTCAGTAATTTCAAGGTGCGGTCCAAAAGGTGATCTCCAAACAAGCGCCGACTCTCCACGTATTCAAGGCCGAAAAAGGTAGGAGCGACTGTTGAAAAGTCCAAGAGTCTGTAGGATCCTTTACGTGTCAACTTGACGTTCCTTCAAGGACAGAATCCTGAGTGGATTTCTAAGTAAGCACAGAACCTCCACGCATCTGATTTCATAAAGGGACAATTGATAGGGTCGAAAAGTCAAAGCAGTAGGTCAAAGAATGTGCCAAGTTTCAAAGCACGATGCTAAGTCAAGGGTAAAATTGGAGAAAGGACTCCAAATGAGTGTCAGGCCTCCGTGTGTCCCCATCAAATATATGACCCCCGTTAAGCATAAGACTTAGCCAAAATATGAAGAATTGAATGAGCCATGGGAGAAACCACGTCTCATCCCAGTGCCACTTCAAAGGAAAAATACAAAGGCTACCCTCAGACATGCGCCAATCCTCCATGTGTCCGATTTCAAAAGGGGGCCCGTTTTGGTAGTTGGTTTCTGCCATTTTCATATGGACCCTATTCAAACTTCAAATGGGCATATCTTTCACTCGAAAGTGCTCTAAATCCTATAAATATGGCACCGTTGGAAATATCTCAGCTTCACCTGGGCGCCATGAAGATATGAGTATTTAATTTTGGAGACGTTAGGTGGAGAAAAAATGAAGAAATTTCTTCCTGTCATTAATATAGAATCTATTTGCCCCAACAACCAGATCGGATTTGATCAAATTTGTCGTTCCTTCTCCTTCAAGGCACCGAACGAGTAATTGATGTAGGAATCAAGACAAATTTGGGGCAGATTTTGTAGGAGGTATTGATGATAGTGGTTGACCTTCAAACTGATTTTCTCACTTCTCTCCTTCTTCCCTCTGTGCTGAATCTATAAAGGAAGGGTCGGGGCTCATTGTAAAGGGTTGGACATTTTCTATTCTGCGCCCTCCCTCCTTTTCACGAGAAGAATTTTTGGAGCCTTTCCTAGCCTCTCCTTTGGGTTGTAATGCAAGATTTTTGCCTCTCAACTACTACGGTATATTGTATATTGGATGTTTTCTCGACCCTCTCATGTATTCGTTATTGTCTCTCGATCTCTTATTGTGTTTTGGTCATCTGTGCATATTCTTTATATTACATTCCTATGGTTTGTGTTAAACTCGCAAAATGAGTGTCTAGCATTCCTTTGGTGTATCACCTTGTTATCTTAGGTTTAATTTCTTGCATCTCTCTAACCCTGTCTCCTTGGTAGATATAATAGACTTAGGATAGATCCTCTGCAAATTTGTTTGTGTACACCTGAATAGAGGGATAGGAACCGACCTTAATCCAGAGAGCTCTCTTAACTCACAAGGTCCCACACCTTGAGAGATGCTCCATGTTTTGCAATCACACCGAGAGTCTGAATCCATTTGGTTGCGAGGCATTTAGGGGTTCTCGTGATTCTGCACTAACAATTTTGACATGCTCGGTGGGACCAAGAATTCTCCATCTTTATTGCAGCAATATTGATGTGCACTTACCGTGATTTTAGCTTTTAAGAAGTCTTGAAACTACACATCCGGTGACTCCAAAAGAGACAGAATCCACTAGTTTCAATAGTCTAAGCTTGCCAAATTCATGAGAAGAATACAAACAATGTCAAGAACCGAAAAGAGGGACTATTTATCTATCTCGCACTTGTCCCCGAGAAGAGGAAGAAGGGGAAGAGGATCCCAGAGGTCTTCATCTCCACCGAACAGAACCTTGTTAATACCTCCTCTGGAAGG
The DNA here is from genome assembly GCA_018340775.1 of Taxus wallichiana var. yunnanensis. NCBI lineage: Eukaryota > Viridiplantae > Streptophyta > Pinopsida > Cupressales > Taxaceae > Taxus > Taxus wallichiana. The sequence continues at coordinate 446,416,781 of CM031239.1, forward strand.
CCGTTCATTCAATCAAAAAGGGTTCTTAGGCCAATCTAGATGGCACAACCAATTCCTTATGTCAATTTCACTAGTAGCAACCCACTCACTCTTAATGCACAAAATCCAATCCCAGTGGCAGCATTAAAGAGCATCCCATATTTCATTAAGAAAACCAGACTTCTCCTGGTGACCACGTTCAAGACATTACAAATGTTTGTACAATCCATGAGATCATTGAGATGGACATTCCAGTCAAGTTACTAGCCTCTTCACTCAATGGTAAAGCTTCACAATGGTTCAGGAGTCTAACAGAAGGCTCTATTCAAACTTGGGACCATCTGTGCAGAGCTCTTCATGACTAGTTTGGAGAAAAGGGAGATAACATGTCCTTGTTGGAGTAACTAACAACAATCAAGAGAGCTCAATGAGCAATTGACAAATTTCAACCTCAGATTTCAAAGGACATGGGACAGGATTCCAACGGCAATAAAGCCCATAGAAGAAGGTGCCTTCTTATACTTTCTTAGAGCTTTAAATTCTGATATTGCTTTAATGATTCAATCAATGGGAGGCACCACTCTACCTACAGCCTATAACCTCTCTATAAGAGCTGAAAATTGTTTAATTCAGGCTAGAAAGCTTGCTCCTAGGCCCTCCATGCCTCTATACCCCGAATTAGGAAACCCAAGTACCATCCAGACACCCACATTAGCTCCTATACCTACTCCTAGGAATTAGAGTTCAGCCAAAGCCTCCACCTCATCCTCTAACACCTCAAAAGAGCTTCAAGAAGTTATGAAACAACTTCAAAACCTAGGGAATGAGTTAGTCAACATCAAGAGGCAACAAGCGCAAAGTTCCAGGCCATATTAGCCTTAAGCTCGGTATGTCGAGCTAGACCCCATATCGTAAAATAGGCCACCAGCCCGTGCTACAAATCAGAACCAAAACCAAGGACAACCTCAAGTTGTTAGACCTTTTCGATCATATGACCCAAACACAACTTCAACATCAAGGGCATTGGTTCTAGCAAAAAACAACATGGCCCAAGAATATGATTGGTGTTTCCCATGCAATCAGCCTCATAACCAATCAATGTGCTTTAATGGTGCACTAAACTAAGCCCCGATGGTGCAAACCAGGTTATGTGTCACAATAATCTAGTCAAGAAGAAAACCAGCAACAAGGAGCTCAAAGAAGAAGCACCTCCAAGTTATTGTCAATTGGCAAGCTGAGGACTTTTGTGGAATGAATCAGTTCCCTTCTCAAAGTGTGGTTGTCAATACACGATTTAAGAAGAGAAGTATTGGAGAGGGACAATCACCAAACTCAGGTAATCCTCAACCCTCCATTACTCCACAAGGCATTGGTATCCAAAATGCAACTCCCAATATGCGAGTCACCTAAGCCACGTGCCAAATCCACTCGGGAACTAGTTGTGGCAACCCATGTGCAAGAGAAAAATGTACCGGGGAAGGGGAAGCGGAGGGATAACTCATTTAATATCAATGAACAGATGAAGAAGACAAATGTGAACATATCAATGTGGGAGTCACTTTGGCTATTCTAGGACAAAGAGATCTCATGTATATAGATCACTATGGCCAATTGGTCGTGCTCAAATGGACCCCTATCTAGCAAGAGAAATTGTTTACAAATGTAGCTCAACCTAAGAGAAACCATGGATAACAACATGATAAGAACTTGAGGCCTCCTCCATTCTATATTTCTTTAATCATTGGAGACAATTTGGTACACAATTACATGATTGATTCGGGGCAAGTAGCTCTGTAATGCCCTATCAAATAGCTGATCAATTGGGCCTTCAATACAAAGTCATCTCTAGGGGTAGTACAATTAGATGGGACAACGGTGAGAACTATCGAGAATCATCAAAGATTTGAGCCTCACACTACATGCCTGCCCCAATGTGACTATATTACAAAACGTATCATTCATAGACTTGCCACCACATTTTGCATTGTGTTTATCAAGAGACTTCACTACTAAGATTGGGGGCTATTTGTCTTCTGATTGTCGCACATGCTTTTCAGAACAAGGTATGGGGCTAAGGCCACAATCAGGTCTGAGCCCATTGCTGATTATCATATTGAGTCTTATGTACCCAGCCGGATCAATGCAAACTACTCAGCCTTTGATTTAGAGGATCTCCCAAGCACATGTGAAACAAATACCAAGGTGGGGTGTATCCCATACTTGACTCTCGATGAATGGGCAAACAAGAGACATGCTTTTGATCCCTACAAAGAGATGGAGGAGTCTCATCTAGGAGTCTATTGTGTGCATGAAGAAAATCGGCCTCTTCTTGACATCATTAAGCCAAACCACAAAGATGATAATGAGGTATGGCAATTGTTATTTGATGGCTCCAAAATTAGGCAGGAGTCGAGGAGGAGCTATGCTTGTCTCGCCCAAAGGTATGCAATACTACTCGGCCTTTTGTTTCCAATTTGCTTGTTCAAATAATACAATGAGTATGAGGCTTTGGTCCATAGAATCGCATTGGCAAGAAACGAGGAATCAAGAACTTGCGTGTGTTTGGTGACAATGAACTAGTTGCTAATCAAGTCCAAGGATAGAATACTACCAGAATGACCTATTAAAGAGTTATAAGAACCAAGTATGGGACCTCATTGAGGATTTCGAGACATTCAACATTAACTCCATCCCAAGAAAGAAAAATGAAGCAGCAAACAAATTGGCAACAATTGGGGGCGTGTTTGATGTTATGGAGAGTATTAAGAATGATAAGCGCCAGCCCCATATCAAGTTGGTTGTAAGGCCAGCTATCCCGCATAACAACAACATAAGTTGGAAAGTCTTTGAAAATGATCAACAAACTATCAAATTTATACAAGAGGAAGTTGAATTCTCCTCCGTGAATCAAGACAGATTGGAGCAGCAATATGGAGATCAAGTGGTGTAGGCCGAGGACTAACAAACTTCCAAAGGGTCTCATTACTCAAAATCAATCTTCAACCCAAATGACCAAATTTGAAAAGAAAAGGCAAATATTCTGGTAAAGGGTGAAGATTCAGAACCCATTTTTATAGAAGAAGGTAAAACATTACAGACATTGGCGGGTAAACACTCAACAAGATAAATTTGAATTTGTTTAACTCTATCAAGATTTCCTAGATGTCTTTGCCTAGACTTATAAATATTTAAGAGGTTTGAACCCCAAGCTAGCACAACACACCATAAAATTGGATCCAGGAGCTAAGCCTTTCAGATAGAAACAAAGGCCAATAAATCCCCACATTGAGCCTCTCATGAGAAAAGAATTGAATAAATTAATTGAGGCCAGTATCATCTTTCCCATCAAGCATTCGAGTTGGGTTACTAACTTGGTGCCCGTGAGAAAGAAAAATGGAGAAATCAAGTTGTGTGTGGACTTTCGTGATCTGAATAGAGCATCACTTAAGGATCACTACCCACTTCCATCAATGGAATAGATCCTACAGGTCGTAGCTAGCTTTGAGAGGGTTTCATTGTTGGATGGATACTCACGTTATAACCATATAACCGTGAAGGAAGAAGATTAATTCAAGACAGCCTTCACAACCAAATGGGGAACCTATGCTTATAAGAAGATGTCATTTGGACTATCAAATGCTGGAGCAACATTTCAAAGAGCTATGGACATGGAATTCAAAGGCTTAATTAACAACATAGTCCTGATTTATCTTGATGATGTCACTATTTTCTCCAAGAATGTTGCAGACCATCTCTTCCACCTTAGATAGGTATTTCAGAGATGTAGAAGGTTTGGGGTTTCATTAAACCCAAAAAAAGTGTGTGTTCCTAGCCCATGAAGGGAAATTGTTGGGACACATTCTCTTGAGAAAAGGATTGAATATTCATCTTTAAAGGGTTGAAGCCATCCGAAACTTCCATTACTACAACATAAGAAGTCTCTCTAAAGTTTCTTAGGGAGGATAAACTTTTTCACGAGTTTATACCCGACTTTGCTACTCTTGTGAAGCCTTTAACAATGATGTTAAAGAAGAGTCTTGCATTTAAATGGACAACGAAGGAAAAGAGAGTTTTGAGGCCATCAAGCTTGCAATATCACGGCTCCAAATCTCATTAACCTGCAGATTTCTCAAAACATTTCATGTTATATTCTTTTGGAGGGTCAAACACCATCTCAACCATCATGGTCCAACACAACAATGAAGGTTCGGATCAACCCATAGCTTTGTTTAGCTAGAGCTTGGAGGACTACAAGGTAAACAATCTTTCATTGAAAAATAGGTCCTTGCTATTATCATAAGCTTGAAGAAATTTAGACACTTGGTCTCAAATAACAAGATCTAACTGCTAGTATCCCATGTTGGTGTTAAGGACTTCCTTTTAAATAAGGATTTGAATGAGAAGAGGGTGGGGTGGATCACTCTGGTAATGGAATATGACATTGAGATCAAGGTGACCATCTTGGTTAGAGGAAAGGGATCAGGTGAACAGCTCACCGCTAAGCAGCAAGGTGAGTCGTGGGAGGAAAAGAGGTTGTCCTATTTCTACGAATGATCAAGAGCAACCAGCTAATAATGCATTTGCTCCATGTTGGACCCAATCCATAGTGCATTACCTAAAAACAAGATTGTGCTCTCTAGAGTGGAAAAAAGAAATGAGAAGATACTTGATCGCAAGCTATCCCATATATGCTTGTTAGTGGTGTCTTTTTAAGAAGGATATCAATGGTATTCTATTGAGATGCATTGAGATAGGCTAGATCGAGAGAGTGTTGCATGAATTCCATGATGGAGAGGTAGGAGGTCACTTTGCCCCCTCCGAGCAATAGCTCTCAAAATCATGAAAGCAGTTATTATTGGCCTACGGTGTTCAGAACTACTACTCATGGGTCAAGAAGTGTAAAATATGTGAATTCTTCGTAGGAAAGGAGAAGCTAGTAGCCCACCCTTCATCTCATTTTAGTGAATCAGCCATTCATGTAATGGGGACTAGACTTCATTGGGGTGATTATCTAAATTCCAGCCAAGGCCACAAGTGGATACTTACTACAACTAACTATTTCACCAAGTAGACCAAGCAAAGGCACTAAAAGAAGCAAATGAATCCAACATTTTGGATTTCTATGAAGGAATAACCACCAGGTTTGGAGTCCCTACCACTATTATATCAGATAATGCATTGGCATTCCTTGGTACAAGGATTACTTGAATGGGTAGTTAAGAATGGTGTGTATCTCAACACCTCATCAAATTATTACCCTCAGGGTAATGGCCAAGTAGAGTCCACAAATAAGAACCTATTAAGGATTATTAGAAGGAATCTGGATGAAAACCAAAGGACTTGGCATACAAGGGTCGAATTAGCTCTATGGGCTGATAGGATCACACCTAAAATATCCATAGGGAGCTAGCCATACAAGCTTGTATATGGAAAGGAGGAAGTATTGCCCATCTCATTGGAGTTTCCCACTTTGGAACTCATGAAACAGTTAGAGCTAGTTGAGTTTGAACCCATGGAAATCAGGTATGTAGAGATGATGGAGGTAGGAGAGGCAAGAGAGCATGTAATGCAAGTCATGGAAAAGGATCAGGCATTGATAAAAAGATTTTTGATAAGAAAGCAAGGATGAAGACCCTCCAAGAAGGGGACTTAGTCCTAAAGTGGGATGCAGATTGGGCAAAGATAGGAAAACACTCCAAATTTGATGCCATTTGGAGTGGCCCTTACATGATCACAGAGTGCAAGAGTAGCAATGTCTTTCGGCCAGCTAAATTGGATGGCGAAGAGTTACAGATCCTAGTGAACGGGATCCATCTCAAACACTGCTACTGAATGGGAAGTTTCCACCCCTGTAAATATTAGCGTAGGATTTTAATTTCCCTAAGTGTGTATGCATATTGTTATGTTGTAGTGTAGTTTTTGTTTCCCTAAGTGTTGTGGGACGGGTTCTTCATTGTTCTAGGTTGCGTCGTTACACGCTACTCACACGTACCTCCAAGTGAACGTGCTATCTCTCTCAGGTATTCACAAGAGGGAGACCCAAAGTTTCTGTAATAGTGGCCATCTCCAAAATCAAATAAATGCAGAGAAACTAAAAAGTCATCTTTAAAACAGTCCATTTAGGGACAGATGAAAGCCCCATGTCGAACAATTTTCTACTCTCATAAACCTTGTTTCAAGATTTCTTTTGAAAATTGAGAGTGCAAACGGTCGAGCTCATGGATGGAACGAGAGGTAGGATCAATGTCGTGGCCATCATTCTTGACTCCACGCCTAATGGATGCTTCAAGGATACTAATCTCTTCATCTAGTAGGCAGATACCCCTGTGAGTCACCAAATTGTTATCCATATTTTTCCCCCTGGGAAAAATAGATCAAATGGCCCCATGCGAAGAAGAAATTCAAGAAACGGCTCTGGCAAGCGAACCCGTGCTTCAAATCTAGCAAATAGATTTCAGGCGGGCTCAGAAATGTAATCGCAAGGTCGGGGAAGGAGAGGGCAATGTCAAAGAAGCCATAGGCTCAAAGAAGAAGGAACGACGAAAGTTCGAAGTCTTCAAGTTCTGAAACCATTCAGAATGAGCCCAAAAACAACTAAGTATGGAGGAGACATCAGAAACTGCCAAGTGTCAAAACAACGTGTCTCCAAAGTTGAATCCAAAAGGGGAGACTTGAACAAGTTCCAGACCCCCACATGTCCCAGGCCCAAAACGGGGGCAGAGTCAATAGTTAGTAGTCAAAAGCAGACGTGGTGAGCCTAAAAAAATACCAAGTATATAAGTGCTAGCAGGCTACCATGCATCATCTCGGTGTGTCTCCAAAGGTAGATTCAAAAGAAGAGGCCCAAATGAGCACAAGTTCACCACTTAGCCCAAGTTAAAAGTGGGACAGAGCAGGAGCTGAAATCGACTAAGTATAGAGAGTCTATGGATGGCTCCATGTGTTGCGTAAGTGTAATTTCAAGGTTTGGCCCAAAGGTGATCTACAAAAGCGCGCCACTCATGCCATGTATTCAAGGCCCGAAAAAGGTAGGAGCGGCCGTTGAAAAGTCCAAGAGTCTGCAGGGAACCTTTACATGTTAACTTGACGCTCCTTAAAGGACAAAATCTTGGGCAGATTTCTAAGTAAGCGCGGAACCTCCACGCATCTAATTTCATAAAGGGACGGAGTCGGGAGGGTTGAAAATTCAAAACAGAAGTAGGACAACAGAATGTGCCAAGTTTTAGCACGACGCTAAGTCAACGGTAAAATTGGAGAAAGAATTCCAAACGAGCTTCAGACCTTCATGTGTCCCCGGTCAAATATGTGACCCTCACTAATCAAAAGACTTAGCTAAAATATGAAGAACTGAACAAGCCACGGGAGAAACCACATGTCAGCCCGGCGCCACTTCAAAGGAAAAATACAAAGGATTCCCTCAGACATGTGCCAATCCTCCATGTGTCTGGTTTCAAAAGGGGCCCGTTTTGGTAGTGTTCTGCCATTTTCGTATAGACCCGATTCAAAATTTAAATGGGCATATCTTTCACTTGGTGCCCTAAATCCTACAAATCTGCAACCCTTGGAAAGATCTCAAGCTTCACCCATGCCATGAAGATCTCGAGTCCTTAATTTTGGAGAGGTTAGGTGAAGAAAAAATGGAGAAATGTCTTCTGTCATCATTAATACAGGGATCTATTTGCCCCAACCACTAGATCAGATTTGATCGAATCTGCCGTTCCTCCTCCTTCGAGGTGCCAAATGAGTAATTGATGCGGAATCAAGATAGATTTGGGGCAGATTTTACAAGAGGTATTGATGATAGTGGATGAGCTTGAACTAGTTTTCCCGTTTCTCTCTCCTTCTTCCCTCTGTGTTGAATCTATAAAAAGAAGGTTCGGGCTCATTGTAAAGGGTTGGACATTTTCTCGTTATGCACCCTTCCTCCTTCTTTTCACGAAGAATTTGTGGAGCCTTTCCTAGCCTCCCCTTTGGGTTATAATGTCATCTTTTTTTCCTCTTAGCTCTTTGCAGATACTATATCGACTCATGAGCAATAATATATATGTCCGTGGATGTTTTCTAAACCTCTCATGTATTCATTATTGTCTCTCTGATCTCTTATTGCGATTTGGTCATCTGATGCATGTTGTTTATATTACATTCCCGTGGTCTGTGTTAAACTACAAAACGAGTGTCTAACATTCCTTTGGTGTATCACCTCGTTAGCTTAGGTTTATTTTCTTACATCTCTCTAACCTTGTCTCCTTGGTAGATAGAATAGACTTAGAATAGATCCTCTGCAATTTTTTTGTGTACACCTAAATAGAGGGATAGGAACCAGCCTTAATCCGAAGGGATCTCTCAACTCACAAGGTCCCACACCTTGAGAGATGCTCCATGTTGTGCAATCACACTGAGAGTCTCAACCCATTTGGTTGCAGACATTCAGGGGTGTTGTGATTCTACACTAACAGTACTTGATCTATTCATAGTTATTAATGGGTAGATCTAGGGATGATGGGATTAAAAATTATATTGGAATATAGAATACTATTTTATTATTTAGGGTGGAATTCATTATTTAATCGGGGTCTACATATTGATTTGTTAAGATGTAACCCCTCATAACGATAGACTAACTAGGTATTAAAAACTGTACAATAATCATTCCCACTAAGACATATGTCACACCATGGTGGTACCTTTGATCCTGCAAAGGCAAGGAGGATCCATCTTAGAAAAAAAAATAAGAACCCAAAATGGATGTCATTTTCTATCATATATGTCACCTAGTATGGCTTAAATCATGAATAACCCGAATGGAGTATAATATACAAGTTAATCATTTTGGTTGGAAAAAATGCTCGATCAAGATCTATTGGTAAGGTTATTAGGAAACAACCACTAGTAACGTTGGACCTTAATCATTCTTGTTAGTGCAAAATCACAAAGCACCCACAGACGCACATCAGAGCTTCTAGGTTGATGTTCGGCATCCAGTGTGATTGCACAACATGGAAACCTCTCTCCAAGCGTGGGACTTGTGAAACCGAGAGAGGAATCTCCGAGAGAAGGTGGTTCCTCGCTCCTAAACTACCCGCCACAAGCTATTCTAGTGCAGGCAAGCTAATCTAATCCTAATCTAACCATGCCAAGGAGACAGAGAGAGAGAGAGAAGGGAAAAACAGCAAAAGCCTACACTAAAACGGTGATACACCAGAGAAGGAGGATGTTGAACATCTATCAAAACTGCCATGGGACAAAGAGAGGTGAGCAATGGGAAGGATGGACAGATGCATCACAGGCCCAAGGATAGATTTCACACAGAAAATGTCCCAAAACTCCATGAACACAGCTCCAAACCTGCAATGAACATTTAGACATGCACAGATACCTGCAAATGAAGAGAGGCAAGGAGAGAACAAGCAAAAACGAGAGAGGATGGACAGATGCATCACAGAACACGTTTTGTTGCTCCAGAAGTTTGCACAGAACATCATTCCATTAGTAAAAGGCAAAAATGCCATTACAGAGCAGGGAGGAGGCTCGAACTCCATTTTCAACCCTAGAGAAGAAAAGAAGGGAGGGCCGAGCCGAAAGAATGAACAACCTCTTTTTTAAAAAAAAATGAGCCAAATCTGGCTTTTACATTGCATGGGTCGAGCCCAGGGGACAGAAAACGTGGGAAAACGTGCAAGCCCATTCCTCATTGACTGCAGATGCATTAAATCAGCATGGAGGATCTTACCAACCCATACCCTGTCACTTTGAGTGATTTTGGAGGAGAATGCGACCCATTTGTATTAATTTGGCCGCTAAAATGTCACTTCTGGCCGTGCAGAAGAAGAATGCGACCCATTAGCATTAAAACGGGTTGTTGAAAGGTCGCTTCTGGCCATTACCACACGTCAGATCCGTTTCTCGATTTTCTCTCTTCAGACTGCACCAAAACTCGAGATTGATCCCAGAATCATGTAGAGCATCTCAACAGCTTTCCGTTGATATAAAGAACGTGGAAATCCGAGCTCTGGATCAAAAGATATGGTGATCTCGAAGATTTAGGGCACTAATGCAGAGATCAAAACGAATTTTAAAATGTTTTCCGCTCTTTGCCATCCGGGCGACACGTGGCACGTGCTGATTGACGAGCAATTCTCTCTCCTCCATCTTTCGCGGGTTTTCCTTTTGAAATTGCTTGTGGGCCCCTTAAACTTGGACACGTGGCGCCATTTCATTGCTTCGGTTCAGCGCTCGATAACTCGCCCCTTTGACCTTTTGACTTTTCTCCTGTGAGGACACGTGGCAGTTTCTGATTGGTCCTCGGCTCCTTCGCGTACTTCGCCTCCATTTGTCCCGGATGTCCCATTTGATTTTGGGCCCTTTGTGCTCATTTCGGCCGGTTCGGGCATTTCGCGTCCATTTGTCCCAGATGTCCCATTTGATTTTGGACCCTCTGGACTCATTTCGGCCGATTCGGCCGGTTCGCGCCTTTTTGGCCCGATTGTCCCATTTGATTTTGGACTGTCTGGCCCTTTTTCACCCGGTTCGGCCGGTTCGCGCCTTTTTGGCCCGATTGTCCCATTTGCGTCCCTCTCGTTAGCCAATTTTTTCTCGGTCGAACCGGCATTTCGCGCCCGCCGCGTACTTTTGTCCCAGATGTCCTGTTGCTTTACCTATGTTTGTGCTTACTTGGCCGAAAGCTGCGATTCGGCCTTTTTGTCCCAAATGTCCCGACGCCCCTAGGACTAGGACTTAGTCATTTTTATGATTTTTTCTGGATCAACCTACTTGCCTTCTCGCAACCTTTTTCGCATTTTCTCGAGCTTGCTCTTTTCCTCTCGACAGGGGGACTTGAATATTCGATGCATGTTATCAAAATTACCACAGGGGTAAATTTTGGATAACAATTCTCACTAATACATATGTTACATCATGGTGCCTTTGATCATGGTTAGCAAAGGAAGATCCATTATAGAAACAACATATATAACCTAAAATGGATGTCATTTTTATATTGATTATGTCACTTAGGTTGGGTTGAATATTGATAAGCCTTATTGGAGTTTAGAATATCAATTCTTTATTTAGGGTGGAAATGCTTCGATCACGCTCCATGGACTGATTTTTCATGATGGAACCACTCAAAGTAATGGACCTTAATCATTTTCACAAAGAAATTTATCACGTCATGATATCTTTGGTTATGGGAAGGAGAGGAGGATGCATATAACATGAGCATTAAGAGCCAAAAATTGACGTCATTTTCTATTGGGTATGTCACCTATTGTGGATTAAATCTAAAATAAGTAGCATAATGATTTCTTGATAGACCCTTTCTCACCGCACGTCATTTAGGAGTTGATTTTAAGTGACTATAGTTCATTCCATACATATATCTCCTCTCAACTTACACAAACCCATCCTTCCCTTTGTCAAAGTTTCTAAGATGGTGATTTAACAAATATTGAAATTTTTAAAACCCTAATTGCAGAGTAACATATAATGAATAAGTGATGAAGTACAGATCTAACTTTGAGCAATAAGCTAGATAAAAATGAAAACCTAGGTGCAAGCGAAAGGGATAAAAGACTTATATGATTTCACAATAATATTGATATATACCAAGCTAGAAAACTGATGAAATATAAGGGTAGACTATCGTAATCAAACCCAAAACTTGTAGAAGCTGTTGAATATGTCAAGACTAGTGCTCTTCGATCGGGTCAAGAGTGCCTAGGCGCCAAATTCTCTCTCCTGGCACTGTGAATCGCAAAAAAATACTCGAAAATGATTTTTATTGTGTCGTAAGTTGTTCTCTAACCTTCATTTTTGATTCCATGTATGTTGTTGGAAGATCTTCGAGTTCGCTTGTAACTTTGCAAAACAAAAGACCTCATGCAAAAACCCTAAAACACATCAAATCCTAAAAAGAAAAAGATGCAAATATGGAGTTAGACTAATCCTAGAGGTCACCTGATAGAGTGAACTTGCGACATAGTGTTGCACTACATTTCAGACTCCATGTAGTTTTATGTGCATGTGTAGAATCGTGCCCTAGGAAGCTCTTGTGCAAGATGCACCAAATAACAAAAGATAGCTAGATGTAGCAATGTAAGTAGATGTGTGTATGGAAAAATGAATTTCCCCTCCTATGCATGTATGCAAAGTAAATAGTCCCTTATCCCTTGAATGAAGCTAGATGGATTCTTTGATGCTCTTAGAATTCCTTTAGATGCAAACTTAGGTGGTGATAGTAGATGTTTAGAGCTTGGTCTTTAATTTTTTTCATATATCTTTGTATTTAACATCTAAAAGGCCGACCACCAAAAAAAAAAATGCCCAATAGATAAAAAGAGGCCCAAAAGGGGAAAGTAAGATACAAAGAAGTTGGGGGTGCCCATAGGGAATGAGGGCGCCAGGCATTGACGTCCTAGGTGGGCGTTGATGTCCAGAGCCAAGAAAGATGAAATAGTGCAATTCATACTTTGGAAGTGGGGTGTACAAGACCACAAAAAAAGAAAGAAAACAAAGAAATAGACCAAAGATAGATGTCAATTACAATTTTTTCTTGTTTAGAAATCATATGAATAGTGGTATGTGATTATAACCTAGAAATGTACCCAAATTTTGATATAGTTTATACATTTTCCCCCACTTTATTTTCTTGAGTGAATACTTGATAACATAAAGTACATAAGAGATGTGTGCCGATAACCATGTAGTTTGAAATAGAAAACTTGTCAAAGAGACAAGATAAATCAAGGACTGATAAAATTGAAGCGTGGAAGATAGAGAAGAGTAAGTGATCCTAGGGGTGAAAGCGTGTGTCTTATGTCACATTGTAGTTTGATGTGTTTGATGATGTGATTGTTGTTTCCCATAAGGACGGGCCTACAAAGAGAAGAGCAAAAGAGTAGTCAAATAGGTGTCTATGAAAAAATGAATCCAAATATGTAAAAATGTGAAAAAGTAGTAAAAGGAACATGTGCACCTAATCTTGATGAGTAAAAGGATAGAAAGTGTCATGAAGGGCTATAGAAGAGCGAGTTTTTTTGGGCCATCTCATGCCAAGTGCAAGTTTTTTGGCGATATCACACTACGATAGAAGAAATATTGGGGAGAAAGGTCTAGTGTTATTCTCCATCCCTGGTTGCTTCCCAAAATTTATACACCACTGCGGATGGTGTGATCCTTCTTTGTTCCAATTTGATCCATTTCAATCAAGTTCTATCCAATTAAAAGAAGAAGAAAAAAAAGAGACAGAATGCATTATGATTGTAGGATTGTTCTTGTTTTACACAAATCGTTGTGTAAACTACATGTAAACCATGTTGATATGAGAAAATCATTATAACTACCCCCAGTCATAGGCAACCAGAAAGGTCGGAAACACCCAAGTCCTTATGTTTGTATCCGACACCGCCGTTTGTCTTTGTGTTGAGGACCCAGTCATATTCGGCATGATTCTATAACTGCATACTATTTTTTCATGTATTGTATAGGTTTGAACTGCGGATCGTGTACTGTTGAATGGGGTGAATGATTCACCCAATGTATGACCCCTTGTTTTCGGTTCAAACGATGTCGTTAGCCGTATGCGGCCCAAAGGAGAGGACCTGGATGCTAATATGAAACCGATGCCCTACATGGTGAAGGAATGTGCTTAGTAAAAACCAAGGAAAATGTAAAAAAATGGTTGGAAACATGTGTTAGTGTAATCAAGAAAAATATGCATATAGAAAATAATGTGTAATATAACAAGCAAAGAAGATAATGTAGACCATGAAAAAGCAAGTTTCAAACATGGGATATCGTTCTCACAATGTCACAAGACAATTAGGGCCAAAGCAGACAAAAGTATATAAGAAATGAACAAGCAAGACATAGGGAAAATCCTGCAAACAATGACAAACAATATCAAACAATGACAATCATAAAATCATTGTGGAAAATAGTTCTTAAAAAGAAAATGTTGCACATGAAGCACCCATTAGCATGTTAGAAAGATTAAGAAAGTATGTCAAGCCATGAATGATCTGATATAGTAGTGTGCTATTAAAAGTGAGAAATAGTATAAAACGAAATAATAGCTCACCTTAGTGTGTGTGTATGAAATTACATGCCCCTAAGATCCTCGATGGGATTGGTAAGAGGTACAGTGCCAAACATCCATGTTGCGTGTAACGATCTATGTAAAGTCTGCATTCACAACTAGAGAAAAAGTGAACATGCATGTGTATATGATAAATATAATGACATACAATGTATTTGTCTAGCATAAAAATAAAGTGTACATGTAACTAGTATAAGCAAGCAAGAGTATTTATAACTAGGATATGCAGTATGTTGTGAATGAGTGAGATGGAATGATATACAATGTGAATTTAATATGGGCAACATGTCCTGACGAGTGTATGTGTATGAGTATATATGAGATGAGGTTCATTTATAAATGCCTACTCAACAATCAAGAATGAACCGTAAAACAAAATTGTGTCCTCGAAATGGTTTGAACATGCACACTAGATAGATAGATCAATGAAGCATAGAGTGTAAAGAGTGTGAATGATGTGAGGTTCATTTCAAATTTAGACCCTTAGCAATCGAGTATGAATCATGGAACTAGAGTTCGTCATAGGGTAGTGTGTCATGATGAATGTGTGTTAGAAAGATGTGTCGTGAATGCACCAATTCATAAAAATATGTAGTGTGTGTGATGTTCATGTATCTAGTATGTCCTCAATAGTCAAGTGTGAACCATAGCACAAGAGTGTGTCATCGGGAAATGACGATACAAGTGTATCAATATGTGTAAGATGTGGTGCGAAAGACTAGATGTAAAGTATAGAGTGAACAAGTAGAAATACGAGACACCTGAAAATGCTAGAAGGGGAGAGTAAGCATGATGCCCCTCAAGTGTATGATGATGAGTATGTTATTTGATAAAATTGAAAGGTAGGGGTACTCAAACCGATGCTTATGGAGATAAAGGCGTGTGACTATGCTCGAGATAGGTGATTTATGAGACACACGATGTATCGGTGAATGAGAGCTATGCACATGCGACCTAGAAGGTGATGAGAACTTGTGCAAATGAGATTGAGGAGGTGATATGCACCTATGTGCATGCGACCTAGAAGGTGATGAGAACCTATGCAAAGGATAATCGGGAGGTGATATGAACCTATAAGAAAGAGACCGATGAGGTAATGTATTCCTATGTTAAGGATCAAGCGGAGGAGATGTATTCCTATGTGAAGGAGAACACGAAGGTGATGACCACCTATGTAAAGTAAACGAGGAAATGATGTATACCTATGTGAAGGAGATATTCGAGTGGCATACCTAGACTAATGAGGTGGATCGGTATACCGATGAGACCAAGTAGATCGAGTGCGAATAGGAGACCTAGATTCTCTAGCAAGTGCAAAAGAAACATCAAGAGGAGGTTGCGACCATAATGTGCATGGTGGAATACCCTTGATAGTAATTGCTTGTTTGTTTTGAATGAACTTTAGACACAAGTGATTCATATAAATGATAGATCGAGCAACACAACGTCAGGGAATACCTAATAGCATGTCACACCCTTTGATTAAAGGTGTCAAAAATGGCACAAGCATGGTAAGAGGACAAACAAGAATTGAAGCTTGACATAGCCGTAAGATTTAGGAACTAGATATGAAATATGTAATAACGAGATAGTTGAAAAAAAGAAGTGCAATAGAGCACGCATTCATATAAATTGATGGATCAATCATTGTATTATTGATAGTATGAGGGCCGATAAAAGCATCGATATGTAATGTGTCAGAAGGGAATGTAGAATGATAGTCATGATAAAAGAATGCAATGAATCGTGGAGATCCATTGGCGTGAGAAACTAGAAAATCAAAGGCCCCCGATGAAGGAAGAGGAACTGCACGATATGTATGATTGGCTGAAAAGTTAACTATTTGCTTGTCATGCTTAGGAAGAGGATTTTTGAAGATCTTGAGTTTTTTATTTTTGTTGATCAACATAGATGGCGTAGGCTTGGGAAGCTCAATTTCGTTATTTTCAATAAGATCTTGAATTAAATTTATAAGTTTGAAACATTGTTCAATAGATAGTGCAACGCATTGATGATAGTTGCATCAAAAAATTTCATTGTAATTATGACCTTTAGGACGAGATGGGTCTAAATTGAGTGGAGGAGGAAGCGTAATAAGATTACTCTATACAAGTTGCAAAAATATATTATGCGAGCATAAGGAAATTTTGTCAATGTACACTTAGGCGGTTTTCATTGAAGATTTTTAGCAAGATATATACGACGTTGACAATAGTTTTTGCTTCATTAGGTTTAGTAGATGGATTGAAATTTGATTTGCTTTGAAATCGTGTAGAATATGAAGTCTGCTCATGATAATTAAGCTTGCCATAGATAATATTTTACTTTAATGTAGCTTAAGAGTATGACATAAATGATCGAATGATGGAGATGTATCAAAGATGACACTCTCCTACAAAGGCGATAATAGACTTTGGACGAATAGATATTGAAGTTTAGAGTCCACAAGTACATTAGACATCTTAGCTAAGTTGTTCTTATATCGCAAGACATAATCCACTAGATGCTTGTTAGATCCTTGTTTAATTTGCGCTAGTTGAGCATAGGATATATTAGAGCCAATATTGATAGAGAAATGAGTGAGAAAAGCATCAGCTAAATGCATAAAAGATGTTACCGAGTGGATAGGTAGATTGTAGAACCAACACATTGCATAATCTTGAAGACTTCTAGGAAAGATCTTTGCTAATAAAGTATGATCATCCACATAATCTATATATACCACATAAAACGTTTGGAGAAGCTCTTGAGGACCACCATGGCCTTTGAAGGTGGGCAACTTGGGAGTGATGAAATTTAGAGGAAGTGGATAGGTTGAAATGGCGGGCGCAAAAGGAGTGTGAAAAAGTAGATTGGAATCCAGGGATGGGGATGCACGAGAGGTAGCCAATTGAAGTTGACAAATTTGATTCTACAAATCCTAATATAAAGAAGTTAAATCAAGAGTATTGGAAGAAGATCTAGGTTGTGCACTAGATGCATTGGGTGGAATGATAGGAACAATATTAGTGGGAATGGAAGTAGGAACATAAAGAGGTTGATTGGAAGTC
Organism: Taxus wallichiana var. yunnanensis; assembly: GCA_018340775.1. Taxonomy (NCBI): domain Eukaryota; kingdom Viridiplantae; phylum Streptophyta; class Pinopsida; order Cupressales; family Taxaceae; genus Taxus; species Taxus wallichiana. Next base: position 446,433,905 of record CM031239.1, read on the forward strand.
ATGACACCAAGGAAAAATTGACAGGGGGTCCAGAAGTAGGATCTCAATAGTTTTTAGCATAAATCAAAGCATGAAGAATCTGTGGAAGATGAGCGGAATTGATGAAAATTGATAAGCTTGTCTAATTGCTCTTGATCAATGTTGGTGTCCTCATCATATGATTTCTCACCGCATCGGATGTTTCAAAGTGTGTGAGAGGAACATTTTGAGATTTAGTGAAGGGATTATCAGTTTTAGCCATGGATTTAGAAACCCTACCCAGGTAGATGGAGGGGGAGCTTTATATGCTTAAAAGACCCAAAACAACAACTACGGGCGTGACGGGGATAAGAAGAAAACCCTAGAAAGAAGGTTGGATTCAAGCGATGGGTTTACCAAATGATTTTTAAAATATTGAAATTCATAAAACACTAATTGTAGAGTAACATATAATGAATAAACAATGAAGTATAGATCTGACCTAAGAAATAAGCTATGTAAAAATGAAACCCTAGGTGCAAGAGAAAGGGATAAAAGACTTATATGATTTCACAATAATCGTGAGGTATGTTGAGCTAGAAAACTGATGAAATAGAAGGGTATATTGTCACAATCGAGCCCATAAAATTGCATAATCATGGATATGTCGGGACTAGGGTATCTAGACCGGTCGAGGGTGCCTAGGTATCGAGTCTTCTCTTGGGCGTCTGTGATTGCAAAAATACTCGAGAAAATGATTTTATTGTGTTGTAAGCAAGGTATTTGCTAACCTTCACTTTTGATTTCTGTATGTCACCGGAAGATTACCGAGTTCACCCGTAAACCGTAAAAAAACCCTCCTACAAAACCCCAAAACACATCAAATCCTAAAAATAAAAAGATGCAAATGGGGAGTCAAACTGACCCCTATAGTCACCCGATAGAGTGAACTTACGACCGAGCACTGCACTACATTTTAGAATCCATGTAGTTCTGTGTGCATGTGTGTAGAATCATGCCTTAGGAAACTCTTGTTCAATATGCACCTAATAGCGATCAATAAATTAGATGTAATAATGTAAGAAGATGTGCGTGTGGAAAAATGAACTTCCCCTACTATGTGTGTATGCAAAATATGCAATCCCTTGTCCCTTGAATGAAGCTAGATGGATGTTTTGATGCTCTTAGAATGCCTTTAGATGCAAATTTTGGCAGTGATAGTAGATGCTTCAAGCTTGGTCTTTTATTATGGTCACATAGCTTTGTATTTAGATGATTCCCTTGTTTGAATTTCATAATTAACATCTAAAAGGCCAAACCCTAAGAAAAAAAGATGCCCAAAAGATAAAAAGAGGCCCAAAAGGGGTGAGTAAGATACAGAGAGGTTGGGGGAGCCCACAGGGGGATGAGGGTGCTTTAGCGTCGGTGTTCAGAGCCAAGAAGGATGAAGCATTGAAAGTAAGACTAGATAGTGGGATGTGCAAGACCACAAAGAAAGTAAGAAAGCAAAGAAATATGCCAAAGATAGATGTCAATTACTAGTTTTTCTCGCTTAGGAATCTGTTGTCTCCTAAAATCTGCTCTGCGTTTTCATAGCCAAATTCAAATTTTTTGAGCTCATGTCCTTTGTTGGTGTTTAAGCCAAGTTAAAGATTCAAGAATTTAGAAAAAGTCATGCCTAGTGATGTTTAAATCTTTGTTTTTCCCGTTTTGAGAAATTCTCCATTTCCTGTGATATCCTCTTTCTGAACCTCCATTTTGATTGAAATGGTTCATGTGTTCTATGGCCTGGTCGTCAAACCATCGTTTTTCCTTCATGCCTCCGGTTCACAAAGAAAATTTGAAAATTGGGCTCAAAACGATGAAGTTTTCTTCCTCTATGCATTTTTCACATTGGGAATGACGGTGTCTTTTCCTTGTCAAAATTTGGCCCCAATGTATGCAGTGTACGTGGAAAGATCCTATTAGATGGGGAGGAACGGGATTTTGGTGAACTTAACACCTTTGGTCACTTTTAGCAAAAATGGTAAATTTTCCCCACGGCCCCTGAAAGTTTGAAGTTGCTTGATTTTGGTTCATCATGCGGAAAAAGCGAAAGATTTTGTCCTAGGTTGCACAAGTTCACGAGGGACACTTTGGACACAAAAAGATGAAGTTTCCAATTTTGGTTCATTGCAGAAAAAGTGGAAGCTTTTTTCCCAGGCTACACAAGTTCACAAGGGACACTTAGGACCTAAAAAGCCGAAGTTGCGATTTTGGTTCATTGTGGAAAAAGTGGAAGGTTTTGTCTCAAGCCGCACAAGTTCAATTGGGACACTTAGGACCTGAAAAGCCGGATCATATAAATATTCAAAATCGTGAGAGCAGGTCGGCAGAGGAAATTGAGTTTTTATCCTTTTACAAAAAGGTGAAAAGTTAAAAAGTGACCCGACCCGATTAGGCTTTAAAGGGAGAAAGTCAAAGTTGAAGCCCGCAGAGAAAGTCAAAAGTGAAGCCCATTGTTGAAAAATCAAAGCGATGATGAGTGGGTCATTGGGGATTTGTGTTTTTAGCCCCTTTACAAAAAGGCGAAAAGTTAAAAATGACCCACCTCGATCAGGCCATAAAGGCAAAATTCAAAGTTGAAGCCCGCAGGGAGAAAGTCAAAAGTGAAGGTGTCACGTGTCCCAGTCAAAGTGGAAGAGCGGGTTGGCGGAGGAATTTGAGTTTTTTGAGCATTTTCCTAAAAAGGCTAAAATGTTGAGAAAAGAACTGCGACCCCATTTCCAATCGAAGCGACCACGTGTTTAAGTTGAAAAGTCAAAGCGGGGGTGCGGGCCAATTTGTTCCAAATTGCCAAATCTTTGAAAATCACAAAATGCAAAGGTCTTCCCCCGTACCCACTCCAATCTCTTCCTGCCATGTGGATGGCCTAATTTTAAAGTTATATGAGAAAATCAAATGATCTGTATTCAAACTGGCAAATCAAATGTAACATTCGTGTTGCAAGATCTGGTTTTTTAACCCGCCTTGAGCGTTTTCTTCACAGTGGAGGAATTTGAAAAGGTGTTGAGGATTTGTAAATATTGTAACCATTTTGGAAAAGGATATAATGGCTTCTTGACGTCATTCCAAGGAGGTGATTGATTTTTGAAAAGACCAGAGTGCTCTGTACCTGGAAAAGACAGAAAACGCCATTCTTCTTCTATTTTCTCTTCTTCCTCGAATTTCTTCCATTCTCAAGCTATGTACAAACTTTGCTCGAGCTTCAATAATAAAAATAAGGAATTATTTCCTCTTTGATTGAGGAATTGATTAGTACTTTGTGACCAATGAGTTTCATTCGGTCTTATAGCTTCTCCTATGGATTTGTTTTTCTTCTGATTATAAATGCATATAAAAGAAATTTCTAATTAATGTGTGTGGGCATCTGATATTCTACTCACAACATTAGTTTCTCCTATCTCCATTCTCACTCCCTTTCCCCTTCTCAGACAAAGTTCTTCTCTAGTGAGAAATTGCTAGCTTTGCCACAAGGTCAGTGGAGTGCCCCTGTTGGATCTCTAGTCGAAAGGCCACCATTGAAATCCACTTTTCACGCATGCACATATAGAAGTTGCACCATTCAAGTAGAGGGACTTAGATTCCCATAGCATTGGCTTGAAACTCACCAATTTGTCCACAAGACAAATTTTCTTGCCAACAGTTTTTGGCACCCACCGTGGGGCAAATTTTGCAGCATCTGCACCTGAAAACGACCTCAGGGTCATAAAATACAAAAAAAGATTCTAGAAGGAAAGTTTCTGGAGATTGAATAATCACACAAACTTCATGGATGTAAATCATGGCTATTCTGGGAGATCCTCCTATTGAGAGACCTGATTTACTCTTTCACATCCAAGAAGACATTGCTTCTGATATGAGAGAAGCTATTTGGCATAAGAGACAAAGTGTCAATCAATACTTCATTTCCATAAGGATTCTGGACTTGGAAGAGGAACGTGTTGTCGAACTAGAAAGGCAAAGACAAATTCCAGCACCCCAGAGAAGAGCGTAAACTTTCAAGCTAGCTGATAGAAGATACACCCAACAACAGAGACAAGGAGGACAAAACGACCCCATTTTTGAAGAACTTCAAAGAAGACAAGAGCTGCTCAGAATTCAGGGGCCTCCTTCGTCAAGAAACTGGTCACGTTGAGAACCTAAGTGTTGCTAATCCTTTGGATGGTGAATTTCCATACATCAACGAGAACCTTGATGATTTCACTGATGTAGAAACCGAAGAAGAAGTTAGAGAAAGAGAAGCAAGAGCGGAAGAGGAAATAAGGGCTCAACTTGAAGAAATTGAAAGACTTCAAGCCGAGGCAGATGAGAGAGCAATAGTAGAAGCCGCAACTTTAGCAAGGTGGGAAGCTAGAAACAGAAATAGAATGGGGGATCGTGAGGCCCGTAGGCCTAATGTACCATGGGGAGGAAATACTTGGTCCACTTGCTCTTCCACAACCACTTCATGACCTCCCAAGAGGCTCAAGAAATAACTTCCCAAAATTCAAAGGGGATGGTTCTCAACTCCCCAAAGAACATGTAGCAGCATTCATCACTGCTTTTGGAGTGTTGGGAGTTGAAGATGAAGATGTTTCAGTCAAGCTCTTTGTGGAGTCACTCCAAGAAAAAGCTGCTGAATGGTTCTACATGTTGCCCCCAAGATTTGTCACATGTTGGGCAGATATAAGAAGTGCATTTGAACATAGGTTCAAGAGCACAGAATATTTTCAGGATCTGCTAGTCCAATTGGTTCAGATGAAGAAGGAGACCTCCAAATCAATGAGAGATTTTGTAGCAAGGTATGATAGGTTGACAAGAAGGATCCCAGAAGATGTGGTACCCTCTAAAAACAACTTGAAAAGGTTCTTCATCAGTGCTTTGCCATCAGAAGTTGGTTTCTTCCTCAGAAGAGCCCAACCAAGAACATTGAGGGAAGCTAAAGACTTTACAATTGAGACTAATGATGATCTAATTATTTCTAGAAAAGTGAAAGGACCAAATGGGAAGCAAAAAGGTCAGGGTTCAAATTCAACCACTGATCCAATGTTCAAAAAAATGGCAAATGACCTAGTTGCTTTGAAGAAGCAACTGTCACAAATCACAATGAGGAATGCTCTAAGGAGACCAAATCCTCCTGATAGACCAAGAATTTCTCCACCTCCTCGTAGGCTTGCTCTTGAAGCACCACCAGTCAATGCCATCTGTGACACTAGGGAATCAGAAGAAGGAACAGACATTGAGGAAAATGAAGAAGAAAGCATGGATGACTATGAAAACTATCTTGAAATTGAATAGGTTGGCTCACACAATGGCCTGATTGAATACATTGATGATGAGGAGGAGGGTGATGAAGAAGCTCCAAGTTTTTCATGTGTTGTTTTCACTCATGCACAATCCAAGAATGGTGTCTTAGCCTCAACAGTCACAACTAAAAGTAGGAAGAACAAAGGAGATAGCTCTTTAAAGCCTCCAATAAACAAGATCATCAGCAGGGGATCACCATTACCACCTTCCATGGAATCATCCAAAGAGAAATCAGATTCACCAATTGTCAAGGATCACACTACTGTGCCAAGTAATTTATCTGATTCTTCTCCCAACTCAAAATCAGTTAAGATCAAGTCTCTTCTAAATATTGGTTCTGCAAGAACATCTAAATTTCAATCAAAGGCTATACCCTCACCTCCTTCAAAGCCAATCGCTACATTTGAAAAGGAGAAACCAACACAAAAAGTAACAAAACCTCTGCCATTTAAGTCCTCATCCACTTTGTTGGAACCTCTTCCTCATCTACCATAACTCCATTTGAATTTGTGGAGCATGCAAGACAAAACCAAAGTTCAGCTCTCTGAGATTGAATACCTACAAACACATCCTGCCCAATTTGATAGATTCATCAAGGCAGTTCGTGGTAGTAACCCTTTTTCTTCAAGCCCAATCTCTAAAGGCCTATTACCCACACCATCCATACCACCTTCTCAAAACATGTTAGCCCTCAGTGCCTCCACCACCAATAGAGTTGAGCCTTTTTACCTGTCACTTCTCATCAAAGGTTTCCAACTGAACAATTGCATTATAGATTATGGAGCCTCAGATAATGTGATGCTAGAAAAAGTTGTAAATGCTCTTGGCCTCACTTTGACCTAGGTAAATGGCACATGATACTCAATGGAATCCAAACAAGTTCCATTGGTAGGAAGGATTAAGGATGCTCAGGTTGCACTAGCTGATTACCCTGACAAGAAGATACTCTTGACCATTTTGGTGGCAAACATCCCAACATCTTTTGGTATATTGTTGAGAAGAATTTTTGTAGAGACCTAGGTGGATAAATAAAAATGGATTAGTCATCTCGCAACTATCCTGAAAAGAGAAATGACGAAGTTGTTTCGATCGAGAAAATGAAATTCACAGTAAGGTAGTCTAATGATCCAAGAGCTAACATCCTCTTTCAAGCTTGTGGGCTAGGAAACTACTTCCTTACATCACAAAAGGGAGAGAACTTGCCACTCCTTATGGAAGAAGAAGAAGATCAAATCTGACAATGGATTTTGATGGCGCTCATTCCAGAGAGGTGTTCAGAGCTGGTGTAGTATTAAACTCTCCCTCTAATGAGGTATATCCTTTTGCCTACAAGCTGTAATTTGACAATACAAATAATACAACAGAGTATGAAGCATTACTCTTAGGCATGAATGCAACATAGGACATGGGAATCAAGAAGCTGAGATGCAAAGGTGATGCAGAGGTTGTGGTGAAGCAAGTCCACCAACAATATCAGGTGAAAAATCCAAGGCTCGGGCATTACAGAAATAGAGTGTGGGACTGCATTGAATCCTTTGATGCATTCTCCATTGAAGCTATCCCTAGGGAGCAGAATGAAAAGGTTGATTCTCTAGCAGTGTCAGCTTCCTTAGTGATACCTCATCCTTCTTTTGGAAAGGATAAAGTGACCATTGAGATGGTGTTCAGACCCAACATACCAGACAATGCAAATCATTGGCAAGTCTTCAATGATGATAATCAGATCCTAGCCTTCTTAGAACAAAGGGATAACTTCAATAATCTTTTCTTTGAAGGAAGTGAAAACCCACACCGTGAATCAGTCCCCAAAGAAGAGAAGGAAGGAATTGAGGGAATTGATGAAGAGGGAGTAATCAAACTGAAAGGAAACAAAATCCCCAAAGGCCTAGTTTCTTTGGAAGACCTCTTTGACAAGCATGACAGGTTCATCCAAGAGAAAGAAAAATAGTCTTCTCGGTGTCCATCTAATTTTGATCAAGAAAACATTGGCACTTCAGAGAATCCAAGGATGGTTAACATTGGTAAATGCTGCTCACCAGAAGAGAAGAGAAAGTTTGTTGCTCTGCTAAAAAAGTACTCAGATGTCCTGGCCTACTCCTATGATGAACTCAAATCTTTTCAGCCAAAGGAAATGCATCACTCCATTCCTTTGAAGCAAGGAGCTAAGCCCTTCAGTGAAAACAAAGGCCCTACAATCCAAAGATTGTTGATGTTATCAAAGAAGAGGTGAAAAAGATGCTCAATGCTAGAATCATCTTCCCCATCCACCATTCAACATGGGTGGCTAGCATTGTTCCAGTAAGGAAGAAGAATGCGGAAATAAGGATTTGTGTAGACTTTCAAATTTGAATCAAGCATCTCTCAAGGACAACTACCCTCTTCCAATCATGGATCATATTTTGCAAGCAATCACTAGATCTGAAATGCTCTCTTTGCTTGATGGATTCTCAAGGTACAACCAAATCAAGGTGGCAGAAGAGGATTGCAACAAAACAGCCTTCATAACACCTTGGGGCACTTTTTCTTATAGCAAAATGCCTTTTGGCTTGATCAATGTTGGAGCCACTTTCCAGAGAGCAATGGACTTGGCCTTCAAAGATTTGAAACATTGCATTGTCATTTACCTTGATGACCTCATGGTTTACTCAAAGAGGAGGGGAGATCACGGTTGTCATTTGGAGCAAGTCCTTGCAAGGTGTAAGAAACATGGTGTTTCTTTAAATCCAAAGAAGTGCATATTTGGAGTCATAGAAGGTAAGTTGCTTTGGGGCACATTGTAAACAAACATGGAGCACACATTAATCCCGAGAGTGTCAAAGCTATCCAAGCACTAGCCTTACCAACCAACAAGAAGGGATTTCACTCATTCTTTGGAAAGGTAAACTTCCTTCACTGCTTTTGTGCCTACATTTTCTCGAACTCGACTAAGCATATAACTTCCATGATGAATCCTCAAGAAATTTTCAAGTGGAATAAAGAAGGAAAAACAACATTTGAGGAGATCAAGAAAGCCATTGCCAAAGCTCCAACTCATGTATCTCCGATTTCAACAAGGAGTTCATCATGTATTGTTATGCATCGAGCATACACAATCTGTTGTCCCTGTTCAAAAAAATGATGAATGTCCGGAAGCACCCATTTCTTCCCGAGTTGTCCTTTGAAAAATCATGAGCTAAAGTATAGCCAATTGGAAAAACATGCCTATGTAGTGGTCAAAGTCATAAAAGTTTCAAATTCTATATCCTCAATTCCCATACAGTGGTGATGGTCCCTGGAAGTGCAATCAAGTCCATTTTGACTCAACAAGATCCTGGGGCTAAGAGAGGAAGCTGGATTGCAAAGACCCAAGAGTATGATTTGGAGATTAGACCCTCTAATCTGGTAAGAGGAAATGGTCTGTGCAAGCTGATTGCTAAAGATGAGGTTCTCAAATCTCAACAGGAGAAAAAGATGGTGTTTTCTCAACTTGTTTAGGAGACAGTCCACATGCACTCTGTCACCACCACTGATGAGTGGTATGCTGACATTGCTTACTATCTCACTTATGGAGAATGCCCCCTCATCTTGATTACAAACAAAGAAGGACACTCAAGCTAAAGGTAGCCAAGTTTGTAATCTGGAATCATGCACTTTACAAGAGACATCTAGATGCTTGTTTCCTCGGTGTGTAGATAAGGAGTAAAGAAGAAAAGTTCTTTAGGGCATATCATGACCAAGCTTGTGGTGGACATTTCTAAGCAATGGTCACCACACATAAGATCGTCGAGGTAGATATTATTATTGCCCTCCATCTTTGCAGACACTCGGATTAGGTTTCCAAATGCAAAGAATGTCAACAATTTGTTAGAAAGCCACAACTAGCTACGCCGCCACTCGTGCTTTTGGTGTTTGAAGAACCATTTCAGAAATGGGGGTTAGATTTTATTGGTGTTTTGAATCCTCATTCTAGTGCACGACATACTTATGTACTCACTGCAACTGATTACTTCACTAAATAGGTGGAAGCCATCCCAACCAAGCAAGCCAACTTTCAAACGGTCTGCAACTTCATTAAGGAGAATATCATTGTTCGTTTTGGAATACCACAGAAAATTGTTGTAGACAATGCCACCTATTTCTCTTCCAAGGAGCTCACAAAGTTTTGTTATGGATTTTGAATCTCCCTATCTCACTCTTTTGACTACTACCCACAGGGAAATGGGCAAGCTGAGTCAAGCAACAAGAACATTGTGACCATTGTTCGCAAGCTAGTAGATGAGAATCAAAGGAACTGGCACAAGAAGTTATATGATGCATTGTGGGCTGATAGGATCACTCCTAAGAAGGCAATAGGTATGTCACCTTTCCAAATGTTGTATGGAGTTGAGGCAGATATTCCCCTCACAATTGAGATGTCAGCCCTCAAGTTGCTGCAAGAAATAGAAGATGGTCAATACAAAGACTCCATTGACAAGAGGATCCTCTTCCTAGAGAAGTTGGAAGAAAGCAGATGCCAAGTGGTGGATAGAATTAAAGAACACCAATTGAAAGTGAAGAAGATCTTTGACAAGAAGGAAAAGGCAAGAGAATTCAAGGTTGGAGATTTTGTTCTACTATGGGACAAGAGAAGAGAACCAAAGGGAAGCCATGGAAAGTTTGATTCATTATGGCTCAGCCCATTCCAAATTCATGGAACTTGTGGTGAGAATGTTTTTCTCCTCTCATACTTGGATGGAACGCCATTGGAATTTCCTCGAAGTGGGAAATACTTGAAACAGTATCATCAATGAAAGCGGGTTGTCCCCCGTCTTGTACCATAGGTGATTTTCGTAGGTGTGTTTTTCCCTTTTTCATTGTGTGGTTCTAGTTTAGTTTTTTTGGTTTGTTGTGTGTTTTCTCCTTCTTCCATTCTTTCTCAGAATTGTACATGACTCTACAAGGCCCAATGGATAAGGTACTAGTCAACATAATACGTTTTGAAACTTGAGATTATGGATCCTCATGTCGTGCCCTAGTCATGCCCAGTTCACGTCGTGTCCCCAAGCTAGAGCTAGTTGTTGTCTCCTGAAAACTGCTTTGTGTTTTCATAGCCAAATTCAAATTTTTTGAGCTCATGTCCTTTGTTGGTGTTTAAGCCAAGTTAGAGATTCAAGAATTTAGCAAAAGTTGTGCCCTAGTGCTATTTAAATCTCTGTTTTGCTCATTTTGAAAAATTCTCCATTTCCCGGTCTATGATATCCTCTTTACGCAACCTCCATTTTGATTGAAATGGTTCATGTGTTATATGGCTTGGGTCGTCAAACCATCATTTTGCCTTCATGCCTCTAGTTCGCGAAGGAAATTCAAAAATTGGGCTCAAAAAGATGAATTTTTCTTCCTCTGTGTATTTTTCACAGTTAGGAATGACAGGTGTCTTTTCCCCATCAAATTTTGGCCCTAGTGTATGCGGTACATGGACAAGATCCTATTGGATGGGGAGGAACGGGATTTTTGGTGAACTTAACACTTTTGGTCACTTTTGGAAAAAATGGTAAATTTGCCCCGTGGCCCTAGAAAGTTTGAAGTTGCCAATTTTGGTTCATTGCGAGAAAAAGTAGAAGTTTTTGTCCCAGGCTGCACAAGTTCACGAGGGACACTTGGGACCCGAAAAGCCAAAGTTGCCAATTTTGGTTCATTGCGAGAAAAAGTGGAAGTTTTTGTCCCAGGCTGCACAAGTTCAATTGGGACACTTGGGACCCGAAAAGACGAATCGGTCGAAAAATTCAAAAGCGTGAGAGCGGGCCGGCGGAGGAAATTGAGTTTTTGAGCCTTTTACAAAAAGGTGAAAAGTTAAAAAGTGACCCACAGCCACCGGGCTTTAAAGGGAGAAAGTCAAAGTTGAAGCCCGCAGGAGAAAGTCAAAAGTGAAGCCCGCCATTGAAAAGTCAAAGCAGATGAGCGAGGTCATCGGGGGATTTGTGTTTTTGAGCCCCTTTGTAAAAAGGTGAAAAGTTAAAAAATGACCCGCAACCCGATCGAGCCATAAAGTCAAAAGTCAAAGTTGAAGCCCAGGGGAGAAAGTCAAAAGTGAAGGTGTCACATGTCCTAGTCAAAGCGGAAGAGTGGGTCGGCGGAGGAATTTGAGTTTTGAGCCTTTTCCTAAAAAGACTAATTTTTCCTAAAAAGGCTAAAATGTTGAGAAAAGAGTTGCGACCCCGTTTCCAATCAAAAGAAGCCATGTGTCTAAGTTGAAAATTCAGTGTGGGGGTGCGGGCCAATTTGTTCCAAATTGCCAAATATTTGAAAATCACAAAATGCAAAGGGCTTCCCCCGTACCCGCTCCAATCTCTTCCTACCATGTGGATGGCCCGATTTCAAAGTTATATGAGAAAATCAAATGATCTGTATTCAAACTGGCAAATCAAATGTAACGTTCGTGTTGCAAGATCTGGTTTTTAACCCGCCATGAGCATTTTCTTCACAACAAAGGAATTTGAAAAGGCATCGAGGATTTGTAAAGATTGTAACCATTTTGGCAAAGGATATAATGGCTTCTCGACGTCATTCCAAAGGCGATTGATTTTCAAAAAGACCAGAGTGCTCTGTACTTGGAAAAGACAAAATGCCATTCTTCTTCTATTTTCTCTTCTTCTTCGAATTTCTTCCATTCTCAAGCTATGTACAAACTCTGCTCGAGATTCAATAATAAAAATAAGGAATTATTGCCTCTTTGAGTGAGGAATTGGCTGGTACTTTGCGACCAATGAGTTTCATTCGTTCTTGTAGCTTCTCCTGCGAGTTTGTTTTTATTCTGATTATAAATGCATGTAAATAAAAATTCTAATTAATGTGTATGGGCATCTGATATTCTACTCACAACATTAGTTTCTCCTATCTCCATTCTCACTCCCTTTCCCCTTCTCAGACAAAGTTCTTCTCTAGTGAGAAATTGCTAGCTTTGCCACAAGGTCAGTGGAGTGCCCCTGTTGGATCTCTAGTCGAAAGGCCACCATTGAAATCCACTTTTTCACGCATGCACATACGGAAGTTGCACCGTTCAAGTAGAGGGACTTAGATTCCCATAGCGTTGGCTTGAAACTCACCAATTTGTCCACAAAACAAATTTTCTCGCCAACAAAATCATACAAATAGTGGTATGTGATTAGGACCTTAAAATGTAACCAAGTGTGTGATTTAGTGTCTATAAATAGGTGAAGATATACCATCATCCAAATAACTCATATTATTATCACATATAATATACTAACAAATTTTTCATATGATTTGTAGAATATGAGGTAGAGATGTCAAACTAAAGTTTTCTTATTTTAATCTTGACTTTCTAAGAATTATTGGTTGTTTTAAAAATAATTTTTCCTTTTAAATCTAAAAAGTCTCATAAAACATTAATTATCGAAATTATATTTAGTGATCGTAAATATTTTGTGAACCCCATGTAATAGTCCATTTATATTAGGGTTGTAGATAAACAATCAACATAAAAATTTATAAAAAAATGATAGAATTGTCTATCAATGTTAAAACCTTCAAAAAGTGAAACATAATAGCAAATACTAGGAAAATGGCTCAAGATAGTTATATCTTAATATGATTGGAACAAATTAAAGTAAAAACTTTCGATGTATGAGTTTGTATTATACTTGTTGTAGAGGTCAATTTCAAAGTTGGCAATGTTGTGGCGGCTTTCTATGTTCGCTCCCAATGCTTGAAAAAAGCTAAAACTTTACCTCCCAACTATCACTTATACCCATTACCATTGTTTTCGATTCACCGCCATCTATTGTGCCCTATTTTGCAATGTATTTCAGATCCAACCATTTCTCCTTCAATTGACTTTTTGGACATTTCCACTAAGTTTCTCATGATACAAAACATTGCTAAGTTATTGTGGGATTAGGAGACGACAATAAGAATTTCGAGGCGTACTTTTTGTGAACACTTGATTCCTTTTGAAGGATTTCCTTTTACCAAAGGTTAGACATTATCATTCTCCCATCTTTGCCATCTCTTCCTCTTCAAAAATAATTCTAAAATGAAATAATATATGCACTTCATGTGTGTGAGTAGATATTTCCATCAAACATTGATATCCCTTCACAATCGACTTTTATTGTTGAATGAACATGGCAAGTAACATTTGCAACATGCAAGTTTGAATATCATATTATGTAGGAAAGCTCCATTTGGACTAACAATTGACAAATACATATACAAACTAAAACTATGTAATTTAACAACTAATAAACACTTAAGTGTCTACATTTGTAAAGGTGTTGAAATTCAAAAATAGTCAATTAAACAATCAATCAAGAGTGTATAATTGTACTATTTGTTTGTAATTTCAAAATATTGAACATTACACCATATGTTTTTGAAGTATGGGAAAATATATTGATTAATGTCAATATTTATTCAACTAAATGATTCATCGCGTGCATGTTTATATGTACTCCTAATGTAAAGGTGAATGTTTATATGTACTCCTAACTTTTATAATATCAAATAGTCAATGATTGATTATCTATGTTTGAGGATTTCTTCCCTACCATTTCAGTTGAACCACACCCCCTCCTTTATGGTTTCGTAATCTCAAAAAAATGCATGTATAATTTACTTTAAATACATGCCTTACTACCTTAAGTTGAATATACCTTTTCAATATATCTTAGAATTAACCCCTAAGAGTCTAAAACCATGTTTTTGCATTGATACCTTATGTCGAGCACCCATCAATTACAAGTAATTTTCTTGTCCCTCCTTTAGTGAGAATTTATCAATTCCAATCACAAATTTTTAAGTTGTTGAGTTCTATTCTTAAATTCATGGCATCCTTGTCCTCTTCATCGTGTCAACAAAATGTGGAACAAGTTTTCAATGAAATTGAATCCCCGTCGGCCTCATCTCCAAAATAATATGATGTTTTCATGACCCACTTTGAGGAACCAACGTCAAAATAACTCCAATTGCCCAAACTTTATCGAAAAAATTGTCGTAAAATTTCACTCGAAAAGTTCTTCCAAATAAGAATGCCTTTTTACAAGGGATTCTAAACGAAGAACTTCGCGTAATTATAACATCCTCAGTGTGATACAAATCTTGAATGTAAATATGAAAAGAGATATAACAAACAAAGAAATAGATGAAAATTTGACTAAGTACAAAGAAAAGGAGCGTTGAGAATTATTTCAGGGAAAACCAAATGGTTGTTATGCACTTTTTATGTGCATTTGAGCGTTAACTTCTGGCGCTTGATGTTGACGCACCAATAAGTTGTGTTCAACAAATACCACTTGTTATGCAATTTTTATTTGTGCTTGAGTATTAAATTCCAAACAATTAACGACAAGCACCGAAAGTTACGTTCAACATTATTCATTGAATGTAACTTGTCGGTGCGTCGAGTTGATTGGGCGAGTTAATGCTCAAGCACACATAAAAATGCATAACATCCATCTAGTTATGCACTTTTTGTAGAATATTGCGTCGACATACCCACAAAAACATATCTTGCGAGTATATCTCATGCAATATTCTATGAAAAGTGCATAATTGGACGGTTATGCACTTTTTACGCGTGCTTGAATGTTAACTTTTGGATATTCAACGCCAATGCGTCGACAAATTAAGCTCAAGGTTATTTCAACGTCTGATAACAAATCGACGACGCGTCTTAGGATTTGATTCACCAAAGAAGTGTTTGCTTCACTTTTGTATTGCTATATATGTGCCAACAAAGTTAAATTTTTGATCCCTTTGCAGCGCGGTTTTGTACCTCACTTCTTAGAGGGTGGTGTGGAGGGAGCTTTTTGGTTGCTTTTATAAACATCGATTTTTAGTTGGTTGGGGTTTGACCCAAACCCTTATTTTCCATTTGATGTCCTAAAAGGGACATTACAAAGGGTATCAAAGCATTGATCCTCCCAACCTGGAGGGTATTCATTTAGAAGGAGAAGATAAAATGGAAAACATAAATTTTGATGATGCTAGGTTTGAAAGGTTTTCCCGAGGGCAAGAAAGGTTCACTAATATAATAGCATGGCTTATCCATAATATGCATCCAAGAAGTTCGTCAAGTGCTAACAACAATCTTCAACCACTAACATCCATGATGGATCCTATAGCTAGGGATTTTGAGCCCAAACCCTTATTTTCCATTTGATGTCCTAAAAGAGACATTACATTGGTATCGAGCATTAATCCTCCCGACTGGAGGGTATTCATTCAGAAGGAGAAGATAAAATGGCGAACATAAATTTTAATGATGTTAAGTTTGAAAGGTTTGCCCGAGGGCAAGAGAGGTTCACTGATATAATGGCATGGTTGATCCATAATATGCATCCAAGAAGTTCTTCAAGGGCCAACAACAATCTTCAACAACCGAGATCCATGATGGATCCTACAACTAAGGCTTTTCAGCCAACCTTCCTCCCAAGGGAAGGAGTTATTTAGGTGGATACATGACATTTAATATGGCACAATATTGTAGACAACTATAAGGAGTATAATGCTCTTCCGAGAAGATTTGTGATGTCATATCACTCGTTAAGTTCATAGGGTTGAAGAAATATAGAGTGGGAACTAGACCAAGGTCTAGACCACGAGCTCGCCTAAGGAAAATGAGAAATATTATTCAGCCCGAGATGGAAATAATTCATTCATTTTGATTAAGGAAGAAGAAGAACACTCAAAGTTGTTGGGAATTGAGAGGGAACAACCCATGAAAGCCCTAGAAGTACCTATCACTCTTCCTAGGGATGAGCCATTGACTAATTTTTAGAACAACAATGTGAAGGGGGCATGTGTTTGATGAAGAAACCATGAAGCATGAGCCCAAGAAAGAAGGGAAATATGATGCGCCAAATTGTGGAGGGGAATTGGTGGTTAAAGCCCAATCTTTGGGCGATAATGAGAATACTCAGTTTTCTGGAATTTTCAAAACAACTCATAAGAGACAAGTTGATGGTGTTCATGACTTTGGCAAGAACCACAAAGAGGCTCCATGCATGTGCCAACAAAATATGGATGAAGTCATATTGGCAAGAGCTTCACTAGTTGAATATGAAGAGATCTCAACCACACTTCATTTGGCAAAAGAAGATGAAGAAGTTGAGGACAACCCAAGGTATGATAATGAAAATCACATTTCAATTTTTTGGTCTCCTCCTATGGCACTTCCATACTTGTGTCATCATGGGCAACTTGTTGAAAAGAATTAGCCTATGTCAAGTTTGATGCTTCATAGTATAATTGGTGGTCATCATGGACATTATAGTGAAAACAACCTGATAAAGTAAAGAACACTCTAAGTGCTAAAGGGTACATATATCCTTTGAGTTACAAAAAGATGAAGTCCTCAATGGTTTCCATGTTATTATGGCTAGTGAATGCTTCATTTTGTGCATATGGTTATAAAGAAATTTTATGAGAACTCGTATGGTGTTTGTTGTGAAGGATGAGATGTTGCAAGATGGCCTCATCATCGAGTTGCACTAAGAGGTACCAACAACTCAAGCTCATATTGGGCAAGCACATGGTAAGTGTTGATTTCTATGTGAATTGTAATGAAGATACTGATTTGGTACTTGGGTTGCCATGGCTACAATCTTTGGATAAATTTACCCAAGACTACCAAACCATGGCGTTGAGATTCAAGCTTAAGGGCCAAGAGGTTTTGCTTCCAAGCATGACAAATGGGATTCGTTAGGGTTACTACTGACCAAGAGGAGGGGAAGAACTTCTAAAATAAGGCAAGACATATGGGCAACAAATAATGAGGTAAAACAACATACATGTTATAACTATTTTGAAATCCTAGTTGGTAAGTAGGCTTTTGGAGGGTGTGCTCCAATAGAAGTAGAAATTGAGTTCATGAATTTTGTGTTTGAAATTGAGCGAGATAGTTGTTATTTGGTTGTTCCGATTATAACTCGCCTAGGATTTGGAGGTATGATTGGAAGTAGTAGGAGTCTTGATTTGTGTGATTCTAAGCATGTTGTCATGAGTTTTGTGTTGTTATCATAGACATTTCCAGCCCCCTTTCCATGTTGTTGTCAACTATAAGAGAGTTTTCAGCCACTATCATCTTGATTTAAAGGAAGGAAATGAATGGATAGAGCATGTTTGGGACAACATAGTTAGATTTTGGGATTCCATCACTTGAATGAAAATGATGACGAGAATGCAAGCCATGGAAAAGAGCTAGCTTCCATACCTATGAGACATGAAGAAATGATATTGGTATCTCTTGTTTCTTTTAATGTGTTTGTTCTTTACATAGGCTCGTGGAATAAAGAAGAAAGAACAACTAAATTTGTTATCCACCAACATATGGTGAAGAATATGGGACCGTAGTTGAAGATGAAGATGTCATAATGGAGGATGGAAAATGTTAAGTTGTGGAGCCTGTTTTCATGTGAAAGTGTTGAAGGCTATACACTAAGAGTATCAGTAAATTTTTTTGGGCCTTAAAACGTGCCCGATATATCAAGAAATGTGATTTTCTCATATGGGCGGGATTCTCACCGATAAGTTTATGGAACAATTTTTGCCCATGGTTTTGATACCCACGGTTTTGTAAAACTGCTTAAGTACTTGTCTATTTATATGGTTTTATGCATATGATAGAATGAATGAAAAACATTGCAGATGTGTTTTGAATTCAGGTGTGAATTATGTAGAGTTTTTTTAGCATAGCTCCAAACAGATCTGGGTATTGTATTGAGAGAGTGGTGGCTTGTAATAAAATTTGAGCAAGTGATTCTTGGTGGACATAGCCCAAATTGGGTGAACCACGTTAAATATTGTCTCTTTGTGTTGTGTTATTTTATTCGCACTTTTATTTGAAATCTTTAATATTTTCTCGCATATTAGTCTCTCTTTGTTGCGATTCTATGAGGGATTATTCCATATTTTATCCCTTATTTCCTAACGAAAATTTGTGATTGCAAAAGGTTTCATTTTGTGCGTAAAATAAAGTCCCTTCTCTACTTGGATTGGGAGTGAAACATAAAGGCTTTGAGCAAGGTACAACTCAACCTAGGACAATGGGAAGAGGGTAGCCTAAACCACCTTTTGGGTAACCAAGGAGACCACTACAACAAGGTAACTCTAGGTGTTTGACTTTAGATCAATTTTTATAATGCTCAAGTTCGGCTTTTCGAGTTTTCCATTGAGTGAAAACTGTAATCAAGAGTTAAGGAATGAGGTGTTATCTATCCCAAGCTAAAAAAGAAGTGGTTTTATGGCAACCATAAGTCAAACTACCATCATTGATGTTCTTTATCATCATTTCTAGCAACCCCCACCTAATTTCAATTGCATTTGGGAATTTGGATTGTTCTTCCACCTTAATTAACAAAGATGAAACAAAGAATGAGAATGCCACATTGGGACATGGATTAGCTTGTCAAGTTGTTGCTTATTCATCAACTTCTTGCTCTATGGTTGAGATTACAACATTTTGGAAGGGATTTTAAAACAACCGAGTATGCAAAGGAAGTTGTTATTCTTGTTTTTTGACATTGAAGATGAACAGAATTCATCAAGAAAGGGGCAACATGTGTCTAAGTTTGTTTGGGAAAAATATACTTCATTTAACATGCACGAGATCCAAATTATGGGAGCACTACATGTTCCTTCACCTTGGAATGATAAAGCACTTGGGCATGAGAGCTTGCAATTGCTCAAGGGCAAGAAATGTTTTTGGAGGCGATGATAATAATGTCCCCTTTTCGACTTATTTGACTACGAAGACCTTAGGCCCATTCCACTTCTGTGGGCCTTAGGGAGGGAAGCAATTCCAAGTTGGTTGACTACGAAGACCTTGGGCCCCTTCCACTTCTCATGGGCCTTGGGGAGGGAAGCAAGGGAGGTGAACCATTTCCATACTTGTGAAGGATGACTTGACAAACAAACAAGAAGAACTTATATTTTTGTCTTCATGAGGTCATCTGCTTTGGAGTTAGAAAGAAGTGCTTTTTTCCTTCATAATGAGGGCGGTCAACATATGTTGAAGATAAAGGAGAAATAACTCTTACAAGGAGCATGCATTGAAGTTGGCGCCATATAGAGGATATATAAGGATATCATTTGGTTTGAGAAGGATCATGCATCATTCATCATTGATAATTTCTTGAAGTTGGAGCTTGTGAAGCTTCTCTCTCTTTCCTTGAAACCTTTTCTTGGCCTTCTTTGAGAATGAAAACACTAATTCATCTTGGGTTGATCTCACAAGGAGATCACAAGTGAGCTACTAAGGAGATTTCTTATGCAATTCCTTCATTTCTAGCCCTAGGCAACTTCCTTGGGTATTTTGTTTGTATTTGGGAATGTGGAGTGTTCTTCCACATTAATTAACAAGGATGGAACGAAGAATGAGGATGTTACATTGGGACATTCATGAATTTTTTGCTCTACGACCGAGATTACAACATTTCGAAGACTTTTTATACAACTAAGTAGGAGAAGGAAGAAGTTGTTACTATTGTTTTTGACGTTGAAGAAGAAAAACTTCAATGAAGAAAGGGGCGACATTTGTCTGAGTTTGTTCGGCAAAAAAGATACTTCATTTGGCAGGGCACAAGATCCAGTTATTATGGGAGCACTACAACATATTCATTCACCTTGGTATGATGACACTTGGGCATTAGAGTTTGCGAATTGCTTGACGACAAGACAAGCAATTTTGGAAGGGGGAGACCGTAATATCCCCTTTTCCAAGTTCGTTGACTACAAAGACCTTAGGCCCATTCTACTTCACATGGGCCTTAGGGAGGGAAGCAAGGAAGGTTTAACGTGCCATATGTTTGAAAGATAACTTGACAAACAAGCAAGAAGAACTCTCTATTTTTGTCTTCATTAGGTCAGAGTCTTCTTTAAAGATAGAAATAAGTGCTCTTTTCCTTTGTAATGAGGTCAATCTTCTTTGGAGATAGGAAGTTCGCTTTTTCCTTCGTAATGAGGTCGATCAACATATGTTGAAGATAAAGGAGAAATAACTCTCCCAAGGAGCATGCATTGAAGTTAGCACCACATAGATGATACATAAGGATATCATTTGGCTTGAGAAGTATCACACATCATTCACCATTGATATTATCTTGAAATTGGAGCTTTTGAAGCTTCTCTCTCTTGCCTTGAAAGATGAAACCCTTTCTTGGCCTTGTTTGAGGATGAAAACCCTCATTCAACTTGGGGTGATCTCACAAAGAGATCATAAGAGAGCTACTACGGAGATTTCTTGAGCAATTCCTTCATTTGCATCCTTAGTGCTTGATTGGGTATTGTGTTTGTATTTGGGAATATGGAGTGTTCTTCCTCCTTAATTAACAAGGATGGGACGAAGAACAAGGATGCCACATTAATACATGGATTAGCTTGTCAAGTTGCTCATTATTCATCAACTTCTTGCTCTATGACTAAGATTACAACATTTTGGAAGGCTTTTTATACAACAGAGTATGGAAAGGAAGAAGTTGTTTTTGACATTATAGATGGAGAGTACTTTAATGAAGAAAGGGGCAGCGAATGT
Source organism: Taxus wallichiana var. yunnanensis (assembly GCA_018340775.1). Lineage (NCBI taxonomy): Eukaryota > Viridiplantae > Streptophyta > Pinopsida > Cupressales > Taxaceae > Taxus > Taxus wallichiana. The sequence continues at coordinate 446,454,699 of CM031239.1, forward strand.
TTGAATTTGTTTGGGAAAAAGATCCACCATTTTACGAGAACGGGATCCATATTATGGGAGCACTACAACAATGTTCCTTCACCTTGGTATGATGGCACTTAGGCATGAGAGCTTGCAAATGCTTGAGGGCAAGCAATTTTGGGTGAGGACTATAATGTCCCCTTTTCCAAGTTAGTTGACTACGAAAACCTTGGGCCCATTTCACTTCCGGTGGGTCTTAGGTTGGGAAGCAATTCCAAGTTAGTTGACTACGAAGATTTTCGGCCCATTCCACTTCCTGTGGGCCTTAGGGAGTGAAGCAAGGGAGGTGAAACATTGCCATACTTGTGAAGTATGACTTGACAAACAAGAAAGAACTTCCATTTTTGTCTTCAAGACGTCATTCTTCTTTAGAGATAGAAAGAAGTGCTCTTTTCCTTCATAATGAGGTCGGTCTTCTATGGAGATAGAAAGAAGTGCCTTTTTCCTTCATAATGAAGTCGAAGATAAAATAGAGGATATATAAGGATATCATTTGGCTTGAGAAGGATCATGCATCGTTCATCATTGATATTATCTTGAAGTTGGAGCTTGTGATGCTTCTCTCTCTTGCCTTGAAAGATGAAACCCTTTCTTTGTCTTGTTTGAGGATGAAAACCCTCATTCATCTTGGGGTGATCTCATGAAAAGATCACAAGTGAGCTACTAAGAAGATTTCTTGAGCAATTCCTTCATTTCCAGCTGCCTCATGCATCATTCATCATTGATATTATCTTGAAGTTGGAGCTTGTGAAGCTTCTCTCTCTTGCCTTGAAAGATGAAACCCTTTCTTTGTCTTGTTTGAGGATGAAAACCCTCATTCATCTTGGGGTGATCTCACGAAGAGATCACAAGTGAGCTACTATGGAGATTCTTGTACAATTCCTTTGTTTCCAACCCTAGGTGACTTGCTTGGGTATTGTGTTTGGCGCCTTCTAGAGCATGTCTTGGTATTTTGAGTTGATGTAATTGTTCCTCGTAATTTATGAGGCTTGATCTACACTTTGGGGTGATTTTGGGATTCATTAAGCATTAGTTCCAACCCTATGTGTTGGTTGTCCTTCTTCGTTGTTAAGAAATTATTTACATCTGTGATTTATCTCCTCATTTCTCATTTATTTTGGAGTGTATTTGGCTGGATAAATATTTACATAGTTGAATAAAATATTTGGAAGTAATCTATATATTTGGAAGCATTCTATGTCATTTTCAGATTGTGTTGAATAGGAATTGATGCCATTGACGTGCCATTACAGTTCGCTGCCCTAATAGAATAAATCTGGTTTGCAACTAGGGTTTGTGTGGAATGGGAAGCATTCTATGTTGTTTGCAGATTGCGCTGAATAGGAATTGATGCCATTGAAGTGCCATTAGAGTTCGCTTCTGAAAGAATAAATATTGGTTCGCAACTAGGGTTTGTGTGGAATCATTGTTGGTTGTCATCACAATTCAGTTGCTGTCATAAAAAATTCAGATTTCTTGTTGTAAATTGCATTTTCAGTTTGTTTCCATAAGGGTTTGAAGTAATTTTTTGGTGGCAGTCATAAACATCAGAGTTCATTCGTTGGGGTTTGAGCCCAAACCCTTATTTTTTGTTTCATGTCCTAAAAGGGACATTAAAATATGGCCATTATAAAAACACAACATGTTCATGTTTGCATTTCTAAGTTACAAAATTGTGTGACGATTTACCCCCTTGAAATGTACGGTTAAAACGTTGGGTTAAATATTATTCTTAAAGTTCCAATTTCCTAAAGTTTTTGTAGGCATGCCATATAACAAATAAGGCAAGTATTCCAATCAAATTTTTTTCATTAAAAATAGGGACATATCAGTTCCATTGACAAATCCTCTGAATACTTTTAGAAAATGAAAGCCAAGGGGCAAATTATTGACTGCTGAATTTCCCTTGCAAGCCAGTATAAAATCAGGTTGGTCAGATAAAGTACGACAAGGTATCCTACTTTGGAGTCCCATTGACCTACTTTCCTACCCACTGTTTTTTTAATGAGGCTTTCCTACACATCTCTAACATGCATAAATAACAAAATTGTATAGACAATTATTCAAATATTCCATTGCAAACTAGAAATCAAAAACTACCAAATCTCCAGAAACAACATATACAATATCATGTGTTGGATACTCATAACTCTCATCCTGATCTTTTAGCATGCAAACAATCAAGAATAGATGATTAACTTCATCGATGAGAAGTGAATTCCTGTGGTTTTGACAGAACTCTCAAAGTTTGGTGAGACATTTGAGATTTATAGACCATTCGTGCCCACTTTCATCCAATCAGAAAGCTTTTTCAACCATCAAAAAGCTATTTTGCAGCTTTTCTACCTGCAGGATAAAATAAATAACTAGCTTCTGTTAAACATCTGAAAATCAATTATTTACAATAAAACCTCGGCACAAAAAAATCCTTGTAACATGGTATTTGGTGTGCAAGAGATATTTCAACCTCAAATTTTCTTCAGAATTTCAGAGACACCGTGAAAGCCAGCTAGATGAAGTCTGAAAAGAAAGTAGTTGAGCCTGGATGGTTAGTAACAATGACTGAGGGAAATGCAATTAGAAATTGATAGTTCTCATAAAGACAAGTTTCAGGTGACAAATAGGATTCAATGAATAGGGGAATAGAAGGTGAAGGATATGGCTTCAACGGGAAAAGTAGCAAGAGCATAATATATTGCATGTATATTTCATAAACCATTTTTAGGCCCAACAGTGATTCTTTTGTGGCCAAGAAACCACACCATTTGGGAACTCAACATCTCAATTTAATACCAGCATCTGCTTGACACATGTAAATCAATCTCATAATCTAATGTGAATTTTCAGCGCAAGGAGGTACTGCTCTTAAACCATACCACGATAAGCTCAAAATGCAGACCATGGCGTGATTTGCAACAATAACAAGACACACTTAGGGTAGAGAACACAAGTTTGGGATGTGGCTAGAAAACATCTGGTCGATGACAACGTATTTAGCATTTTGGTCAGACTGTTGTGGACAAAGGAAAGATGGCTCATTAGGAATTTTAGGCTGATGTTGAAGAGTATGTACTCACTATTTCAAATGCTGTGCACTGTTGATATCTCAAATCTATTTATTGCTGCCTTAATGAGGCTCCACAAGTCCTTAGTGGGCAGGTTACAGGCCATACACAGACTCTTGGCTTTGTTAGAGCCTTAGAGGTACAACTGGATCCAAAAGGGGCACTCTCTATTGCCAACCCTATTAGGGAGCTATATAGATGAGCCTATGGACATTATAGTATGTTGAGGACAGTTGTATCTTACCTCATCTCTTGATAACTAGGCTGCATTTTACCAAGCTTGTGATCAGCTCATTCTCTTAAGGACTGCAGGGTCAATTAGATGCTATTACTGGCTTCTATATATTCTCCCCAGCTAATGGTTAAATTTGGTAACACTAACTTTCAGTGAACAATATTTCTAGAGATGCTCTCTCCAAGTTCCAGATTTTCTACGAAGGAAAGCAAGTGGAGATCACAACTTACGGGTCTAGTGCTCAACATGAGGACTTACAGATAAAGAACAAATATGCTAATGCATTATAACTTAAAAGTATATATATGCTCATTTCTCGTGCAAAATGAGGTAATTCAGATGACTTAGTATAGACACGAATGAAAATGAGTAAGGAAACAAAAATAGAGCAACATTCAAAAACAGACTAGGTGGAAATGATAATAAGAGGGATGGAAAAGTAAAACAGCAGCAGACTAAAAATATATTCTTGATAGGTCAATAATAAATATTCACATCATTCTTAGCCATCAAGGTGAGGAAAAATACTGACATTCATGACAACTGTAAACCACAAAGACAAAAAAAGAATTCAAAAAGGCAAGAGAGATTCCAAACAATCAAGTCTCTTATCATAATCATTTAACTTGAGGCTAATACAATTTATTCTTAACACTAAGTTTTGTTTATGGATTAACTTAGAACTACAACCTTCACAACTCGTCAAGTACTAGATCAATGTTGTGTTTCCTCCAAATAAATGCTTTCATCAGTTCCTTAGCTGAATTTAAAGTACACACGTCTGTATTTTATAGTTCCCATGTACATAGATTATAGCATAGATCTTTCCTTTTGACGCACCATTCAACACAACAGTCCACACTTGTTCCCCCATTCTTAAGGATCATTCAGCCCACTCAGGGTTCCATCTAGGAGCCTGCAGAAAAGTCTTTGTATTAATACCAAAAAAACTATCCTTGAACAGAAAGAAAGTACCTGCCACGTATGTACAAAGCCAAAAATGCAAAAACACTTGCAACTTACAATCAGAAGGATTTTTCAACATCATTAAATAAAATGATTTATAATTTGAAACAGCAAAAGAATAAGTGTTTTATCAACTTGCCTTCCCTTGCTCAATTTTTTTCCCTTGACATTGGCTAGCTCATTTGGTACTTCATTATAATTTGAAATAGCAAAAGAATAAGTGTTTTATTAACTTGCCTTCCCTTGCTCAATTTTTTTCCTTGTTTTTTTATTGGTACTTCATCAATAAGAAACTACCAACTGGTTATGAAGATGAGAAAACTACCAACTAGGTGGAAACTACCCCTGTATTTAACAAAATAGAGCTTCTCTTGCTTCTTAGGGTTTACTTTATTTTTGGGCTTGCTTGGAAGTTCATCTTGTTCAACAGTCATGGAGTCATATTATATTTTTTCTTTGTTTCTATCATCCTCTCTCTGAACTAAAGCTGACACTGAACAGCTACTGTGCGACCACCATGTTCCTTCCAGAAATTGTGATGAGCTATTCTTCCCATTGAGAGATCCCCTTCAGTTACCTTAACAAGTTCATTTTGTCCATTATCAATTTCTTTCATTTCCTTGATTCAAACCCTTTGCAATGTGATACTCTTTTGCTAAGTCACAAGGTTCGAGTTCACGTTTATGTTCGACGAGGATAAAGTTCGGTTCAAGTTCGCCAAGGGATAAAGTTTGAGAAAAAAATGTCTTTAAGTTCAAACAAATTTTTTTGTCTATCATTTTTATTTTCTGAAAAAATGCATAAATATGTCTGAGGGACATAATGGAGAGCTTTTTGTCTGCTACTTTCAGTCGTTATATGCATATATACACACACATTTGTAAACTAATGCAAAATCATGTCAAAAACTTCCCATGCAAAAATAATGGATAAAGTTCAAGTTCATGTTCAACAAGAATAAAGTTCGCCAAATTCGAACTTTTCAATGAAATTTGGAGAACTCTAGCTCTCTTGTATGCACAAGTTGAGCAGTACCAATCAACTCAAACCAATGGAAGCTCCAGGCATTGGAGGTGGTAAGTCATATGGCAGTCATTTCCATCACAACACCTATAAAATCACCAAATTTATCCACTATTAGAAATCATATGGTGAGAGGAATGGTATTGACATTGCAAAAATATAGCAACAATAATCTGAATGCCTCTTCCAATCACCATTTTGATTATGCCAGTACAACTGATCTATCATGACATAATTGATTGCACCCATAAAGTAACTAGAAGGTCATGAATTGCTTAGCAGTTTATGCATACAGAGGATGGACTTCAACAGAAACAACAAAACATATATTCCAAGCTTACAAATAAGCAAAACAGACATCTAAACATAAAACTATATGCACTAACATATAAGATCAAAGGCACCCAGGCATAAGAAGGTCATGAATTGCTTGAAAATTTAAGCATATAGAGGATTTACTTGAACATAAACAACGAAACAATATACTCCAATCTTAGAAATCAGCCAAATAGGCAGCTAAACATGAAACTACTGCTCCGATCATTCCACTAATACATGTATGATACAATTGCATCTTGAACAGTCTCTAGCCTAACAAAAGAACAACGAAATTATATTATAGAGCCTATTTAATTGAGCTTGGAATTTAACATCAAAAGAGCATTTATAATATGAAACTTATGTATTGCTTCCCTCTTATTTATGAACTTGGCAACTTTTAGTATAGAAATCACTTGAAGTTTTGACTCCAAAACCACTCATTTGGGCTGGAGATGGTAGCTCAACATTGGCATCTCCAGTTTCAACCACATTTCAGCCCAATATGACCTTTGAATGAGATCACCAATGCAAAATTTGAGGGTTTTTGTCCTCAATTCTGAATTCTATTGAGGGTTTTTGTCCCCAATAGGATACCAAGGAGGGTTTTCGTCCTCAATGGCTGAAAATTGCAAGCACAAGCTCCAATCTCCAAATAGAAATGAATTCATATGACAAGTGATGCTTTTTCCACCACTAGTGACTCCTTTTTATAATTGTGGGTAGCACAATCCATGAAAAGGGAGACAAAATGGGTCGACCCCTTTCTAAGTGGTGTTATGTTCCCCTTTTAACTCCATCACTTTTATTTTTAAGTCGGCGTTTGCACTTTTTGACCAACTTCACTTTCTAATGTTATAATTAGAAAGTTGCTTTTACAAAAATAATACAAGGCTAAAAATAGCAACTTACAATTAGAACATGAAATTACTTCCCTTGCTTTTCCCTTTAACCCTATGGGAAGTAAAAATGGAACCAAGGTCTTTATATCGAACTAGCTTTGAGAAGGAGACATTATAGGATATGAAAGTATTGGAGGTCATTTACAACATATATGCAATTAAGGGGTGCCATAAAAAGAGTAATATATATATATATATATATATATATATATATATATATATATATATATATATATATATATATATATATATATATATATATATATATATATATATCTGTGTGTGTGTGTGTCCAAGAGCATACAATTTTTATTAGAAATTACCTAGAAATATCGAACTAACTTTGAGAAGGGGATATTATAGGATATGAAAGTATTGAGATCATTTACAACATTTATGCAATTAAGGGGTGCCATAAAAAGAGTTATATATATGTCTAAGAGCATACAATTTTCATTATAAATTACCTAGTTAGTTCTTACTCTCCATAAACCTACTTAACTTTAAATATGATATCATATAACCCAAATCTTGAATTATATAAGATGGAAAAGATAGAAAGATCCCTTAAAATATTTTGCAGACTAGAAAATTGTTGTCTTGTGTTTTTGCAAGGGAAAAATTCAACTTGAAAACCAGACAACTCTACCCTAGTGTCAAAACTTTTCATTGTAAACCTTCCTGGCACCCCTCCAAGTCAGTCCATCCACTGTGCCAGGCCTACCCCCATCCATGTATTGTCCATGTCTGTGGTCCCAACCTTGCCCATGTGTTAGAAAGAGGAAAAAAAGCTCACATGATTCTTTCAAGATAGTGTCTTTCACGGCGGACGTTTCAGCAGGCTTAGGAATGGCTATTTTAAGCCATTCTAGGGTCGAAGTGCATATTCTTTGGAGCTGAGTTCAAGTCCTAAATTCACCAGAAACTGTATTCGTAAGCCAAGATCATTGTGCAAGTGATTTAGGAATATTTTGGGAAGATTTCTAGCCCCTGCTCCAAGTCACGCATGTTGGACACTTGTCACCTAGGGGTGGAGGTGCACTTTTGTGTCCTCTTTGTCCCTTTCAAAGGGACAAGGTTGACAAAAAAAATGCGCCCCCCCCCCACCTCGCTCCCGCCAGTTCCTCATGTGACCAAAAACTAGCTCCCGGGTGCTTAAAATGAGCTCTTTTCCCTAGCCCTTCAAATTGTGCATGCATGCCACTTATCACCTAAGGGTGGAGGCACACTTTTATGTCCCCTTCATCCCTTCCACGGGGACGGGGGTAAAAATGCACCCCTTCCTCATGCCTATAAAACCCGAAGTTTTCCATTTTTCACTCCACTCCCACTTTTGCTTCGTTTCTACCTCGGAACTCGATAAATTTTTTTCAGAATTCTCTCCATCCATTTTCCTCTTGCATTCATCCCTCCATTTCTCCATGGTCTTGGCAACAAGATTTTCATAAAAAGTGCAATTTTTTAAAAGCTCCGGGTCATTTTTTGTCAGATTGACTCCATAGCCTGCAAAGGAAAAATCTTCATATCTTACAAACCGATGCACGAGATCAAGGTGGGGTTTTTTTCATTCTTCATCATTTCTAGGTGCCCTCACAACCCAAGTGATAGCAATGACATTCACGGCCCGGATGTTTCACAAAAAAACCCCAACTTCGTGCCCTCATTTCGTAAATTTTTATTTCCCGTCGTTCTAGTGATCGAATCAAGTTGAAAATTTGTACGGGAGATCAGTAAGACAACCTATCCTAGTGGAGGTGGTTTCATCAAAATTTGAGGTGTGGAAAGCCACTTTCCAAAAATAGTAAGTCTCTACACGAGTACTTATTATAAATAGTAAAATCTCAAGAGAGGCAAATTTTTTAAAGGTAGAGTGTACAAGGAACAACCAGGGAAACAAACAAGGTGATTGAGGGTAAAAAAGGGAAAACAACAATTTACTAAAAATTGTAAATTCTCGTTCCAAGTGCGGAAAGTGGCAGTGGGCTCAGTTTCATCCATCTCTTTGCTTTCTGACATCTTTACAGGGTTCTTAGGTGATGGCATTTCTTTGGAAAGGTAATTCATCCTTCACAAAAGACTAGAGACATCACTTTGGTTATAGTGGTGCACAAGGGTGAAACAGAATATCACAAGGCGCAGCAGAGCAAAATCTCGAAGCATTAGGCGGTCGATAAAGTATGCAAAAAGGGGTCAAGTGCTTCAAAGATCATTATTGTTCGCTTCAATCAGGTTGAGGCCATATGCTCTCCTTGGAGAGCAAGTTGAGCGAACTCATGAGTTGTCCAAAGCAAGCCAAACGACCAACTCGGTGAACCAAGTCAAGCAAGCTGCGTGATGAGCTAGTTGAATTGCAATGAGATGAGTTGGCAAATCAAATGAGCTTTGCAAACCCGATGAGCTGAGTGGAATGATCTAAGTGAGCTTAATGAGCTTAGTGAGCTAAAAGGAGTTGATCAACTAAGCATCAAGAGGATCATTATAAGCGGTGTCCGTAGGCCATCCTAAATTCACATCAGGGAATCTCAACAATGTTTCTAAACACTCATTCGGCAGACGAAGCACCTGAGCATCATCAACAAGTGAGAAGTGTTCAAAGTTAACTTCGTCGGAGCTTTCCAATCAATATAGCAATATTGTAGAGGGTCATCAGAGGCCAGTTTTCATCTTCAATTTCTCTAGTGCACCTCTTCATCTAAGGCGGGGACATCTTCATCTATGCCTTGGAGCATTTCTTCTTTCTTTTCCTCTCTCATTCTCTCTCCTCTCCCCCTTTCTAATTCTTCGTTGTGAGAAATCATGACGTTTTTCCTATTGATTTAAATATGACTATAGTTGACATTGTAATAAGTCACCCTTAATTAATAAAAGGCACTTAATTTCCTTCCTAAGGATTTGAAAATTCATATGTTGTAGGAAAAATGAAAGGTCATGTGGGGGTAGGCAAAGAGTCTTTCCAAACTCTATAAATTGTAATGACTTCCCCATTCTTAAGGGTTGTCAATTTTGTATGCTCAGGAGTAGATAAATACTTGTGAAAAGTAAAAGAGATAGATACACTGTGTCACAAACGCAAGGAGGAGATCTTGACCCAATCTTTGAGGAGCTCCAAAGAAGACAAGAACTAGTCAGAAATTCAAGACACTACCTTCATCCCGAAACTGTTCTAACTGGATATTCAAGTGGTGTCAATCCATTGGACATAGAGTTTCCAAATCTCAGGGAAGATTTTGAAAACTTTACTTGAAACAGAAGCGTAAGTTGATGCTAGAGCGGAAGCAAGAGCAAGGGCCCGAAGCAAGAGCCAAAGCCATAATGGGTGACGAAGAGAGACCTAAACCGATTATGCCATGGGGCAAGAACACGGGTCCACTTGCACTCCCACAACCTCTTCATGAATTGCCATGAGGTTCAAGAAAAATCTTTCCCAAGTTCGTGAGGAGATGGTTCCTGAACTCCCAAATGGAACATGTAGCTGCATTCATCATTACCTGTGGTGTGCTAGGAGTTGAACATGAAGATGTGTCACATGGCTGATGCTCGTGGAGTCCTTGCAGATAAGGCAGCGAATGGTTCTACCTCCTACCTGCCATATCTATCACCTGTTGGGATGATATCAAGGCTTGTTTCAAGCTAGATTTAAGTCCACCGACAACCGTGTCAGATCTCTTGTGCAATTGGTACAAATGAGGAAAGAATCAAATGAAACCATCAGGGATTTTGTATCTAGATACAACCGGTTGGTCAAAAGGATACCTCTCGAAGCTATGCCCTCAGACAACAATGTAAAAAGATTCTTCATAAATGCTCAACTACATGAGGTTGGGTTCATTCTTAGAGATCTCATCCTAGAACTCTAAAAGAAACTAGATTTTGCCATTCAAGCGTAAGATGACCTCATCCTATCCAAAAAGATCAAGAACCCTTCAAAGGGTAAGGCCCAACATCCCAAAGATGAGAGAATAGATCCATAGTGCAAAAATTGGTAAATGAAGTGACAATGTTGAAGAGGGAAGTTTTCTAACGGGATCCCATCAAAGTCCTAACAGAAATCAGATTGCAAGAGCACCCCAAAGGCTTTCCTTAGAGGCTCCACCTGTCAATGCTCGAGAATACAAAGAAGGATTTGAACAAGAAAATGAAGACAATGATTTCCTAGAGATTGAAGAAGTAGAGAATGATGCACAAATCAGATTCTGTGAATATTCCGGAGGTGATGAAGATGATGATAAAGATGCACTCAGTTTCTCATGTGCGGTATTCACCTATTCACAGTCTCAAAAAAGAGCTCCTTCCTCCGCTTCCACAAAAGAGAAGAAGATCGAAGATCCTCCTGTGGTGACTCTACAAACTAAAATAATCAGTCGAGGATCTCCACTTCCTCCATGGAGTCCGCATTGGAAAAACTTGACCTGTGAGAAGCAACAGGGCACCGGATGTTCCAAGTAAATCTTCCCATGCTCCTAAACCTAACTCTGCTCCTACAAAATCTAGTCCTTCAAAAGCCTCTAATGTACCTTCAAAGTCAACCTCTTTTTCCCAAACATCTACTCTTGCTTACAATCCCATCTTAACTTCAAAAGCGGTGCCCTCATCCCCCTTGTCTGCACCTGCTTCTTTTGATATCATAGAACATGTGAACAAATCTAAGGTGCAGATTTTTGAGTATGAGTATTTGCGACTCACTCGAACAATTCGAGAAGCTTTTCCGACATATCAAGGGTAGTAGTTCAAAGCCCAATACCGTAACCCCTAGTTCTAAAGGACTACTACCAACCCCACCTACACCTCCATCGTAGAGCATGCTTGCCATGAGTGCATCAAAGACTGATAAGATTGATCCTTTCTATGTCTCTCTTCTTGTTAGAAGATACAGTTGAATAATTACATAATAGATTCAGGGCTTCTGTCAATGTAATGTCTATAAAGGTGGAATGAATAAAACTTGATAAAGCTTTGTGTTTGACTTGCAATTATCCATTTCATTATCTTGTGATGTTGTGTTGTGCTTTCCTATTTCCTCTAATTGAAACTGGAATCACCTCTGAATTGTAGTTGATGAAATATGAGTTCTTCTCATCAATACAATTCCCCTTCTCATTTCTCTCTCCCTACCTACAATTTCTTCCCTCTTTAGTCTAGCGTTGCAATAACAACAAGGGTGTTTCTACACATTCCCGGCCTCTAGCCACCCAAGGATATTAGTCTAGTGTAAATAGTTTCTAGATTTCAATAAATGGGAGCCGCCCCATTCCCAAGCGAGGGATTCAATCCTGCGAGTGTTGACGAAGCATGTATTTTGTCCTTGACAAAATATTTTACCAACAAGCGTGAGTGTGCTCATTCACTCGCTACTCTAGTCATGAGCTTGCTGGTTTATACAACATATAGGAGACCCCAATGAAATGAGGGTCCTAAAGCCTTTCCTTTATTGAGGACTTCTCCTCTAATATATATGTTGTATGTCGATGGCACATGTGAATCGCATATAGAGCATACACCAGAATTGAATATTCTCTATTCCCTCTTTTGCACCTAAATGAAAGAAAGGGGAAGCAGAGTAAAATGGTCGTAACTCTATTGGTCAATGGAGTAAGTCACAAGAAATCCCATCCATTCCAAGGAAATGTGAGGTATGTTCCTTCCTCACATGCTTTGTACCGTTGTGTCATTGGTTCTATGACGACAAACTACCGACGGAATACAAAGATGTTCCACGGTTGGCTTTCCCACCTATAGGTTAATCTAGAGAATTTATATTGGGGTGAATAGCTCATGCTTTCTCCTAGGTCCAAGTGGATTGAATCTTGACTGCTCACTTGGTTCCTCAAATCAGTACATCTCTATGGCTATATAGCCAACCTCCCGATAAAATCAAAAGCAATAAAGTATCAATAGGGATATAAGCAAGAATGCTAACAAATAAGACCGAGTGATTTCCGGTTCTATGGACCACACTTAGATACTCATTCATAATTCAGAGCAATGCATAAACTATGGATCCAAAGTTGAAATCAGAAATGTAAAGTAGTAAGAGATAGGTTGACAACAAAATAGCTATAGCATCCACATGCAACATGTGCTATGTGTGCATATAGTTTCCTCAACTTTGAGCCTCGCTCACCACATTGGACTAACAAGTCATATTAAATATCAATTGCATTGGTGATACCTTGAATGCCATTGGAATACTACTTTAGTTTTCTCTTAGTCCGATGATGAAGACCCTTCCCTATTAAATTGAATACCATGATGCCATTAAACATCCATCTAACTAGTTATCAAAACCAAGGACTATCGTAATGTATCTATGGTGGTCCATATCTATGGGATAACGAGGAAACTTGGTTTATCAATACCAAGTCGCTCAACCACTCAGAAATTCTGAGGCTTCAATGTTGTGCCAAAACCCAATATCATCAAACTAGTTGTTTCATGTCTCGAGATAATAGCCACAAGTCATTGGAAACATAACTCATGTCTCAATCTCGTATCTATATACATAATACGATGTACCTACACCACCTTGTGACTATTACACCACTAAGAATACACTCATTGCTATAACTTAATTCATAATGATCAAGACCAGATCACATTAGCATCGAACCACTTCTTGCTTGATCAATTGAACACTATTTGAGCACTATGGGAGATAGTCAAGTCGATGTGATGAGATATAAATTGATCTGAAAACACCTACACCTCCTAATGGAATGCACCATCACTTACCAATAGAATAAGATTCGGGATGAATGAAAGAGATAGGAATTCCTTTATGACTGGTTAAGACCAATTAGTAAGTTGTGGATGGAGAGGAACGACATAGTTCGGGATGAATGAAAGAGATAGCCATTCCTTTATGACTGGTTAAGACCAATTGGTAAGTTGTGGATGGAGACGAATGACATAGATATAACATAAATTGATGCACCATTTATTATATATGTGATATGACAGATGATTGGTAATCACGCCTATAGTGATGGATGATGGTAGGTAGATGTGTAGCTGGAACCTCTCTCCACAAGCTATATATAGATAATGGGTGGCTATTGCTATATATAGTTAACACTTGATCAATGGTGCAAGGTGGTTGTCTCTTATGTTGGCTTGAGACTTCAATTGTGAGGGAGAGGAGGCCAAGTGCATTTAGATAGTATAGTAATGTGAAGTAATGCCATTATTGGGTCATCCGATGAATAGGGCAATAGCTAATGAACAATAAATTGCATTGACAACAAAGGACGAGTGTGGAAATGACTTCACCTATTGAATGGAGTGGACATCGGTCCCCTTCATGATCCCCATCATATAACATATGAGATGACCTTTCTAGGGTAGATAACCATCATCATTGATCCCCATCATGCAATGAAAAAGCGACACACGATCCTTCTTGTTTGAACAATTTTGTGTCATCCCCAACCCATTTTATCCCCTTTATTGGAAGGGAGGATCAGTTTGGGTGGTTAAGGTATGCCTTGACTCATCCATCATGCATCGTATATAAGAGAGATGAACCATAAGAGAGATGAACCATGACTATCTACCCATCATGCAATAATGTCAAACCCTTCGATGACACCATGGAGATCCTCGATGAAGTAGAGGGTGATCAACCATTGGGTTATTCCATTTGTAGTAGGTGGGTTCATGATTTCTAATTACAAAGCATTGCACCCCATTCAAGGTGAGGGGATCAAGACGCAATAGATTATGATCACTGTATAAATTTTTGGAAAGTTGGGACAATGTTATATGATTGATATCATTGTCCCATTTTGTTATTGTTCTAATTCATCATGGATTGGGATGATGCCCTACCACTTAGAGGGGGAGAACACTTCATCTAGGGAGGGGATATGGATTGAAGAGATCCGATTGTCACCCCTTCACCGTGTAATGTGTAATGACATGGGGAGGATCATTTTCATCATTACCCGAACTAGGTTAGAGAGAAGATCAAGAAGTTTATTCTTATTTTCTTGGTTTGAAATGTCTTAATTGGGATGATCCTCATAGAATAAGGAAATGGCTATATGGTAAGGGAAGGCCCAATTATTCCTTTACAAAATAGTGTAGTCGAGGGAAGGTAAGTCGGTACTTCATCTATTCCTATCTATTAATGAAAAGATCGAGGGATGATGAGATTAAAAATGATATTGGAGTATCGATCTTAGTTTACCATTTAGGGTGGAAATCATACTCGATCGGTGGTCCATAGATTGAGTTGTTAGGATCAACCAGTGCTCATAACACTAAACCTGATAGATACTAACAAATTGTACATAAATCATTATCGCTAAGACATACATTACATCATGGTACCTTTGATCATGGGAAGGAGGGGATGATCCATCATCGAAACAATATTAAGAACCTTAAATGGATGTCATTTTCTATACGGTCCATCACCTAGTATGACTTGAATCTTGAATAACCCTAATGGAGTATGGAATAACAGCTTAATCATTTAGGATGGAAATCATTCACCGATCGTTGTTTATAGACTACGTTGTCGATGATCAACGCTCATAACATCGGACCTTAATCATTCTTATTGAAACACACATACATCATGGCACCTTTCATCATGGTTAGGAGAGGAGGATCCATCATAACAAGAACACTAAAAACCCAAAATGGATGTCATTTCTTATGGAATTTGTCACACCGGGGTGATTTAAATCTTAATTAACCCTTTGGAGTTTAGAATCTCACATCATTTAAGGTGGAAATCAATCTCTAATCCCAATCTATAGATTGGGTTGTTAGATGCAATTACTCATAACAAAAGACCTTAATCATTCTCATTGAGACATATGTCACATCATGGTACCTTTGATCATGAGAAGGAGAGAAGGATCCACATAGCACAAACATTGAGAACCCAAAGTTGCCATCATTTTCTACTATATTTGTGACCTATTGTCACTTGAATCTCGAATAAGTAGCATATTGTCACCTATGGGTTGTTAGGATGCAACTATTCATAACAAAAGACCTTAATCATTCTCTTTGAGACATACATCACATCATGGTGCCTTTGATCATGAGAAAGAGAGAAGGATCCATATAGCACAAACATTAAGAACCCAAAACTGACATCATTTTCTACTATGTCTGTCACCTATTGTGACTTGAATCTCGAATAAGTAACATAATGATATCCTAACACCCTTTCTTGCCCGAATAGCCTGCATACAAAATAGAGATTTTACTTTCAATCACATCACCTCATTCTCGAGGTGATTTTATGTGACTAAAGGTCATTCCTGAAATATCTCTTTTAGGATATCACTTTAAAACTCAGAAATTTATCAAAAACCTGCAAACTGTAATTCTGATTTTTCCAAGACAGCAAGGTACAAAAATCTAAAAAAATATATATCTTCCAAAATAACCACTTCCAACAATACCCAGAAGCTTCAAAAGATGTAGAAAAATATAGAGAACAATAAACAACTGAGAAATAATTTTTAATGGCCAACGCTGAATTTATTTTATTAATTTTATGAAAGAAAATGAGGGGAAACTACAGCTGACCTTAAACTCCAGAATATCGATAGAAAATGTCTGGAATATTTTTTTATTGCATCATTATGACAAGAACAAGCTTTGGATCTAAAATCTCCGGAAACAGGCCACGAAACCCTTTCAAAATGCTTTCCGAATTTCCCAAGTAGGTCACTCCACTTGTGGGAGACACCCAACAACCCCAAATCTAAAAATAGATGAAACCCTTGTTGAAGAATGGTTGTCCTCTTTCGAATCTGAATTTTTGATTACTCTCCAAATCTGATCCAAAAAAATCTAAATAGCAAGCTAGGGATATGGGTGGAAAACCCTCACCGAAGAATGTTCTACCAGCTAGGGATGGATCTCTCACCACCGAAGCTAGGGATCCTGCAGAATCTAATCTCCACAAGAAATCAAGCTGAAAATAGCAATAGCTGAAAATAGTTGAATGTTTGAATAATCTCCAAATGACCTCAAAGGGATATTTTGTAATGTCCCCAAATGGACATATTTGACCCAAGTTGGATTTTGAGCAAATCAAAACCCCAGAAGCAATATAATAAATTACTTATCAAATCAAACACTGCAGATCTGAATTTTATATGAGAAGTGCGACTAGGGTAGAGTTAAATACCACCACAAATCAGCCCCTAAATCTATATCATTCCACGCAAATCTGGTACCACTAATTTATAAAGCCCAAATATGTATAAAAATGCAGATTTTTGATGTAAACAAAGCTGCAATAAATTATTTAAAAACTCAGTCTCTAGCATAACTTCAAAAATTCATATCTTTTGCTAGAGAAGTCCAAATGAGCTGAAACTTTGGATCTTGGGCCACAAAAATATGAAAAATAATATTCTAAAATTAGTTTTCGCAAAACAAACACAAAACCTTAATTTTGCCATAAAAAGTAGGTCACCCAACACATTTAGGGCATCAAATCAGCTCCAAAAATTATGAAATTAATTTATTTTGATTCCCAAAATTTAGTACAATAAGCAGCAATAAATTTCAGACCTGGAATGTCTCAAATACACTGCAAACCAGCCAAAAGATGGGTCGCTCCAGCTGGTACAATGAACATACAACTGCTGCAATTTTATTCTTCAACAACACTGCTGAAAATAGTAGAAATCTATGAAAGCCCAATAGAATTTCCTGAATGGAAATTCCTCTCAAACTCTTGGGGTTTTCATCCACAAGAGGGAAATACTAAGGGTTTTCGTCCTTAGATATTTTTATGCAAAAGCTACAAGCTTAAGACACAAATCAGAAATTATCAAGTGAATATGGAATGCCTCTCAAGCAAGTCTACTTCTCCTTTTAAAGGAAGAAGAGACCCAAAGCAACCTCCAAAATATCCAATCAGCTTTCATGATTCTTTCGATGCATTTTCCACCCTCCATTTCTCTTAGGGAGAATAAGTGTTTTTCTTTTTATGCACTTTTCTAGGTTCTATTTTAAAGTTAAATCTATTAATTTATTATATGGTTTTTATAATGTTGTATTTTAATTTTGCACAATATAATAAAATTAATAAAACTTAACTCATGCTTATATTTTTCTTTTGGCATCGGGTTGACAAAATAGGTCAAAATTCTTTGATTGGGAAGGGGGATATTACACTCCTCCCTTCCTAAAATTGTTTTCCCTCTAGCAATTCTAAATTTGTTTTGTCCAAGTGCCATGCACAATAGACAAAACATGTTGAAGTGATCCATGAAGCTTTGACACATGTACTGTCAAGTGGGGTAATAAGACTTGCCACCATATATCATCCACAAGATGCTCACATACATATACTTAGAGCAATGTTTCAATAGACTCCATAATGAAGACTTCATCTTCTATCTTATCATGCATCTTATGATGGAAATGAATTGGAATAGGCAGCAATAAATAAGACACAATATTAGGCTCTTCATACCTTGGAATATCACCAACATCCTCGCCAATCTTAGTCTTCAAAATGTCTTGACTTTGCTGCACCAAAATCTAAGTATTCGTGTCTCTGATGGGCTAAAATTCTTCATAAATCAGCTGTTGTGACAAAGGAGAGGGCATACCTTCTTCCATGCACTCTTGAATCCAAGCAATGGCCCTCCGTGGGATGATGTTTCCATTCTCTTGGCTGCCATATTTTGAGGAATATCATTTCTCATACCTTACCCACTAATAAAAGAAGTCCTTTCCTTGAACTCTTGTAGGTGTTATCTTGCTTCATGGTCAAGCTATCAACCTAGCAGCTCTAGCTCTGCTTTATTCCATTCCTCACACTTTTTCGAGTTTCTATTACATCTTCTTTGCTTGCACATATGAATTTATTTTCTGCACGGACTAGTTTCTCTAACAAGCAAAGTTTCACTAATGCAATTATTTTGTTCAATGGAGACCATACCTTTCTCTCTAGATTCTTTTTCTTTTTCCTTCGCTGCAAATATGATTTGTCCTCTTCTACTCCTTGCTCACCTTTGTCCTTCGGTACATCGAACCTCTCCATGAACCTTTGGTTGCAGTCATCAAAGAAGTAGACAGATTCTTCCCCTTGGGTCTTTATCAAATGATACCACCAATCCTTTGCTATCCCTTCCAAATGATAAGGGATGAATTTGAGGGCATCATCCACACACATAGGGTTTGATAACAAGTATGCCTCCAATTCTAACAACCATGATCTCACAGAAATTTTATTAGTACCATCAAAAATAGAAATCTTACCCCGCCACGGTAGTAACTTTCTAAAGAACTGCATGTCTGATGCTTTTTTTCTTGCTTACATTCAGATCTGATTTTTTTCCTCATACACAGTTTTGCCGGAGAATCATCGCTCTGATACCATAGTAATGTCCCCAAATGGACATATTTGACCCAAGTTTGATTTTGGGAAAATCCAAACCCCATAAGCAATATAATAAATTACTTATCAAATCAAACACTACAGATTTGAATTTTATGTGAGAAGTACGACTAGGGTAGAGTTAAATACCACCACAAATCAGCCCCTAAATCTATATCATTCCGCGCAAATCTGGTACCACTAATTTATAAAGCCCAAATATCTATAAAAATGCAGATTTCTGATGTAAACAAGGCTGCAATAAATTATTTAAAAACCATGTCTGCAACATAACTTCAAAAATTCATATTTTTTGCTAGATAAGTCCAAATGAGCTGAAACTTTGGATCTTAGGCCACAAAAATATGAAGAATAATATTCTAAAATTATTTTTCACACAACAAACACGAAACCCTAATTTTTCCCTAAAAAGTAGCTCGCCCAAAGACATTTAGGGCATCAAATTAGCTCCAAAATTATGAAACAAATTTATTTTGATTCCCAAAATTCAGATCAATAAGCAACGATAAATTTCAAACCTAGAATGTCTCAAATACACTAAACACCAGCCAAAAGATGGATCGCTCCAATTAGTCAATGAACATACAACTACTGCAATTTTATTCTTCAACAATACTGCTGGAACTAGTAGAAATTTGTGAAAGCCCAATAGAATTTCCTGAACGGAAATTCCTCTCAAACTCTTGGGGGTTTTCATCCACAAGAGGGAAATACTAAGGGTTTTCGTCCTTAGATATTTTTATGCAAAAACTACAAGCTTAAGACACAAATAAGAAATTATCAAGTGAATATGGAATGCCTCTCAAGCAAGTCTACTTCTCCTTTTAAAGGAAGAAGAGACCCAAAACAACCTCCAAAATATCCAATCAGCTTTCATGATTCTTTCGATGCATTTTCCACCCTCCATTTCTCTTAGGAGAATAAGTGCTTTTCTTTTTATGCACTTTTCTAGGTTCTATTTTAAAGTTAAGTTTATTAATTTATTATATGTGCTTTTATAATGTTGTATTTTAATTTTGCACAATATAATAAAATTAATAAAACTTAAGTCACCCTTATATTTTTCCTTTGGCCATCGGGTTGACAAAATAGGCCAAAGGTCTTCGATTGGGAAGGGAGATTACATATATATAACATTTTTCCTCCAATAAACCCTAATCGACCCTTTTAAACTTTCTATATGCATAAGAAATAACTTAAGTGACTTTATTGTGCACATGCTAAAAATACACTTAAGTTGTCCCAATGAAGAAATAGAACATAAAGTACCACCTAGTCGCCCATCACTTAAGTCAATGACGAAATATAACATAAAGTGAAGGTGGTAACAAAATAAACCCATACCCAATAGCCTCCAATGTCTCTAGCCTCTTGGGTATGACCAAAGCTAAGACGGAAATAAGCCTCTAGGCCTCTGGCGTAGGAATGGGGACATTACATTCCTCCTTCTTGAAATTTGCTTGCCCACAAGCAAATGCAAACCAGATGCTGTAAAATCTGCTCACCCTCCCAAGTAGCATCCTCAAGTGGCAAATCCTTCCACCACACTAGATACTCGGTAATAACCTTTTTTCTGAGCTTCCTTTGCCTCACCTCAATGATAGTCTCTAGTTCTAAGACCAACTTTCCCTCATCGTCCAAAGGTGGCAAATCTGTAGAAGGCACAATATGTTGTCCAAGTGCCCTTTTGAGGCACGAAACATGAAAGACGTTGTGGATCCTGCTTGTTGCAAAGCTCCAACTCATATGCAATTGCCCCAACCCTCCGTACTATCTTGTATGGCCCATAGAACCGCGGTTTCAACTTCTCAGCACACCGCTCTTCTTAAGTGAGGATTTCCTGTAGGGCTGCAATCGTAGAAAGACCAAATCCCCTATCTCAAAAGATCTCTCAACCTTGTGTCTCGTCCGCATAAATCTTTTGTTGATTCTCTACTCTCTAAAAATTCTCCTTGAGGGCCTTCATATATCCTGGATCTCTTGTAACCAATCACGAGCTTTGGGAGTTTGACTATCTGATAATACTAGGTCCACGAACAATGAGGCACGTTGATGTCTTGCAACATAACTACATAAATAGCCCTCTATCCACTTATTAACTATCTCTGTCTACCCATCTGTCTGTGGATGATAGCTAGTACTAGGAGCTAACTCCGTACCTACAAGTTTGAAAATCTCCTGCCAAAACGTGCTCATGAAAATCTTATCCCGGTCACTGAATAATGTTCTTAAGCAAGACACTTGTGAAGAATTTCCGAGCTCCATGTGGTGCTTTAAAGAAATGAGCATACTTGGTCAATCAATCGACCATAAATGCAATTGTGCCCTTGCACTGAGGGAAGGCCTGTAATAAAATCCATAGATATGCTCTCCCATTTCTGCTCAGGGATAGGAAGAGGTTGTAGAAGTCCTCTTTGGAAAAGAATGCTCAACCTTGGTTTGTTGACAAACCAAACACTCCCTAATATGGTTAAGGACATTGTCCTTTAACCCTTTCCATGCGAATCTCTTTGATGTACCTGTAGGTCTTAAAATACCTAGGATGTCTTGCTAGAGGTGTATCATGCCTTGCTCGAAGGATCTTCTCCTTCATCTTGGACTCGGTACAAGGAAAATCCTATCCTTGTAGTATATGAGGTCATCCAAGATTTTGTATCTGTCATCCTGAATAATGTCATCCATGATCTCACATGCAAATTGATTTTTGGAATACTCAACAAGTATGTGAGCCTTCCAATCATTGAAACCTCTGACATAGAACTAATCATAGAGGTAAGGTGAGGCCTCCTAGATAATGCATCAGCTACCACATTATTCTTACCTTTTGTGTACTCTATGTCGAAATCATAAGTTTGTACCTTGTTCACCCATCTCTGTTGGCGGTCGTTGAGATCCTTCACCCCGGAAAAACCTCAAATTGTTGTGATCCATACGAACCACGAATTTACTACCCACAAGATTTGCCTAAATTTGGCCAATGCATGCATAATGGCCAACATCTCCTTGTCGTAAATTGAGTACCCCCTCTCCACATTACTCAACTTCCGACTCTCATAGCTGCATGAGTATCGATCCAATGCCCTCACCTGATGCATCACACTCGAGTACAAATGGCCGAGTGAAATCAGTAATGCAAGAACTGGACATGAGCTCATCACCTCCTTAAGGTGATCAAAAACCTGTTGTGTTGATTCTGACCAAGCAAAATCCCCCTCCTTGGTCAAATCATCAAAGGTGCAGTCAATCGAGAAAATTTCTTCACAAACCTCCTGTAGTAAGTGCATAGACCTAAGAACCCTCTCAACTGTGTCAAAGTCCTTGGCGGTGGCCAATCTAATATTGCCTGAATCTTTGCTCTGTCAACCTTGACTCTGCCTCCTCCAATCACATGGCCCAAGTATAACAACTTTGTCATGCCAAACTCGCACTTAGAAACCTTCGCATATAGCGAATTAGTCTCTAGAATACCCAATACCTCATCAAGATGTCTCATGTGATCCTCCCATGTCTGCTATAGACTAGAATGTCATCGAAGAATACTAACACGAAATTCTGCAAGTGGCGGTTGAACACATGGTTCATACATGACTGAAATGTAGCGGGTGCATTAGACAATCCAAACAACATCACAAGAAACTCAAAGTGACCATAGTGGCATCTGAAAACTGTCTTCTGCACATCCCCCTCTCTAACCTTAATCTGATGGTATCCAGAAAGCAAACCTATTTTAAAAAATAGATCGCACCATGTAGCTCATCCATCAACTCATCAATATGAGGCACAATATACTCATTCTTAACGGTTTTCGAGTTATGCCCATATATAGATAGGGGGTGAGGGCCATATAGAGAGAGGAGGGGCACCAGATTTCAGATAGGGGCTCTCTATTTACAAAAGGACCTCGCCCCCCTCGAGGCTGAGGCTCTGAAGGATTGGTAATCACCCATAGTTTAGATTGGGTGGCAGTGCCCAATCATTCTGAGGAATGCCTCCCATCTTTATCTAAATAGGATTGGTACTCACCCATAATTCAGATAGGGGCATGGGGAGTCTGACACCTCTATTCACCATATCTATCTATCTATCTATCTATCTATCTATCTATCTAGGGGATACAAACAATGCCCCTATAGAGAACTCTATGGGCACACGAGCCCATTGGGCCGAGTACAACTCGTCGGGCCAGAAACTACTAGATATAGTTGGCGGGCTTAGCTATATAGATTAGATAGAGCCCATTAGCTAGATGGAATAAAGGAAAAGGACTATATATTATGTAGACACCACTTGCTCTCCTGGAGTATTCACCGCAGCATTCTCTAGTGATCGGTCGGGGCCCAGGCTCTACATTAATGTCAAACGCCCAACTTAACTTCTCTATCTAGTCCCATAGGGTGGTACCGATCAAGAGGTGATGAAATGAAAAGAATCTCTATCCAATTTGACCAGCCGAATCTATAGATGTAGCTGTATCTTTCGACTTCCCTTCCCCTATAGATCTAGATGGTTTCAAAAACCGTATGCAAGAAGGTACAAAAATCTAGATAAAATTATATCTTCCAAACTAACCACTTCAACAATACCCAAAAGCTTCAAAAGATGTAGAAAAATATATAGAACAATAAACAGCTAAGAAATAATTTTTAATGGCCAACGCTGAATTTATTTTATTGATTTATGACAGCGAATGAGGGAAAGTACAGCTGACTGTAAACTCTAAAATATCAATAGAAAATGTCTGGAATAATTTTTATGGCATCAATGACAAGAACAAGCTTCAGAGCTGAAATCTCCGGAAACGCGCCACGGAAACCCTTCCAAAATGCTTGTCGAATTTCTCAGGTAGTTCGCTCCACTTGTGCGAGACACCCAACAACCCCAAATCTGAAAATAGATGAAACCCTTGAAGAATGGTTGTCCTATAAATCTGAATTTATGATTACTCCCAAATCTGATCCAATAATCTGAATAAAAAGCTAGGGATATCAGGTGGAAAACCATCGCCGAAGAATGTTCTACCAGGTAGGGATGGATCCTGCAGATCTAACCTCCACAAGCAATAAGGCTGAAAATAGCAAGAGCTGAAAATAGTTGAATGTGTGAATGATCTCCAAATGACCTCAAAGGGATATTTATAACCTTTTTCCTCCAATAAACCCTAATCGACCCCTTTGGGAAATTTCCATATGCATAAGAAATAACTTAAGTGACTTTATTGTGCACATGCTAAAAAATACACTTAAGTTGTCCCAATGAAGAAATAGAACATAAAGTACCACCTAGTCACCCATCACTTAAGTCAATGACGAAATATAACATAAAGTGAAGGTGGTAACAAAATAAACCCATACCCAATAGCCTCTAACGTCTCTAGCCCCTTGGGTATGAGTAAAGCTAAGACAAAAATAAGCTTCTAGGCCTTTGGCATAGGAATGGGGACATTACAATTCCTCACATCCATCTCCTCCCTACCTCCATCGAAATTTCCAAGAGAGGTGAAGATATACCATCAACCAAATAATTTATATCATTATCACATATTATATAATATAGCATGCCATGTGTGATATAACACATGAATGTATACATGAACAGACAATAGGACCAATGACTAGTTGTATCAACCCAATCAATTGGACAAGGAAACCAAGTGGTTCCTATTCCCATTGATTACTAGTTATTACCATTCATGAATGAGATCCCTATCAAGAATCTTCATTGGGTCATCAAGGATGAGAATAAGAATAAAACAAATATTAAATCAAGGAGGTGAGTTCGTCGAGATAGACAAAACAAAACTCTGAAGAGTATCTCTAAGTTGTTTGGTGCCATACATATATAATCTAACACACACAAAAGATGGTGATTAGGCACAAGGGTAAGTGGTAAAAAACACTTGTCAATATCATTAGCTATATATAGTTTATGCCAACTTGTAGGAGGTTGTGCATCCACAAGGGGTAGCGATCATTATATTATGTATAGGGATGCCTACCAATTTGTTCCTTACCTTCTTTTCTTGTGATCTTGTTCCCAACTAGTAAGTAGATCCTCGAATATGAGGTGGTCAAGTGAGTGTTAAGGGTAAGATTATGTGTTAGTAATAATGATTGACTAACAAGATTTGTTTGTTTTATTAGTATCTAAATTACATGCATGATATGTGGAGTTCTCACGAGAGTGTAAAGAAAGTAGTAATTATACTCTATTCAATTATATGCATAAAGGAGTTTTGGCATGAGAGTTTGTCACAAAATGTTGTCAACGAAGACCGGCACACTGTTCATGGTGTCAATAGTTTGTGTGCACTAAGGGGGTTGTTTGTTAGAGGGGCTCCCCACTAGGTGTAGTGTTTATTGCATGGCCGCCTCTGCTTTATAGAGGGAGGTTTTCGGGTGCTCACTACTCATTGTGCCTCATGATGGGAGTGTCTAAGGACCCTAAACACCCTTTGTCGCTGAATAATATATAATATTGCCTATATATATCATCCCTCTCTTGTTGGTGTACACCTCCTTAATCAAGGGAGTGCATAGGTGCTTTTAGGTTGTTCACTTTTGTGTTAATGGTATGAGTGGAGTGTCCCGGGCTTGTTCTTGATATCAAAGTAGAGTGGATTCATCACCCTACACATGTAGTGTTCATGGGAATGCTCTTGTTATCAAAGTAGTAGAGGGGATTCCTCGCCTTATCAATGGAGTATCCCTTGGCCAACTCGTCTCCAAGGATTGTGTCACCATACATAGCTACCCTCGATCGTTAGAGGTACCTCCCATTAGGTGTTTTGTCATTATTCAAGTGCTTTTTGCACCCAGCAAGTGTCATTCCTATATATATCATATCTCTCCTATTGGTTGTGCGCCTCCTTGATCAAGAGACTGCATAAGTGCTCTTAGGTTGTTCAAATTTGTGTTGATGGTATGGGTGGAGTGTTCTCGGGCTTATTCTTGATATCAAAGGAGTAGAGTGTTTTTATCACCCTATAGATATAGTGTTCATGGGCATGCTCTTGCTATCAAAGAAGTAGAGGGATTCCTCGCCCTATCAATGGAGTATCCCTTAACAAACTCGTCGTACGAGGGAGTGTTGTCACTATACACGCCTACACTCGATCCTTTAAAGGTAGCCCCGTTAGGTGCTTAGTCATTATTCAAGTGCTTAATGCTGAAATGTCCCCTTTTCGAATTAAACCATTTAGAAGACTTCTAGCACATTCCACTTCCCGTGGGTCTCTATTCCATTCCACCGGAGGGCAAAAATCCATTGGTGTTGGAACACAAGGAAAACAACACCCTTCCTTGCTCATGGTTGGAGAACGAAAAATCTCCAATTAGTGGTGAAAAGGTTTTATGTTTCCTATTAGGTTGTTTTGGTTTTTATTTAGAGAAGCTTCTAGTTTAATAGTTCCACTTCACTACTTATTTTATAGTTGTCTCATTGCCCTCCATTAAAAGTAAAAGAGTGTAGTTTACACTCCTTTAACTAAAAGAAGATCCTTTATAGTTACACCGAAAGGCGTTTTCCAAAGGGGAGTGCGACCTCTTCACGCCGACACGCATATCAGCGATCGACGATTTCTAAAGTGTCGATGCGTCGACAAACAATGAGGGATTTTGACTACCGTTAATCTTTATGAAATCATGCCCATCTTAATTGTGCCCTACGATCCTACCCGAGAATTCATTTTTCCCGGCTAATGTGCCACGCAGAGAAGCCACCCACTACGCAGAAAGACCCGTAGATAAGTTGAACATTCAAGCAATACAACACTAACATTGGATGACTTTCTAAGCTAGGAATTTCTGGGGATGACAGTATTCATGTCCTTCCTTCCTGCGATTTTCTGAACGAGATTTTTGTTACGATCCTACATTGAAATATTAGTGAAGAGAGCATGGCTCCACACAGAGCCCATGCCGGAGATATATTCACCGCACTTTCGATGTAGCACTGCGTCTCAACAAACCAAATTTGTTCCAACTATTTGAACACCTTAGACAATGCAAAGTGCTTTTTAACCAGATGTAATAAGTACATCTCTCTAAACTCGCGCATGTTTACTATCTCTCACAGAAAACAACAATTACTGTCAAAATACGATCTTGTACAGGTATAATTTAAGGAAATCTATTTATGTCCTGAAGTTATATAGATCTGGAAAACAAACCTAATAATCTTTGAACAACCTAAACCTTGAAATATTCAATAAAAATTATCATGGTACCAACAATTACTATGAAGTATCGAAGTAAGATCTTTTGTTGGTACAATTTGATGGCTCTAGATATACCAAACAATACTTATAATCCTAAAAATGGAAATATTCAATTAAAATTGCCATGGTACCAAGAATTATTATGATATTTCACAAATATTGTTAGAGATATTTGAAGTAAAAGGATTTTTTTTTTCAAACCAAAAAAATTCCTCATTCACACTATTCAATTGATCCAGTCCATTGGTGAGTTGATGAATTAGAGAATATAGAATCAAGCGATTTCGGTGCCTTTGAACCACTACACTACATATACTTGTAAGATTTTTTTAAATATCTTTCAAAGATATATGATGTTTAAGCACAACACAACAAAGAAGGGATAGTGGGCTCCATGCAAGCTATTGTGCACATGGGTGAATTGATCAACAATTGGCGTGCACCATGAATGATGGCCCACCTCATCCTAGGAATTATCAAAGGCGTCACAACTACCACACGTCTTGAAGATACATCCACCCGCCCGTCGACTCGCATACCCGAGAAGCAAGCAACAACCACCACATACATAAAACCGACCATGCGATGCGTCATCGCGACCATCATGATATCCATTGCCACGTGGCACGACACTCAACAGCTTAATTTTTTTGCGATTTTGGTTTGGTTAGTGTGTTTTTCAACAATGAGCACAGACGCCCATCAAGACTCGAACACGTGACCCGCTCTTTCTAAACATAGGTTCCCTACCAACCTCGCCTGAGTGCTCTCGCCACATGCCACAATCTGGTTTCAATCAGGTTTATTCAAAAAACAAGAAACCAACGATGTGACCACTGACGCGGGTCCCACCCATGCATGCTTTATGGTGTTTTTATGGGTATTTTCATACATGCCGTGCATTCTACGGGGAGAATAGCATTCGACCTTTGTGACCTCCTCCAACACCTCCATGATATAACTCCTCAAAGACCTCGTATCGAATTGATAGCTCGCGACCCGACACTGCAGCCGCCACATGTCTCTGTACACATTAAAAATATTGGCACCTGAAAAGTCATGGAGGTTTCCCGTATACGGCTCGCCCTTGGGATAATTCTCGAACTTGGTCCTCAGTATATGCTACACATTTGTCAAGTTCTCCATCACGGTTGTTCGCCCGCAGTTGAGCCGCCCGAGTGCAATCGTTTGCGTCAGTACCTACACAAGCATCTCAGTATACCATTCCAACAACTCTGCAACTGTGTTTCTAGAATGAAAACAACGAGCCCACAATCGGGTACGATTTTAGGCCATAATCCGACCCGCCAGAAGCTCACTTCTTACAAAAAACCAACAACCTAACGACCAAAAATAGAAGCGGCACCAACCACGCCATCATTCCAAATTTCCTTCCCCTTCTCCTCCCTCCTCCATATTTTTATACCTAAATGAAAAATGCCCACATGCGGCTAATCACTTCACAGTTCACACCAACATTTTATAGATGGTTTCACCAACATTTCATGTGAGAGCTTTAACGAATCTAATGGCATGTTTCTTTTTTCTAGTCTCTGAATTTTTCCGATGGTAAATTGTCACAACGCTATTATGCAGTCGAATCACTTGGCAGAGGCTTTAATGCCGAAGTGGTTTAAGTAGGCCTTCCAATGGGCTCCCAAAACATATGCAAATGTGTGCCCCACTAAAAAAATGCATTATTCCTACAATTGACACACATCCTTGTCCTAACATCTCTTCTATCTCGACACGCGCATGGATTCGTTGCCCCGCCTCTAAACAAATTTTTGCACAACTCTTTTTGTTTTTCATTTTAAGATTTTGAGTCTCAAGTCTCTTAACCCCATGACTTGCCATTGTAATAATTTTTTTGACACTTTCTTCACAGGTTTCAAGCATTAATTGGTGTTGTCAATGTTTTTCTATCTATTGAATGAAGGGTTCCTATTTCTAACAAGATCCACAATTGAGGTGAAGGATTGGACATACGATAAAGCATGAATGAAATCGTGTCATTCACATAGGTCTTTTGTGCATTTTAAATCGTTCACGCTGAAAATTTTTGTTAGGCCTATAGAGGAAGCAAAAGAGCACGAGGATCCCATCTCTCCCACACCATCCACCCAAGAAGGTCTGCAAGAAGACTCCATCCTTGGAGTCGAAATTCAGAACCATGGGCACATTCAAGAGGACCAGACCGTGCCCAATCAGTACTTGGCTTCATTGGAGCCAAGAGAGTTGCCACCGGTCATGCTCATTTCAGAGCATGAGGTTGAGCTACAAAGCACCAAAGGTCAGCAACAACGCCTCCCAGATCCAAGTGCAGAACAACTCTAGGAGGTGTACATTCTGTTTGTTGACACTTTGAGGAGGGCGAAACACCATCTGCGAGGTGGTTTTTTACTCTCATTTCCGACCATGTTCATGCGAGCCAAATCAACTACATGGTCGCAATTTGTGAGGAAGGGGAGCTACTTCTCCCTGCGGATTGCTGCAGGATTTGTTTGACATGACCTTCAATTATTTTTTAATGGTTTGGGTGTTGGCTCAAAGATTATGCGTTCTGACAATGGGAAAGCTCATCTTTTAGAACCAAATTCATATCTCTTACACTAAAAATAAAGACGCATCCAAGTTAAAATTGGTTATTATTTTTGGTGGAAATGTTAACGAACCCAATCATAACATCTCATGGATTGGTTTAGGTCCTCAATTCCTCTATTTTGAGTCAAATTGTTAGAATAGAGAATTGTTGTCAATATTCCCACATTTTTCATGCTAGCCACCATGCCAAAATAGTCGGGGATGACAATGTTGAGGTTATCGAACTTATGCTTCCACATCTTATACGTAGGCCAAATCTTGTACTACAATTGTGACTCACATAACACCGACGTCGAAGCTAAGAGTGCATACTTTGTCCCTCCCACTTTAATAAGACTGCATCGACATGGGATTTTCCATTGTGGACTCTTGCAACAACACACGCCTTCTCATTTCTAATTTGTCAAGAAATTTAATTGTTTCTTCTATTTTAAAATAAAGCCACATTATAAATTTTTGAAATTTAGATCAAGAAAATTTACAACACTTGATCAGAAGGTTTAAAAAGACAATTGCAAGCTTCCCTCTATGCAAGCTTCCCTATCTCATTTTATGGTTTCATCCATTTGTCCCTCCGCTTCATGTTCTCCTTAATCAAACTCCGTCAACAAATTTATTACCTTCACATCTCCTCCATTCCTCACTCCTCTACCTGAACCCTTTTGGCGTTCACATTACACTACTTGCGTGCGATTATTAGTCATAGTTATCATTATCATTACGCTCCATAAAAAGTGAAAGAGTGTAATTGTTCCACTCCTTGACTAGAAGAAAATCCTCTATATTTCTTTGCCTCCATCCTAGGGTGTGGGCATTTATATAGTTTCTAGTTTTCCTGACCCCTTTCTTCCTTAGGCTTTAGGAAATGATCTAATTTATTTGTTTGTCTGAAAGAGGACCACCGTAGAGAGTAAGTATAAAGTCTAAGGTGTTTGCTTAGATTTGTATGAAAAAAGTAGTGCCTTTTATCCATATGGACATAGATGATGGATCTAGTGATTTTGGTGAAAGAATTCTATGTTGTGTTATATGGTTTTGGTTTCTTATTATAAGAAGCTTCTAGTTTATTTGTCACGCCATTACTTATTTCATAACTAAAGTTCTCGTTCTGTCATTGTGCTTCATTAGAGATAAAAGCATGTAATCGCTAAGCTCCTTAACTAGAAGAAGATCCTCTAGTTCTTTAATTTATAGTTTTGTTGTTGGACTCGGCTTTGGTATTAACTGAGCACGCTGGCTCACAAAGGCGTTAAGCTGCAAACACAGTTGGATGGCATGCCATGACTTGAGCCAACCAATTTAGAGAGAGGATAGATGGAACAGTCAAATGGAAGCGAACAGCTAGAGCTAGTAATACAACCAGTAGGACCATGGACAACCTATCCAAATTTGCTAGCTCCACTTGCAATTGAATCCTTCATATCATTTGATCTCCAGTTTTATGAAACTCCAAAAAGGAAGCACAATTTTTAAACACTAAGTCTGCAAAATTCATAAAATCGATATAAAAAACCAGTTGCACATATTTCCAATCCCATTTTAGTCTTCAACTTTTGTACTCTAAGTATATTGCCGTAGTCGAAATGTTTAATATACACTAAATTTTCCTTAAAGTACTAAAAAAACATGTAAAGCTAAAAATAAGTAGCCAGCATAGTTACCAAATACGGTGAAATCTTAAAGATTTTTCTTTTTTCCATATTTTTCATTCAACCGTATTGAACTCCATATTTTTCAGTGGTAAGATATTAAAATGCAGGATCTTAAAAAATTATGTTATTTATTATTATTTTATACTATAAATATTAAAATTATGAACACATACATGATTTTATAGTCAGCAGCTAAAAGGATTTTCATTTTTCAGTATTGTTTAGAAGGTTTTTAGCAATCCCTCGAAGATTAGTGAGACTATATTTTTTCCGTATTTTTTATCAACTGTCTTTTTCCATATTTGAAGACGATCGCTTAATACTCTCCATACGAAAGTTGCTAACTTGCCGGCCAGGATGGTAGTACCTCGGTTTTGGACAGTATATGTGAAAATTGTTTCTATGGATTATTGCCTACCTGTTTTCCCAGGAGATAAGAGAATGAAAATATTTACAATATATTTATTCCGATGGACCTGAACATTATATATCTTAATTGGAGAAATAACTATTCTTGAAAATATCAAAAAGAATAGAAGAGGCAGCCGGGGAGTGCAATCAGCATATGTAAGGATAGATATAGCATTCTGCGATCTTTCAAGATTGTTGCAACAGCTAATCCCACAGCCATGAAAAAAAAATTCTTGTCCACGGGTAGACGTAAGAAATTGTCGAAGAAGATTTTTGTAGCTACCTCCAAAAGTGTAACCGGATTAGTCCCAAGCTTTGTTACAGGATCAAAAGCCAATGAGGCACACATTTCAAATAATATTAGGTTAAGTTAAAAGCTCCCCTTGTTCCCACAAAGAGGATCTCATATACCAAATTGGCTTGCTGGCTAGAATCAGACCTAAAACGAAATCAACTTTAGGCTTTACCTTACCTCTAATTACCTAATCATGAAAATGCATCCCATCTTTCTTGACAATTACTTGAAAATAAATGGTTGACTAAGTTAATCTTACAAGTTTAGGCATATAAAATCATGACTAAATGGCCAGTTTAGAAACCCTTTGCATTGACACTAACACTCGATGATTTATGTATCAATTTACAAAGAACTTGGATCCATGTCATTGCCAATTGTTACAACTTAGAAGGTAAGAAATAGCTAAGTCACCTGCCAACAAGTTTAAATAAACCCTGATGCTGAGGGTTCCTAAGCAATAAAGGTAACATTGTGCTTGGCATTATCCAAAGAGAGGAGGGAGGTGCATTGAAATCTCTAACTTTCCGCCACATAAATTTCTACTTGATGATGAGAAATATGTAATGTCCCCTTTTCCAAGTTAGTTGACTATGAAGACCTTGGGCCCATTCCACTTCCCGTGGGCCTTAGGGAGGGAAGCAAGGGAGGTGAAACATTGCCATAATTGTGAAGGATGACTTGACAAACAAGCAAGAAGAACTTCTATTTTTGTCTTCACGAGGTCAGTCTTCTTTGGAGATAGAAAAAAGTGCTCTTTTCCTTCATAATGAGGTTGGTCTTGTGGAAAACATATGTTGAAGATAAAGGAGAAATAACTCTCCCAAGGAGGTCGGTCCTCCAACAAAGAGCATGCATTGAAGTTGGTGCCACATAGAGGATATATAAGGAGATCATTTGGCTTGAGAAGGATCATGCATCATTCATCATTGATATTTTCTTGAAGTTGGAGTTTGTGAAGCTTCTCTCTCTTGCCTTGAAAGACGAAACAATTCTTGGCCTTGTTTGAGGATGAAAACCCCCATTCATCTTGGGGTGATCTCACAAGGCGATTATAAGTGAGATACTAAGAGATTTCTTGTGCGATTTCTTCATTTCCAACCCTAGGCGACTTGCTTGGGTATTGTGTTTGGTGCCTTCTACGGCACATCTTGGCATTTGAGTTGATGTAATTGTTCCTCATAATTTATGAGGTTGGATCTACACTTTCGAGTGATTTTTGGGATTCATTAATCATTATTTCCAGCCCTGTGTTGGTTGTACTTCTATTGTTAAGAAATTAATTACAGTTATGATTTATATTCTCATTTCACATTTATTTTGGAGTGTATTGGTTGGATAAATATTTCCATGGTTGAATAAAATATTTGGAAGCATTCTATGTCATTTTTCAGCTTGTGATGCGTGGGAATTCATGTCATTGAAGTGCCATTACATTTCGTTGCCCTAGGTGAATAAGGTTCACACCTAGGGTTTGTGTGGAATCATTATTGGCTGTCATCACAATTCAGGAGTTGTCATAAAAATCCAGATTTCTTCTTGTTGCTAATTTCATTTTCAGTTTGTTTCCATAACGGTTTGAAGTAATTTTCTGGTTGCGTTTATAAACATCAGATTTAGTTGGTCGGGGTTTGACCCAAACCCTTATCTTCCATTTGATGTCCTAAAAGGGACATTACAAAGGTATCAAAGCATTGATCCTCCCAACCTGGAGGGTATTCATTTAGAAGGAGAAGATAAAATGGCAAACATATGGTCTGCACGAGGGCAAGAGAGGTTCACTAATATAATAGCATGGCTGATCCATAATATGCATCCAAGAAGTTCGTCAAGTGCTAACAGCAATCTCCAACCACCGACATCCATGATGGATCCTATAGCTAGGGCTTTTGAGCCCAAACCCTTGTTTTCCATTTGATATCCTAAAAGAGACACTACATTGGTATCGAGAATTAATCCTCCCATCTCGGAGGGTATTCATTCGAAGAGAAGATAAAATGGCGAACATAAATTTTAATGATGTTGAGTTTGAAAGGTTTGCCCGAGGGCAAGAGAGGTTCACGATATAATGGCATGGTTGATCCATAGTATGCATCCGGAAATTCTTCAAGGGCCAACAACAATCTTCAACCACCGAGATCCATGATAGATCCTACAACTAAGGCTTTTCAGCCAACTTCCTCCCAAGGGAAGGAGTTATTTAGGTGGATACATGACATTTAATATGGCACAATATTGTAGACAACTATAAGGAGTATAATGCTCTTCCAGAGAAGATTTGTGATGTCATATCACTCATTGAGTTCATAGTGTTGAAGAAATGTAGAGTGGGAACTGGACCAAGGTCTAGACCCCGAGCTCTGCCTAAGGAAAATGAGAAATATTATTCAGCCCGAGATGGAAAGAATCCCTCCATTTTGATTAAGGAAGAAGAAGAACACTCAAATTTGTTGGGAATTGAGAGGGAGCAGCCCATGGAAGCCCTAGAAGTACCTATCACTCTTCCTAGGGATGAGCCATTGACTAATTTTTAGAACAACAGTGTGAAGGGGGCATGTGTTTGATGAAGAAACCATGAAGCATGAGCCCAAGAAAGAAGGGAAATATGCTGCGCCAAATTGTGGAGGGGAATTGGTGGTTAAAGCCCAATCTTTGGGCGATAATGAGAATACTCAGTTTGCTGTTATTTTCAAAACAACTCATAAGAGACAAGTTAATGGTGTTCATGAATTTGGCAAGAACCACAAAGAGGCTCCATGCGAGTGCCAACAAAATATGGATGAAGTCATGGTGGGAAAAGCTTCACTAGTTGAATATGAAGAGATCTCAACCACGCTTCATTTGGCAAAAGAAGATGAACAAGTTGAGGACAACCCAAGGTATGATAATGAAAATCACATTTCAATTTTTGGTCTCCTCCTATGGCACTGCCATACTTGTGTCATCATGGGCAACTTGTTGAAAAGAATTAGCCTATGTCAAGTTTGATGCTTCATAGTATAATTGGTGGTCATCATGGACATTATAGTGAAAACAACCTGATAAAGTAAAGAACACTCTAAGTGCTAAAGGGTACATATATCCTTTGAGTTACAAAAAGATGAAGTCCTCAATGGGTTCCATGTTATTATGGCTAGGAATGTATCATTTTGTGCATATGGTTAGAAATTTTATGAGAAATCATATGGTGTTTGTTGTGAAGGATGAGATGCTTTGCAAGATGGCATCATGATCACTTGCACCAAGAGGTTCCAACAACTCAAGCTCATGGTTGGCAAGCACATGGTAAGTGGTGATTTCTATGTGAATTGTAATGAAGATACTGATTTGGTACTTGGGGTGCCATGGCTACACTCGATAAATTTACCCAAGACTACCAAACCATGGAATTGAGATTCAAGCTTGATGGCCAAGTGCTTTTGCTTCCAAGCGTAACAAATGGGATTCATTAGGTTACTACAGCCAAGAGGAAGGGAAGAACTTCTAGAATAAGGCAAGACATATGGGCAACACATAATGAGGTAAAACAACATACATGTTATAAGGATTTTGAAATCCTCGTTGATAAGTAGGCTCCTCGAGGGTGTGCTCCAATAGAAGTAGAAGTTGAGTTCATGAATTTTGTGTTTGAAATTGAACGAGATGGTTGTTATTTGGTTGTTCCCAGCATTGTAACTCAACTAGGATTTGGAGGTATGATTGGAAGTAGTAGGAGTCTTGATTTGTGGGATTCTACGCATGTTGTCATGAGTTTTTGTGTTGTTATCATAGACATTTCCAGCCCCCTTTCCATGTTGTTGTCAACTATAAGAGAGTTTCTGGCCACTATCATCTTGATTTAAAGGAAGGAAATGAATGGATAGAGTTGTGTTTGGGACAACATAGTTAGATTTTTCAGATTCCATCACTTGAATGAAAATGATGACGAGAATGCAAGCCATGGAAAAGAGCTAGCTTCCATACCTACGAGACATGAAGAAATGATATTGCGATCTCTTGTTTCTTTTAATGTGTTTGTTCTTTGCATAGGCTCGGGAATAAAGAAGAAAGAACAAGTGAATTTGTTATCCACCCGAACATATGGTGAAGAATATGGGACTGCAGTTGAAGATGAAGATGTCATAATGGAGGATGGAAAATTTGTGATTGCAACAGAGTTTCATTTTGCGCATAAATAAAGTCCCTTTTCTACTTGGATTGGGAGTGAAACATAAAGGCTTTGAGCAAGGTACAACTCAACCTAGGACAACGGGAAGAGGGTAGCCTAAACCACCTTTTGGGTAACCAACAGGACCACTACAACAAGGTAACTCTAGGTGTTTGACTTTAGATCAATTTTTTATAATGTTCAAGTTCGCCTTTTCGAGTTTTCCGTTGAGTGAAGACTGTAATCAAGAGTTGAGGAATGAGGAATATAGAGCTCTTCTAGAGAAGATTCGTGATGCAATGTCATTTGCTAAGTTTATGGAAGTACGCAAGGGAAGATCAAGGCCCAAGCCTAGGTCACGAGTTACACAAGAAGAAAATTAGGTTTGTAAGTAATGGAGAAGAAACAACCCATAGAGGAATCCACCGTGCAAGTTGAGGAGAGAGAAATCATGGAGCTTGAGCCAAAGAAGGAAGAAAAATCATATCTACAAGTTGTTAAAGAGTAATTGGAGGTTTAAGCTCAATTGCCAAATGTGAATGTTGAGGTACAACTTATTGGAAATTTCAAAACCACCATGTACATGAAAGAACTAGATGATGTTTATGGCCTTAGAGAGAACCATAAAAAGGTTCCATGCATGCATCAACAAAATATGGATTGGTGTCCCCAGGTTTCACCCTAAAATTTGGGACTACCCACTTAAAAAAAAATTGCTCTTTTTAAAATAACGTGTCTTTTTGTAATTTTATTGCCAGAAGTTATCTCTATTACGTTAAAATATTCCTACTGAATCATATGAGCCAATTTCGACAAATACCCGGATCTTAAACTCGTTTTATCCCTCCGCCAGGTTTTTTCACTGCGAGAATTTTATTTAATTATTTATTTAATAAATAAAGCCCATGTTTAAAGTAAATTGTGCTCCGTTTGAACTCATGTTGAAGTTTTCCATGCCAGTATTCTCACATCTCGGTAGGGTTTTACCAGAATGAATTCAGATTGGTTATGCTGCAACTTAAGGAACGCGTTTTTCGTTTTTAATTTCTTTTTGCATTTGTTTTCGATTTTCTCCAACTGATCATCATTAAATTCACCTTGATCTCGGTCTTTGTTTTGTGTAGCCTGTTTAATTACCTGGATCATTTAAAAGTCATTTACGGCCTCAGCAATGGAAGGAATCGAGTCTCGAAGGCAAACTCATGACCAAAAAGATGAATTCAAGCAAAAAGCCTCTCTGGCAATGGGAATTTTGGCAGTGGCAAACAGGTGGGAATTTCTTACCTACCTTACAGTACTTTTTCCCATGAATTCAAAATCACTTAAGCTACAATGGGAATATTAGAGGTGGCGGGCAGTGGTATTTTTTTACTTGCCTTGCGGGTAAGAATTCCCATTATAAAAGGAAAAATCACTTAAAGCAACGATGGGAATTTCTTGCTTGCCTAAGAGCTACCTTTTCCCATCAAAGAGGTTTATTCACCCGCAAGTTGCACTTTTCAAAGAAGGCTATTTTCAATACAAGTCGCACTTTTTGGGAGATGATTTAAGTTGCAGTGGGAATTTCTTACCCGCTTGCAGTGAAAATTTCCATGATGAAGGACAAATCATTTAAGTGGAAGAGGGGATTTTGGAGCTGCAGTGCAGTGTGGAAATTCCCATCAAGTTGAATTCCTATTTTTAGCAGTCACCCTTGCCAAAAGTGTGATCCACCTTGGCATTAAACAATGCATTTAATAATATTTATTAATGGATCTTTCTACCTAATTTTGGCGCCATGAATGGAAGGAAAGTCAATGCAAAAGGATAAGTTAAAGAGAAGTCAAGGATGCATGCTAAAAATAAATTTATAAAAAAACAACCAGCAGCATGCATAATTGGGCGTCCAAATTGGATGAATAGATGTGGTTTTTAATTACTTAAATTGCTGAGAATAGAAAAGCATTTATTAAAAATAGCATGCATAAGGCTATATAAACATGGTATGCCATAAGGGGGAAGCAATTAATTCTTTTTTATGAAGTTTGCAGCCCAAACAGGTTTTGCGCCAAAAGAAGAAGGATTTTACATTAAAGATGGTTTTTCATTCTTTGGGAAGCTTCCAGTTTTGGCGCCTAGGGTTGGAATAGCCTAATTTTTATCATTCTAAGTGTCTGCATGTTGGTATATGTGCCCAAGTGAATTAAATAATATTTTTGTTTGCTTTGCATGCAAGCAAAACCTCAAATTTTAGGGCAGCAAGCTTTATATGCAGATTTTGGTGATAAAAATCAAGTATTCATGCCATGGACTCCATCTTTGTCTGAATTAATTGCAGGTATTCATCACAGGTGCTCATATTAGTGAAAGGAAGTTCAAATACATTGAATATCTCTTCCGAATCAGAAGAAATTGTCAGATCTGCACAAATTGAGCCAATTACAAGGGATTCGGCAGAATTAAAAGAAAAAGAGCCCAAACAAAGATTGTTCCATACCAGATGAAGCATGATGAAAGAGAAGGATCAATTGAATCATGCATAGCTTCCAGATTTGCTGACATCAATGATACAGACATAGGCCCTGAACCCATCTCCAATTTAATTGACAGATCCAGAGCCGGAAGGACATCTCTCATGCGGGCAATTAAAAGCAGCGGAATTATTCAAGCTTCAGCGTTTCCAGTCACATCTCAGTTACTGAATTTGTTATGGAGTGTGCAAGGTCATATCATCCTCTTTCCAGAACCATTCGAGATCATGCGGAAAGACAATAATCAGTTGGATGCACAATTTATTAATTATTGTTTAAAGATTCCGACACAACCAAAGTAATGATCGCAATTAGCATGTCTTTGGATGCTTTGCATAGATGGGAGAAGCACAAAGCAGATTGTGTGGGCATAATGAATAACAGATACATGAAGAAGCCCGATCTTTATCAAATTTTCCAAGGGCTCTTCCACGATCCAATTTGGTGCAGGAAGTTGATGACATTACTAAATTGCTTTGCAGGTTAAATGGAGAAGCCAATACTCATAACTTTCGCTCATGGATGTATGCTTTCGTGAGAACCATTAAGATCAACAGAGCTGATTCAATTATCAATTGGGTAGAGATCATTAGTGACAACATCGGCGAACAACTCCGAAGTGTGAGGCGGGCGTTCAGCTTCAAAATGACTTCATACCTGGTATATGCAGTAGCCTCGTAGGGTATATTTTCCAAATTGGATAGACGGGGCATACCATCGAAAGACCCTATTTTTGAGTGATTCCCACAATTGACAGTTCTTGAATGCCACAAATATTACAGGGTGGTCAACGATGGGTTCTTCTACGGATTCATCTGCAAATTAAATAATGATCTGAAGACCGGCAGGGTGAGCAAAGAAGCTTCGGAAGTTGTATCCCAACATGGTTGTATCTTCATCCAATTTGCAAACTTCATGTATCTCAGGGTCAGTGGCTTTTCAGAGAACCAGTCAAGTTGTTGAGGTATCCAAGCGACAAATGGGTCATCATGGAGTTGTCCAGTAACTCATGGAAATGCATGACTTACAATCAAAGCGGCACAAACCTACAGGTTGTTTTCCGGTCACGGTGGGTTATTACAGCTGCCAGAGCATCCATAAGGCGAGGGGAATCGAAGCAGAAATGTTTTCTGGATATGAGCATGAGTTCTTCCCAACACGATTGAACTATGATCCATATGGGATAGCGAGGAAGACAATCTCCCAGGAATATGCGCACGTACCTTCATTGGAAGACTTTTGGATGAAGTGCAGAAGCGAGTAAGAAGAAAGATTTCAGCAGGTTATCAGCGCAACAAGTATCTGATTATGGTTTAGCACGGATACTTGCAAATATCGCGGATGATGGACATGTGATACTTGACACATACCATCAGATGGGAGGAGATAGAGCTGTTCTTCAGAAAGCATAAATGGTTGTTAGACGATTGAGGAAAGGTCTTCCGCGGTTCTAGTTAACACCTCAAATTGGTTGTTGACAAAGGGGTATTGCATGGACAAAGCTTTGATGAATCAGATCACAAGTAACTTTATTGCAGGAGACTCCAGCAAAAGAAAGCACGAAGGTGAAAGTAGCAGGAGGCCAGAGAAGCTTAAAGTATACAAGAAGTCTCAGATACTGGAGAAGGCCAATTCTACAACTATCGTGCTAGTACCACTTTCAAACAAAGCTTCTCCTGTGTCAACTCATAGCACTTCAGCAGCCCCTGAAACCCAAGCAAGATGTTGTTCCTCCGTTGAATCCAACATCATTTGTATTTGCTCCTCAGCCACTCAAATCTTCACCTCCCCCTGCAGAGAAACTGAAAGCACAGATGGCGGAGTTTGAAAAAGCATTGTCTTTGGACAATTCAGAGGATGGAACCATAACATTGTGGCAAATTCAGATGCAGCAGAGTCTGAGCATGAGAAGGTGGTACACTCAGTAACTTCTCATTCCCCGAGAAGCAATTTTTCATCATGGTTGGCTTTGCAGACAGTTCGAGGCTGCCGAGAGAGGATGAAAGATCCCAAACCCCTTTGCCTGAATTTTTTTTAATAGATTGCTCAGGCTTGGAACTATACTTGGTAATGTCAAAAGAAACCATAGAACACCATTCTCATACTGCACAAACAAATTAAATAAAACAAACCCTGCAAGCCGGATAAATACGAAAATGCGCCTAGGGTTTAAACAGACAGATTTCTTCACAAATAATTCAGCCGTGAATTTAATATTGATTTATAATGGCAAATATTTACGGCAAAACAACCAGAAGTCTGCAAATGGATTGATAACAAAATATTGCCCAAAACCCTGCCGTAATTTATTCAAACCAAATTGATTTGATATATATTTGAGGCTAGAAGATACAATAATAAACTAGCATGAAAAATACCTCAAATACTGCATAAAACAATTGTAGAATAAGTCGCCCCACTCTGGAAGTTGTCTGAATGCTCACTGCTGCAATTTATTTCTCTTTCTGATCTTCTGAAATGATAAATAACTTGTGAATACAATGAAGTTCCCTGAATAGAAACTCCTCTCACTTCTCTTGGGGTTTCCGTCCACAAGAGGAATAATCCAGAGGGTTTTCGTCCTTGGATTTTGTCTACAAAGCTTGAGCCAATTGCCTTTGGGAAGAAAAATAATAATAATCTAGAATGCGCCGAGCACAAGTCGCACTTTTCCCTTATAAGCCAAAAACCCTTCCAAAATGCAAGTCACACTTTTCCCAAGGAATATAATTTATTTTTAATTAATTTTCTCCATTCCCAAGGCAAGTCACACTTTTTGGCTTATTTAATCACATCCCAAAGCAAGTCGCACTTTTTGCCTAGGAAAGCACATTAAATAATTTATTAATTTATTCCCATGTACTTTCCTAAGTCGAAGTCACTTATTAAGTCTATTAATTCATTATATGTGTTTTTAATGATAATTTATTTTATTTTAAGCACGATATAATAAAATTAATAAACCTAAGTCACCCTTGAACTCACCCTTTGGCCGTCGGGTAGACAAAAAGGGCCAAAGGTCTTCGATCAAACTCATTGAGAAAGAGGACATTACGAGAAGATCAACCCGGAAGAGCATGACTTGCAACTACTCCTGAGTTTTGGCGGTAAGGATAGAAGACCTAAAGTTGCCAAGGTAACTTCAAGGTTGATTATTGAAGAATCATGGTAGAAGATCGCCGAGTTGACAGCCCAAAGAAAGGGAAAGCGAGAATGGAGAACTCACGGCGGCGAGATATCTCAGTAACCAAAGTGCCACTAGGTCAGACTACCACGAAGGATTAAAGCAAGATACACAGACACTAATAAATATTTTATTCCTCAAGCTGGACAAAGAGAAGGCGGAGAAAACCAAAGATTACTAGTTGTGTCGGAATCTTTTAAACTATATCTTGTTTTGTGAAGATTTAGTACTTCTTTTTGGGATTGTATTGTATGCTTTTCTCTACAGTATGAACTCGAAATTGT
Source organism: Taxus wallichiana var. yunnanensis (assembly GCA_018340775.1). Lineage (NCBI taxonomy): Eukaryota > Viridiplantae > Streptophyta > Pinopsida > Cupressales > Taxaceae > Taxus > Taxus wallichiana. The sequence continues at coordinate 446,496,913 of CM031239.1, forward strand.
GTCAAAACAAAGATAACTAGAGGAATGTGGTTTATGGCATTGTATGCATCCTGAATTTCAACTTATATAAGAACTGGGTAAGTTTTGGTATTTGATGTTACTGATACAGGTTTGAGCTTTAAGGAAAATAGAAGTAATGTTTGACATTAAACTTCGCGTTTGGTTTTGTATTCTCTATTGGAACTTTTGAAAGAACTTATGGGTTTTAAAAAGGGTTTTATTGTTAAAATAGTGGTGATTAAGCTCTCGGTTCAGATCCTTTCTGTTAAGTCTTCCTTTAAAAGTATGGAAGTCGGGTTTGGTAAAATGGGTGAAGTTTTGTTTGTTTGAAATAAACTATCGATTGCCTTTCTCCGAGTCGTTAAGGTGAATACCTTCTCAAGTCTGTTTGACCTTCTTAAGTTCGATTCTCTGTCCTTTTTGAACTTGGATGAGGTGATGCGAACTTACTCGTTGAACTGGAAACTTCTTTGTAGTTTGTTAATGCATCATGTTATGAGAAGACTGTGGAAAGTTAATGGGATTCGTTTGATGTGTAAGCAACTTTTGGGACTGATATTTTTGGTATGTTGAACAAACAAAACCATTCCTGTTTGGTTACTCTCTTGATATCTGTTTATTTGTGTGGAATCAATGTCTTGTCGATTTCACGACCGTGAACAACTGAGCCTGTCCCTTGGAAAGGAAAACTTACACCTTTCTTTGATTGATTGTTTTCAAGGCCAGAGTCTTGTTTCTCTTTCGATGCATCTTTAGGTAACTACTTTTGATGGTCTCCTCTCTGTGCACACAATAGATAATATGACCCTTCTCTGGATGGATATGAGTAAGAAATAATCCTTTTGTAAATCTACTTGTTTGATGGAACGTATGGTTTTAAATCACTGACTGATATCTCCAATAATGTTGAATAATTCATAAGGGTTGCAAGTGAGTTGATAACTGTTTTAATTCTCTTCCTTCTTGGATTGGATTGAGATCCTGTTAGCGAATGTTGTCTCTTAAATGATGAATCTCTTTATTGGCTTCCTCGGTTATGTACTTTCTGAACCTGATTTCTATCTCTTAGAAGAATGGTGAGTTTGTGGATAGTCTGTATTGATTCTTCTTCTTATTTATTTAAGTTGTAGGATGTTGACTCTCCTTTTCTGATGATGCATATGAGAATTCGGTTTAACCGAATGATAAAGGAAATTGTAAACTGTGTACCTTTCAGTTCGTTCTCCTTTATTTTTATAAAAACCTGTCATAGGTTTAGTTGAATCAATTACATTACTTTTATTAAGTAATTGATTAATAACTATTATTAATTACTCCTCTACTTAAAAGGTATTTAATAATTGTTTCAGTTATTTAAAATGAAACATTGCTGTTGGGAAATACTTATCTAGTATTGATAAGAGACCTAATCTAAGAACCTAGGTTACATTATTTGACCTAGAATTAGGCTGCCACATCTAAATTGTGAATCTCTTATTTATTTAAGTTGTTGGATGATTCATCTTAAAAACGTTACAATGCTAAAATGAACTTGACTATACATATTTTCTGGAAACCTGGTAAAGATGACTAGGAGGTTTTGATTCTGAACGTAACTCTTTTTGTTTATATAGTAAAGTTAAATTTTGTATTTCAAATTCAGAAAGAATTATGAAATAATTAAATGACAAGAGCTGTTGTTTGATATAAATAAGTAATTGTTTGGGACAATACTTATCTGATATAATGCAATAGTTTGCTGATTATATTATGATCTTTTCTTAAAAGTGAATTCAGACTTATTATTTTTACTTCTTTTATGGTTGTTATTACTTATGCTTTTTTTGTATGATACATTAATTGTTTCATTAAAGCAGAGTTGTTTTAATGGAACAATTAGTTGAATGCACTTCGTTTTAATGCTTAGTGCTTATCATGCTTAGTTCAATGAACTGACCCGTGCTAGCAATTTTTGCAGATGGACTTCGTAAGTGATAAAAGAAGGCAAAAACTTTTATGATGTATTGGCTGATTTAAAGTCTGTCTCTTTTGTAAAGAATTCCGATTCATTCATGAGTTGTATTGAAAAAGAAAAGTTGTATTCTTTTATGATCTTAATGTTGTTTGACATGTAGTATGCCTGAAATGCATAGTCTTGTAAAGTGTACATTGAAATGCTATCTTGTCAATATTCTTCATATTTGTTTGTATACTTATTATTGTTATCATTTAATAAGTTGGATGAAGGGAATAGTTCAATCTCCCTTACTAAGATGCAACTTGCTAAGTTGCATAAGATGTCGTTCTCTATCTAAACAATTATAGTATAATAATGGAATGTGTAACGGACATACAATTAAACTATAGGAATTGTGAAAGATAAAAAGGGTATGATAACCCTAACACTTAATCATGTAGAGGAAGACTCTTCCTCTCTCAAAAGAATGTAAAACAAAAGAATGGTGTTTATGATCGTTAATCATTGTACTTCATTTTCTATGAAGTCTACTCTAGCTGAACCTATGTGGATGCTACACCTTCTTTGAAACAGTTAAGTTACATTAAATTAACCTTATGATGTTTGCTGCCCTGTTTTTGGATAACTTGCTTATTATGCCAAAGTTAATGAACATAAAAGCAATCATGAGTTAATGAAGTTCTTAATATTAATCAGATTAAATATGGAAGAAGAACTTAAGGAATGTTGGATCTAGGGTTTTGCAAGGTTGTTGTAATCTGAATCTTAACATTTACATTGGAGTTGACTTTTAGGCATTTTTAAAAGTAAAAGTTCTCCTCTCTAGAAGATGGCACCAAAAAGGAGAAAAGCATTAGAGATTGCACAAGGACAAATCTATAAAAGGAGATGATGGGACCCCTTTTTGCATGTTGACGGTTTTTAGAAACTTATCTTCATGCTTGAAGAGGGATGTATGCCCACTCATGATCACAAAATAAAAGGTGTTTATTAACACCACCCAAGTGTGAAGTGTGTGTTAACCTTTCAAGCTATTTTGATAAGTTTCTTGCATATTATTATCATAGTTGAAAGGTGCCTTGTTTTGGGAGATGATTTGCATGTTTATGGAGCTCTAAATGATGAATATATGAAGTATACTTGTTGTTGGTTTTTCCTATATCAAATTGACTTGTTTGGGAGTGATATTTGCATCATTTGAAGATCTTATTTGTGCCTAAAACTTGCTGGTTATTTCCAGATTAATTGTGGCCCAAATCAACTTGGTTAAAGGCTTATGTGGTATGATTTCATGGTGTTTTGAATGAGCTTTCAAATCTGATTTATATCTGCATTTATTTCCAAGTATTGGTGCATGCTTTGATAGTGTTTTGGCCCATTTTAACTGCTGGAATTTATCTAAGTCAAATCGACTTGATCGAAGGTTTCAAATAATATTTAATAGGGTTTATTAACAATTTTCCGGCTTGTGCATGTTCAGAAATTTATTGTGCATTGTGAAGGTGAAATTCCAAGGGTTTGAAGGTTTCAGGCTGGGAATTAATTATTTGAATTTCTTAACCCTAGTCGACTTGCACACAGATTTACAGGGCTGTTTTAAAGTAGTACTTGTTGACAAAAAAATCAGATTTGTAGTTTGTTGGAAAAATCTAATTTTTAGTCTTCATTTACAAGTGGTTTCATTGAGTATGAAGAATATTGTGCAAGTTATAAATTATTGAAATTCTACTAGTTTTTCAAAAAAAAAATTTGATATTCTATTGCTGCAAATTATTATGGTTTATAAAGTGTCATCTCCAACTCATTAACCCATCTAACCCATCACTTTGGCTCACTCCAACCCCATTTGGGTTGTATTAAAGCTGACATTGGGTTATTTGAGGTGAACCTAAAGGGTTTCCTCTTCTAAGTTTACTTTTGCAAGTAGTAATTTTCAGATTTTAATTAATATCCCAAAAGGGGATATTACAATGGTATCGAGTTTTCCTTCCTCTTTTCGTGTGGGTGATTTGTGGATGCAGGGCAATAAGGAATTTCAGTTTTACAAAATAAAGCTAAGGCATCGAGATATATCCGGAGAAGAAGCTAGGAGAACCACATCATCTCAAAAAGAAGAATGGATATTAGAACTTGGTGCAGTGGCACCCATCACTTTCTTGAATATGCTCATGGAGAAAAGACTCAAGCTCGTCAATGTAGATCCTAAACAAAGTTGGGGATGGGGAACCCCCTTTACCCCAATGGTACACCGGATAAACTCCACCTCTCTCGTGGAGGTGCGGAGGCGACCCAAAAGTCTTGTATAGACGCGCATGATGGCCGTGAGGGTCTCAAAGGTACAAGGCAATAGGTGGGCTCATTCTCTACAAGAACTGGGTATATTTGGTGCTTGAATAAAAGGTGAAGAGTAAAATATTAAGGGTTGTTCATAATGACCCATCAGCTGGTCATCCGGGTTATTTCAAGACTTACAAACACGTGAGAGAAAGATTCTATTGGAAAGGCCTAAAGGGGGAAGTACTCCAATACATCCGTAAGTGTTTAATGTGCCAACAAAACAAAACGGAACAAGCATTTCCCTTTTCCTATACCCATTCAAAAATGGGAAAGTATCTCCACGGACTTTATCATAGGGCTGCCCATAGTTCAAGGTAAGAATTGTCTATATGTTGTGGTTAATAAACTCACTAAATATACTCATTTTTGTCCACTTCTAGTAAGTACAATGCACCTATAGTGGCTGATGTGTTTTTTAAGGAAGTGTTTAGACTTCATGGGCTGCCCAAGGATATAGTGAGTGACAGGGACAGCAGATTTATGAGCATGTTTTGCCAAAAATTATTTCACTTGACACGTACCAAACTCACTCCTACCATTAGCTATCATCATCAAACGGATGGATAAACATAAATAGTCAATAAATGGGTGGAAGGCTACCTACGGAATTACATTGATGGGCAACAATTAGCATGGATAAAATGGTTATAGATGGTTGAGTTTTGTTATAATACCACCTTTCAAATGTCTATTAGTATATCTCCTTTCAAAACTTTGCATGGTTATGATGCCCCATCCTTTGTTGATTTGGTTATGACGGATAGTAGAGTGCCAGGGCCAAAGATTTAATTCAACAAAGCCATGATATCTTGAAAGAGCTCAAAGAAAACCTCCAACATGCCCAAAATCAGCAGAAGTTATATGCAGATCAGCATAGGAAAGAGAGGTCATTTGAGGTACATGATATGGCATTTTGAGGTTGCAGAACCCTATAGGCAATCTTCTCTCAAACAAAGTGGTACAGGACTGAAACCACATTTCTATGGTCCCTACAAGGTAAAAGGAAAGGTGGGAAATGTTGCATATGAACTTGAGCTTCCGGAACATAGTAGAATACACAATGTTTTTCATGTTTCGTGCCTCAAAAAGGCACTTGGACAACACCTTACTCCTCATGAGTTTCCACCATTAGATGAGGAGGGTAAGTTCTAATTCCAGAAATTATCTTGAAAGTTTGAGAGAAGAAGTTAAGGAACCCGAAGTATCAAGGAATAGTTGGTTCATTGGAAGGGATTGCCCCTTGATGTTACATGGAAAAGTGCAGCAATATTGGAGCATCCAAATTTGCAATTGCTTGGGACTGTAATGTCTCATTTTTCACATTGGTACCAATGAAGACTTCTTGTCATTTTTCTTCCCGTGGCCAAGGAATTGCGCATTGGGGAAATCTTTGGTTTCATTTCCGTTTTCTTTCATTGTTATTAATGTTTTTCTTTGGTATTTTCCTCCTTAAGGCAGTCGGATGGGTTATATAGCTCCCAACATGAAATTAGAAAATAAAGTTGTAATGTCCCTTTTTCCCACTTGAGAGCTATTATTTGGTGTTCTTGCCATTCCTTCTCCTTGTCAAAGAAGAGAAAAAGATGGAGGAGAACATTGAGCTTCCATTTAATATGTTTTTACTAATTTTTAATATGTTCTTTTAGTGTTTTCTTTCTTATAACAAGTCGGTTGGGTTTTAATTAATTAATGCATAGTAACCAAGAGACGGGTGCAGTACGTAGAGACAGATGATGCAAGTACTAGTACGACATATTTTAGAAAAGTGGGAGACGGTGCGGGAGACCACAATATATATATGAAATAACTAGAAAAATACTATTGTACATTATTAATTTATTTGGATTCAGAATGCACTGAAATTTAAAAATAACTATACTTTTTGAAGTAAGGAAATCAAATGTCAACAAAAGATGAGTAATTCTATTGATATTTGATATCTCACATATTGTGGGAAGAGTACATTGTAACAGAAAAATGCAATCCTGTGTGTGTGTGCGTGTGTGTGTGTGTTTTGTGTGTTTGTTTATGTGTGGGGAGACGAGAGGAGACGTTAACAAAGGTTCCCGCATACAGGAGACTTCTCCATACGCGTCTCAGGTACCCGGTACATGTACTGTACTCGGTACATGTACCCATACCCGATACGCGTCCCAAGTGGTGGGCATACGCGTCTCCGTGCAACAAGGAATTAATGTAAAGCTAATGAAGGAAAAGAACATCTTTAAGAGGCCGGTCTTGCTATTCCAAGACTTGGCACCAAAAGGAGGATATAAAAGAAGATTAGAGGCATCATTTGCATCTAGACTTGGTGCATTTTATTCTACTTGGGCATTGTGAGCTTATTGCTCCTTGTTCATCCACTTGAGGACAAAAACACTCTTGTGAGGCTTCATGAAGGACGAAAACCCTTCTAGGGGCTTGGGTGAAGGACGAAAACCCTTCATCATTGTTTGGTTTTGAAGTAAAGAACTGATTTGAAGAGATATTTGTAATTTCTAGCTAGTATTTAATTTATTTAGGGTGGAGCGACCTACCTTGGGTAGGGTTTGGAAATCTAATTTGTAATATTTTTAAATGCCAAAATCTGAAGTTTGGCGATTTTAGATGGTTTCTAGACCCATATTTCATATTTTTCTTGTAGCTGCAATTTCCAGTTTATAATTGATTTCCAGCAGTGAAATCTTCAACATTTCTTTGTGTTTTTGGCTCTTGATATTCCATAAAATATATACATAATTGTGGCAAGTTGATTTGTGGTGTTTTTGGTGATTTTTGGCATATTTGGTGATAGTACAAGTTGCTGATTTTATACTTTCAGTCTGCTGCAATTTAATTTTCAGATCTGCATTTGGTGTGTTTGGTTGAAACCCTTGAAAGGGTCATTATAGTGGTATCAAAGCTCGGATCTTCAAAGGCCTAGGGTTTCAATGAAAGAAGACAATATGGCGGGTCAAAACTCTCAAGGAGCCAAAGTTGACAAATTAATTGCCGACCAAAAGAGACTTGCGGACTCCATGGATTTTCTTGCCCTATCTCTCCAAAGGATGATTGAACCTAGGGTTCAAAATGTTGAAGGTAGCTCGAATAGAGCCAATAAGGCCAAGCGACCCATTGGATCAGCCCGAGGATCGAGTTTGAAGCCCACTTTCCTTCCTAGAGAGGAGGCCATTCCGGAAGAAGCAAGACCTATGGGTGGAAGGAATATTGCAGCAAGTTATGAGGAATACATGGGCTTACCAAGAGAGATTCGGGAGGCTATTTCTCTTGCCGAGTTCATAGGAGTGAGCAAAGGAAGAGCTAGGCATGGACCTAGATCTCAAACACCTCAAAGGGACTTTCAACATGCCGGGAGAGAGGAAGAGGAGAAGAGCTTCCAAATTGCAATGGCGGAGCAAGAAGAACTCAAAGAACAAGAACAAGGAAAGACCAATATTCAGCATGAAGGTAAAGATTCTTTGAAAATAAATGATGTTTTTGTGGTTTCTAATGATTGCATGTGGCGGCAAGTTGGTGAAAGAAAATCAGATCTACAAGAGGTTCTTGAGGCTAAGAATCAAGATGTTCCGGTTGAGAGGCATGCCCTTCAAAAGGAGGTCTCACCTGATACTTATGAGGGTTTTCAGTTTGCTGGAATTTACAAATCAGCGACAAATGGTAAGCAATTTAATTTATTGCATCACCCTCCCAATATCAAGGAAGAATTTTATTTGCATAATTATGGTAATGAAGAGCTTGCTGGAATTTTCAGAACAGCAGTCAACAAAGGGCCATTTATTGGTGTACATGACTCCGGCAAGCACCATGAAGGTGTTCCATGCAAGTATCAGCAAAATAGTGTTGAAGACAAAGCGGAAAGAGCTTCATTTGTTGAATTTGAGGTGAAAAAGAAGGTTGATTCCAACTCAGAAATTTTGAGTCACAAATTTGGGAGAATAGAGGATGTTTTGATCACTCCTCATCTGGCATGGGAAGGTCGATATGTGGTGGACAACCCAAGGTATGATGGAAATCACATTTTTCTTCTTTTATATCGTTGTCGTACTTATGTCATCATGGGAAAGTTGTTGTTAAAGATCACATGCTAAGTTTTGGTGATGTGAAGAGCTTGTGGGTTGACACATGTCATTTAGATATTTCCTTGCAAGGATACATGGTTCCGGTTGACTTCTTGCATGGTAGAAAGGAAGTCTTTGATATTCTTACCCCATGCACATGGTTAGAGGAAATTTTGATGAAGGATAATTTTGAAATCATTATGTATGCAAACAAGGTTATGAAGGATTCTACCCTCCAAGAACAAGGAGTCATGGGTTTGATTAATGGTGGAGTCACTCATGATTCCATTAGTGAGTGCTTGGAATTGATTGGATACACGGTGGAGATAATGGATGGTTGCTCTATGCCATGCTCAAAGGAGTATTTCCAACTCCATGATACATTGGAAAATTATGAGGTATGTGTTGATTTCCATTTCATTAACATAGCTGATATGAATAGCATATTTGGGGTACAATGGTTGCATCTATTGGGAAAGCTCACTTTCAAATGTCAAAGCATGGAGATAAGTTTCATAGACCAAGACAAAAAGATGACTTTGCAAGGTATGCTTCCAGAAACACTCCAAATTAATTATTTGGTGGGAGAAGACATTTCATGTGAATCATATTTCTGTTCTTTATCCAAAATTACAGCGGATTGGAAATCATTACTTTCAGCTGAGTATGCAAAAAATAAGTTTGCTAATGATGCCTTTGAAGGAAAAATAAGTGATGATAGGTACAAGGTGGTGGATGGGCTTATCCTATACAAAAACCGGGTCTACTTGGTGCCTAAATCTAAGGTAAAGAGTAAAGTTTGGAGGGTTGTTCATGATACTCCGTGGGCTGATCATCCAGGCCACTTCATGGGACATAACATGAGTGAAGGTAAAAATTTCAGTTTTTCCCCTTGCTTATGGAATTTGATGAAAGAGGATGCTAATATGACATGTTTAAGGAAGCATAAGTTTGAAGGGAATTCTGAATTTTCCCTCTATGGATTCTTAACCCATGGTTCCATGAGAGAACCAATGGAAGTAAGGGCAAAGGGAAACAATTATGATAAACTTGCAGCTATTCACGTGGTCACCAAAGCTATTGTTCCTAGGTTTTCAGCCTATGTAAATCAAATTTCAGTCCTTGCCTTATTTATGGAGTTGTCTTTCCTTGTGAAAATTCAGTTTGGTAGTTATTAACCCATGGTTCCATGAGAGAACCAATGGAAGTAAGGGCAAAGGGAAACAATTATGATAAACTTGCAGCTATTCACATGGTCAACAAAGCTATTGTTCCTAAGTTTTCAGCGTATGTAAATCAAATTTCAGTCCTTGCCTTATTTATGGAGTTGCCTTTCCTTGTGAAAATTCAGTTTGGTAGTTATTATACCATGATTACAGGATTGAATTTGCAAGAATCAGATTTGGGGCTGCCACTAACAGTCATGAACAGCGGTGTATTTTCATTTTCTGAGTGCATTCCCTCATGGCATAATGAGGAAGGAAGATTTCAGTTGAATGGAGGAATAAAATCAGATCATGGTATGATATTTTCAGATTTGAACATTCTGATTTTTGAAGGAACAATGCATGATTACAACTCTTATGGGGGCAAGCACTATTGAAATTAAGGGAAAGCCTAGTGTGGTTGCGGATGCTTTATCAAGGATGCCACTTCCTACTTCATTAGAGGATGTGGAACTTCAAAGTGAGGGGGATGAAGAGTTCAGATCAACAGATACATTGGGGTTGCAATTGCTTGGGGACAAACAATTTTGGGAAGGGAGGACTGTAATGTCCCTTTTTCCCACTTGAGAGCTATTATTTGGTCTTCTTGTCATTCCTTCTCTGTCATGGCAAAGAAGAGAAGAAGATGGAGGAGAACATTGAGCTTCCATTTGATATGTTTTTACTAATTTTTAATATGTTATTTTAGTGTTTTCTTTCTTATAACAAGTTGGCTGGGTTTTAATTAATTAATGGAAGCTAATGAAGGAAAAGAACATCTTTAAGAGGTCGGTCTTGCTATTCCAAGCCTTGGCGCCAAAAGGAGGATATAAAAGAAGATTAGAGGCATCATTTGCATCTAGACTTGGCGCATTTTATTCTACTTGGGCATTGTGAGCTTGTTCATCCACTTGAGGACGAAAACCCTCTTATGAGGCTTCATAGAAGGACGAAACCCCTTCCTCGGTGGCTTGGATGAAGGACAAAAACCCTTCATCATTGTTTGGTTTTGAAATAAAGAGTTGATTTGAAGAGATATTTGTAATTTCTAGCTAGTATTTGATTTATTTAGGATGGAGCGACCTACCTTGGGTAGGGTTTGGAACATTTGGTAAAGTATTTGAGAAATTTGGTTTGATAATCTGATCTGTAATATTTTTGAAGACCGGAATCTGAAGTTTGGTGAATTTAGAGGGTTTCTAGACCCATATTTCATACTTTTCTTGTACCTACGATTTCCAGTTTACAATTAGTTTCCAACGAGAGATCTTCAACATTTCTGTGTTTTCGGCTCTTGATATTCCATAAAATATATACATAATTGTGGCGAGTTGATTTGTGGTGTTTTGTGGTGATTTTTGGCATATTTGGTGATAGTTCAAGTCGCTGATTTTATACTTTCAGTCTGTTGCAATTTAATTTTCAGATCTGCATTTGGTGTGTTTGGTTGAAACCCTTAAAAGGGTCATTACAAAAGTAAGCTCCTTAAGAGGTTAGCAAGGTTGGAGTGTTTCCAACATTGAAATAGAAGAAAAAGCAAGCTTTTAAGAGGTCGGTCTAGGGGTAATTCCCCCTTAAACCTTTGGCGCCACCAAAGGGGTATAACAAGAGACACATGAGCTATGGATCATCAATTTTGGCATATACACTTTTATACTTGGTTCTAGGGTTGATTGCTCTAATTTTATTCCACTAAAGGGCGACACCATTAGTTTGGCATCCAAAAAGGATGAAACCCTTCTTTGTGGGAGATTGGAGGACGAAAAGCCTCCAATTTGGTGGTGTTGAAAACCATCTTGCTAGTTTGCATCTAGGGCATCAAGGAGTCATACAATAGGATTTGGCATTGTTTGGAGTCCTCCTGAGAGAGTGATTGGGGTAGAAGATAATTTGGGTGCCTTCTAGGGCACAAAATTCATTATTCTTTGAATTTCAAATTTACCATAATTTATAAAACTGATATCTTTCATATTTTTCCATTGTTGGGGTTTGGAGACCTCAATTTTGGTCATTTCTCTAGGTTGTACATCTGATAATAAATAATTTTCCATCTGAATATTTGCTTGAGTTTCATGGTGAAAAGTACCTAAAATATTCTTGAAGTGTTTATTTATTTGTGGATGGTTTCTATGATGATTTTTGTTGAATTTTCCTTTGCAAGATGATGTCCTAAAAATGAAATTGTTGTTCACTGTTGTTCAAATTTTCGGTCTGTTATAAAAATCAAAGTTTACATCACTTGGGGTCTGTGTTATTTCCTTGTTTTTCAATTTTATCACTAGAAAGGGATATTACAGAATATTGAAGCAAAAATGTCGGGTGACCTTGTTGAAAGGCATGCTCATGAAATGCGGGTCTCTCTAGATGCCCATGATAATTTTCAGCTGGCTGGACTGTTCCAAACAACACTCACCAAAGAGCAAACCAATGGGAGTATCCACAAAGAACAATCCAAATTTCCTCATGATCTGAAGAAAGGTAAAAATCTTTTGATGTTATTGTTCAATGATAGTTTATTGAATTCTAATGGTCACATAGGGTAGTCACATAATGAAGTCAAATCAAAGTTACTAAGGACCTATGAGGATGACATCATTTGTGAAAGAAGGGCACCATTAGAGTATTTTCTGTGTTGTTCCTAACTCTAAAATTCAGAGTCATACGAGTGTCGCAGGCAGCCCCTGGTATAAGATTATCTCAATTTTGTTGCTTGTTGATATGTCATTGCTAGTATGTTGCCCTCACACACAGCTGGTTGGGGAAGGTGATCAAATTTCATGCTTGTTATGTCCTCCTATGTCACCGCTGGACATCATTATGCACCTAATACTCCACGGAATAATGAGAAGTACTTTTTGTTGTGTGGATTCTTGGGCTCAATTTCAAAATTGTTTCCACATGTGGAATATAGGTGCAATGTTGGGAGGATATCTATGTTTGAGGCATCAAGGGCATGTTGGTAAGTCTGATTTTCCATTCTCAATAATGTTGCAAGTTGTACCTTCCAAAATATGGCGCAAATCAGACTGTGTATGGGCTGGAAACAAGTTACAACAGCCACAGACCAACTGGAATCTCATCCAAATCAGAACTATGGTGGCTGAAATGATGGTTCCCTTCAACTGAAACCTTCTACCAACCTCATCTAGTATTGAAACTAGGGAAAATTTTAAGGAACCCATGGAAAAAAACTTATAGATTTGGTGACAAATCTAGCCAAACTAGGTTGCAGAGTTGGCAAATTGTCTGAATCAGACATCCTCGTATTGGCGAGAAAAGTACATTTTTGAATTAAGTTTTGAATGTAATGGCGAATGTAAGATAATTTCTACTAAATTTAGAAAAAAATTGGCAAATAGAAATTTTCTTTTTCAACTTAGGAATCGTGATGTCAGTACCTGTCAGTTTCAGATAAGTGACTATTTATTAGATTGAAGTTATTAGATGTCATTTCATTTAAATGGGTGCTTTGATGACCTAAAACCTATCAGAGTTTGTGGACTCATCTGCCATCTTCTGATTAACATTGTTAGTTTAGGAGTAAGATAGTTTTAAATTTTAATTTTACACAGATAGTTTCATGAATCATGATTCATAAGCATTCTTGCGTAATAAAACGAGGGATCTATTGGGGCCATCACCCTTGGAACTTAGTAACTTACATCTTGTTGTGAAATAAAGGGAGTATTACATTACTGACTAAAAATTGCAAAACATAAGGACAACTATATTGACACGATGACATATGACCCCAAAATATAAACACTAAGAAATATGGATCTTCATATGCGATTGAGGACCGCATAATGGTTCACTGGATGGATTCATCTCCTCATTTACACCAAATTTCTCCTACATAACAGAGGACACAGCTAGAGAACCAAAGGTGTAGAGTAATTTATTGCTTCTTTCATAGAACTCTTGATAATCATCCATAGCCCCAAAAACATACATGATCTCACGAACGCAAGAGGACCACAAACTAGTTTCAGTGGCTGTCAGTTTCAGCTAAGTGACTATTTATTAGATTGAAGTTATTAGATGTCATTTCATTTAAATTGGTGTTTTGATGACCTAAGAGCTATCAGAGATTGTGGACTCATCTGCCATCTTCAGATTAACATTGTTAGTTTAGGAGTAAGATAGTTTTAAATTTTAATTTTACACAGATAGTTTCAAGAATCATGATTCATAAGCATTCTTGTGTAATAAAACGAGGGATTTATTGGGGCCCTCACCCTTGGAACTTAGTAACTTACATACATCTTGTTGCGAAATAAAGGAAGTATTACACTACTTGACTAAAAATTGCAAAACATAAGGACAATTGTATTGACACGATGACATATGACCCCAAAATATAAACACATTAGGAAATATGGATCTTCAAATGCGAGCGAGAGGACCACAAACTGGTTCACTGGATGGATTCACCTCCTCATTTACACCAAATTCTTCCTACATAACAGAGGACACAGCTAGAGAACTAAAGGTGTAGAGTAATTTATTCCTTCTTTCATAGAACTCCTGATAATCATCCATAGCCCCAAAAACATACATGATTTCACGAACGCAAGATGCAGACATTCCCATCTCGATCAAACTCCTACGAGAGGGCCGAGGTCTGCTTAAAACCTTCAAAATTGAGTCTTTCCTCGTCAATGGCCAGCCAATCTCTCATCAATCTTCCACCATGAAAGAAGGGCCGTTTTCATTTTCCTCCCGCCACACACGATTCTGACTTCTTCTTGGCCAGGGCCACAATGATAGTCTTACGTTTGAAATACTTATCCAATTTTTGTTCAAGTCTTTCAACCTTCTTTGTCAAATGACGAACAGATTTTGTTAGCGAATCTTGATGAGGACTTGTGCTTCCCTCTTCTAAAAGTTCAGGGTGATAATTGTCCCAAATAGGTTTTAGGCCAGCGATAGAGGTGTCATACCCTTTGAACAAAAGCTTTTGAGAAACAAATTGGTACACATCAAAATCGAGAGAAATACTAGCTAACCTAACCAGAAAACCAAATCGGATACTATCAATTTCTAAGGAGTCCTCAACTGACTCCATAGGATTGGGCAACGCTAGAACATGGACCAATTGTAATCTAGACTCACCGGAAAAGAATTGCGCAATAAACTTCATGGGATATTGTCCATAGTGAGTGATTAGAAACAATAGACCTCACCAAAAAAATTTAGCAATACCACAAAATCATAAAAGAAAGTTAGAACTCAAATTCGCATACAGTTACAACTTGTACCTTCGACCAACTATCCCTAGGGCCTATATACAATTTTCCATGACTATGTATGTCATATGATTGAAGTAGCTAGTGAACTTAATAACTTGTGTGAGCTATTAATAGAGGGTACTCGTGTGAATTTAATGTTAACTCGTGTGAACTTGTTACTTATTATCTTGGTTTTTGGAAAAATAAATGTTGCTTAAAATAGACTTGAAGGATCATTGGTTAAACATAGGAAACATTTATAACAAGTATCTCCATGCATTGAAAAATTAAAAGCAAATAAAATCTTTGATTTCCCACATGCATAAAAAACCAAAGTGAGTAATAACTACAGATTAAGACACATGGCACGTCTAGAGTTTGACATTGTGAAAACCATACATATGTGGTGTTTTCTTATTGGTTTGCACTTCGATGTGAACATACCGACCGAAAGATCATATAATACTCTATAATGTATACTCTTCCGGCTCGACAAGTTTTGATTCCTCCAAACTATGTGGAGCTTGTTGATTCCTTCGCTAATCGCAAATTGAAGTACCTTGGACTATTCTTATTGGTTAACAACCGACAAGGTTATCAAAGGACTGACATTGCGAATTGTGAAGTAACTTGGAGATTTCTTATTGGCTCGCACTTCGCAATGACTAACAGAACCACCAAGCAATTGACATTGCATAAAACAATATAAGTGTGGATCTTTCTTATTGGTTTGCACTTCGTGGTGACTAATAGAGGTTATGTAGAGTCTGACACTGCAAAATCCGTACATACGTGGTGTTTTCTTATTGGTTCACACTTTGCAATGAAACATACCTGACAAAAAGATCATATAATAGAAATGGTCTGTAAGAATCGTAGATACGTGGAGCCTTCTTATTGGCTCGCCTTTCGCACTCTAACATGGTTCTTACAAAGGAAAACAACATGCAAAGCTATCAAAGCTCGCCACGCAGAATTAACGAAACTTAAAGGTGAAAAGATAGACAAAAGCCATGTGAATGCATGGAGAATCGGAAAAGAGGCGAATTAAAGGCACAACTACCAAAAGCCATGAGTAGCTCAAAGCCTCAAAATCAATGTAAAACATATAAATTATTAAATGGCGGACTAGAATTCAATGTTGCAATGGTATACCGCCATTTTAGCATGAATTAGCAAGATTTACATGAATCTTGAAAGGATTTCATGCTCAAGCACCTAGTATTCGAGCTATAACTGAGATTTTAAAGTCTAAATTCAAGTGATCACAAAACAAAACAAAATATTACTATTTTCTGAGATTGAGAGCTTTGCATACCCTATTTTTGAGAGCTCAAGTATTTTAAAGCTTATTGTCAATGGAGGCTTACCTGCACACTTTCTACTCGGACCAGCTCTTTGGAGACACCGTTTTTGATAAACAAGTCATCAGCTTAGAGCATTATACAACCTTGAAAATGGAGGTAGAAGGAGCTAGTTTGATAGACAACGATGATGATGCAAACCAAGACAAAGCACAGTGCATGGCTGATCTAGTGGCCATTAAATGCAGACAGAGACAATACCTTGTATCGACTTGTTCAGGGCATTTTCCGTGATAATGTAAGTTGTATAGGAGGAATTCTAAAATCCAAAGGAGGAAATGTAATTGGTAATACAAGTGAAGAGGCTATTGTTGCTTCTACCAACTCCCGATCTAATATTCAGTTTAATCAAGAAACAGAGGAATAGTGGAAGAAGAGCAATAACGTTAAGTCTTTGCTTAAAGATTGGGTAGAGGACCCGACTAGTTTCAAGTCCAAAGTCACCATATAGACAATATGAATATATAAGATCTTTCGACGTGGATTGAGTGGGAATGGACCTAATGAAATGACTGTTTGGAGCACCAGATATTGTGCATGTTAATCAAACTTGGGCACCCCTACTAGCCATGATCATCGACGATGAAAAGATACCTAATTTAGTTGGACTTCTAGCTTTTAACCTCTACAATAATCTTGTGAGTGTCAGGGTGAAAAGGACAATTTCTATATGATGTCTTACTTGCTTGATGTCATGTGTGCAGTCCAACAATTTCAGAAGTCACCAGGTTGGTCACCACAACACACACATATAGTCCCAGGATCTTTAGCAATATGCACATGCATAACTATAGGAAGAACATGGAGGTGATCTATAATAAATACTACCCTATGATCTTTCATGCCATACATGACACCCCTATACCTAGGGTAAGTCAAAGAATCATCAATTCATTGAGAAATTGGGGAGCTTTTTGGTGTTATCCAGACCATACGGTGATAGATAAGATAAGATAATTATATTAAATGTCCAACAAGTGACCACAAAAATAGGTCAATGGGACTGCACCATATAAAGCAAAGTAGAAGCAACAGGGAAAACCCAAAAGGGTCTCCGAAAACAACAAAAGAAGAAGAATGAGAGTACAAGGAAAGAGAGGAGGTGGAGGGAAAAGCCTCGACACCAACCCTCACGACTATTGCCCAAGGTCACCGGAAATAATCGGTGATGTGATGATGTCTCGGTGACAGGGACTCGAAAGTCATCAAGACGCCTATGATCCGTAGAATGTCGAGCTCTCTGGGTGAACCTAGTGGTTTGTTGCCTATAAGAGGGGGCCCTTGGCCGTGTCTGAGTCCGGATATCTCTGGTCTAGGAAGAAGCTCCTCTAGTCCTCACAGATCTAGTCTGAAGATCTCCATTAGGATCAGGTCCCCGCTTGGTGCCCCTCTCACCCGAGAACACAACAAAGAAAGATGTGATCCGTTGAGTAGTAGTCTCCCTGGAAGGAGGATGGAGGACCCCGTCACGGAGCTTAAGAGCTTCCTGTAGATAGAGAACAAGACACCTCTAATCATAATACCTGAAGAAGGTCGTGAACATTGGACATTCACAGAATAGACAATGAAACCTCCTTCTGATCTCATAATAGATAGGGCATCGGGAAAGGAAGTGTTCCTCTGTCTCAATCTCCGGAGGGAGCAAAGCGCAAATCCTCTTGGACCGATCAAATTGGTGATCACTCTCAAACCAAGCCTATGGGAGCTAACTCAATCGCCTGCGAGATATGCAAAGAGCATGCATCCAATGAAGGGAGATATAGGTGGGCCGAATGATGAGTCCATTGCTGACTTCAAGGAAGTGATTGGCATAGAAGGCCATTTTCGAGCATAGCTCATCCCGGGGTTGGTCCACGTAATCTGAATGAATTGTTTGTATATGTCGTCTCGATGATTCTCGTAGCCAGTAGGTCTGCGTGCTCGGAAGGAGGTGAGCAGGAGCATCCATGGAGTACCTAAAAGGGAGGAGACAATCCATGTTGATCCCAAGAGATCCAAGGAGACGAGAGGCCCCGAATACCAGCACCGAACACGGCCACTATGATCAAAAAGAGCAATGGCCTCAGAAGAAACAGGTTAGCGAGGTAGATGTATTTATCCTGTCGGTGGAAGAATCAAAAAGTCCCTGGATGCGGTGCAAGAGTGAGACGAGACCAAAGATGACCTCTAGTCTGAAAGGGCAAGCCCCAAACTCGGTAAGGATGATATTATGAGGAACAGTCTCTTTGCATCTGATGATCCGTCTAAGCAAAAGGATCTGAACTCGCTCAATAGAAGCCCAATCCAACTCAAGTAGGGAAGGACCCCAAGCCTCAGAACCATAAAGAACTATGGGTCTCACAAGATAAGAGTAGAGGGTTTCTCTCTATCCCATTTAGACTACCCAGATATGTTTTAGACAAGCTAGCTAAGCAAGAGATTGTATATCACTTTGTCCATGGCATCAATCATGTGGCAAAGGAACAAAAGAAGAAAAAGTCTACTTATCCTCCTCTTCCTTTCTCGGTAAGCTTCAACAGTCCGGATTGGCAAAAGCCAAGAGAGTAGCAGACCCATAGGACATCATTCCATTTAGACTATCATACTCTAAGGTCTTTTGACTCGGTAGGAAGAGTGGGACAATTCTACAAACCCACTCATGGCAGCCAACTTACATTCTGAAACATCAACCCCACAAGGATGACCTGGTTTATAAGGATGAGGTCGACGATCAAGTGGTGGCCATTAATATGAGAAATTTCAAAGTTACCTATGCACCTATTGGGAAACAAGCCAAAGTTGGTGGATTGGAAGTTAGGCCAGGACAAGAAGTAGAACTAGAGAGGGAAGAAGAGGAAGAAGATTCAAATGACCAAGGTACTGATCCAAGTCAACTTAAGAAGCTTCTTGTTGGTGTGCCTCCTCCATCAAAAGGAAAATTTGGTCCTTCTCATTCTGCTCCTCCAAGCATACAAATGACAAGCCCTGCAAGGTCTATTGGGACAGCCACAAGTCCACAAACAACTATTCTTAGTATTCCTCTAGTGAGTACTATTGCAATTGTACCTCATATGTTTGTTCCTTTTCCTTCTACTTCTTCAGTTCCTACTTCTATAGGGATGGTTTCTTCTTCTTCTATTCCATCTTCCCTAGGACCTTTCACTAGTATTCTCATTTCTACTAGTTCTAAAGATAGAGGAAATCATGGGATATTGGATTCTACTAGCTTTCAAACTCCTTTCTTTTCCCCAATTTCTACTACTTCCATTGTTTCTCCTCTCCTTTTTTAGCAAAGGTTTCTATTCCTATGCCTTCTTCTTCTTCACCCATTTCTTCAATTGTTTCTTCTCCTTTTTCATCACTTGACTATATCATTGTCTCCCAAGTCATTAGTCACTTCTTCCTAGCTTTGTGAAGTTACTACACATCAATGAGTGTAGCTCCTACAACCATTGCTTTCTACTTCAACTTCTTCTGCTCCTCCTCTAACTATCAGTATCTTCTTCAGCTCCAACATCATTTGTCACTCTTGTCAAAAGACCTTATAAGGCTAAGTATCTTCTCCTTATTTCCTTTCCCTTCCTTCAATTTCTCCCCAATCAGGTCGGCCTCTTCATCCACCATTGCTTCCTCCTATCACACCACACGTTTCCCAAACTTTCTTGCCAAGCATGCATGTACCACTCCTAATTCCCTCTTTCATTCCCATTTCATCTTTTCAAGCTCCTATGGTCACTCATAGTTTCATGAGCCATCTCTTGGCCTATCATGTCCCTTTTACGAGGCTAAGTTTCAAGACCTTAACCCATTCTCTCCCGGTGGGTCTAACGAGGAAAGCAAGGGGAAGATCTTAATTGCATTTTTATTGTTGTTTAGGTAGTTGGTTTCATTTATTATCATGTATCCTATTGAGAAGCCCATCGCTCCAATAGAAGAACTTGAGTAGTTTGGTAATAAAGGTATTATGAGCATGTACCATTTGAATATTTAAAAGCATGTACCTTAAGGGTTCGGCCATCACTTTTATGTTGTTAAGCCCTTCTTGTGGCTATTTAAGGAGGTCGCTTGGGCATTATGGAATCATGCTTTTGGTGATTATTCATATGTTCATGAAGGTTGGCTAGTGTAACCCTTTTACTATCTCTTTCAAGGACGAAACCCCTTGAATTGAGGACCTTGTCCAAGGACAAAAACCCTTGGCGGAGGACTTGTGGAGGACGAAAACCTTTCATGAAGTTTTGTGCATGCAAAGCTGATTTGAAAGGCAATAACGCATCATTTTCTTGCATGACTTGTATCCTTGGTTAAATAATATATTTGTTTAGAGTGGAGCGACCCACTTGGAGTGATAATTTTGGATTCTTGCAAGGTTTGACCCATCTTTGAGGGGTTTAACTCCTCTAGGGAAGTCACTGTCCTAGGAAGGATTTAAAATACAGATTTGCAGGGTTATCAAAGCAGTTCCATAAATCTGATTTGTGAAATTTGGGCCATTTCTGAGTCCCCAAAAAGGTACATTATAATGGTATCGAGCACCATCCTCCCAGCTGTAAGGTATGGCAAAGATCGGGAAGAGAAATGGAGATGATTATGAAGAAACAAGGAATAGTGGATGTATTGGATAGGCTTTCTCTAGCCATCCAAAACATGCAAGGTGGTGGTTCAGCCAAGGGGAAGAAGATTCTTATAATCCCCATGAATCAAAGAAGGAGAAAATTGCTTTTACAAGGCAATACGAACCCCATTTCATGGCCATGGAGGCAATTGCTCCACATGGGAGCCCTAGACAAGCTCATGATTACACTATATTGCTTGGTAGGAAATGATGGATGAGTTTTGAGAGGCAATGTTTCTCACGGACTTCATCAAACTAAGAACGGAAGATAAACATTTCCGGCAAAGAACCCTAGCGCCACATGCCTTGGGTAAAATGAATCTTCCCACCTTTGATGGCTCCACAAAGGGATCAGCTAAGGCATGGATTAAAAAACTTGACACCTACTTGTCCTTGAGACCTATGGCAGAAGAAGAGGCAATAAAATTTGCAACCCTTCACCTTGAGCGAATTGCCCATGATTGGTGGCATCATGGCATGTTGACACAAGGGCATCACCACATTCATTCCTATGAAGAATTTTGCACAAGGCTTTTGGAGAGGTTCGAACGAATGGATCCGGAAGCATACTTCCATGATCTTGCCCAACTCAAACTAAGAGGTACGATAGAAGATTATGTTGCTGATTTTCAAAAGATTTCAGTCATGGTAGATGATATTTCCGAAGGGAGAATCATGATATTGTTTATAAAGGGGCTAACCAACCCCTAAAGAGTTAAGGGATTTCGACCCATCTTCCTTGCAAGAAATCGTAAGGAAGTCCTTCGACCTCGAAGGGGCAATCCCTAGCTAGGACTAGTTTTTCATCAAAAATCATGGACGAAAAGGGGCAGATCAGACCAGCAATGGGAGGGCAGCCAAAGGGGCTAAAGTACCTATTTTGGGGAAGCCTATGAAACCTTCTAAAGGGGCTAATAGCCAAGAAGGAAGGAAGCAAGAAGACAAAAATCAAGAGTCGAAAAATGAGCTGAGAAGGAAGAAGCTTTTCTTCGCATGTAGAGATCTGTGGTCACCCGGACATAGGTGCCTTGGAAAGGGGCAAATACACTACCTAGAAGTGGTGTCCGATGATGAAGGAGAGGGCAATTAAGGAACAAATGTTGGCCAATTCTGAGCCAATTAAAGGAGATGCACCAAAATTATCCGGAAGAAAATAACACCCTTGCTACACTATGCGGTGCTATTAGTTGCTACCCATTCAAGGTAAAATGTCTTCTCCATGGACAAAAGGTAATGGTTTTAATTGATAGTGGGGCTACCCATAATTTCATTGATGAAAGATTGGTGTCTAAGATGAAGCTAAAGGTAGAGGAATTCAAGGGTTTTAATGTCATAGTTGCTGATGGGTTTTCTATTCCTTGCACTAAGAAAGTATCTCAGCTCAACATCACACTAGGAGGGCATAAGATCCAAGATGATTTCTATGTGATTGGGATTGGAGAAACTGATTTGGTGCTTGGGGTACAATGGCTCCACTCATTGGGAGAATTCTCTCAAAATTACCAAAGCATGGAACTAAAATTCAAGGCCAATGATAGAGAGGTTGTTCTACAAGGGTTGAAAGGGGTATCTGCTTGAGTTGTAACAGCAAAGGGTATGCAGCAAGCTATCAAAAGAGGGCGGGTCTCTTCGCTTGTGCATTGTCTAATAAGGTCCACTTAATCCATGGAAGGTAAGAAAATTATTTATGATGATCTTGAGCTCATATTGGATAAACATGCTACGATATTTGATGATTTCTATGTGATTGGAATTGGAGAAAGCAATTTGGTGCTTGGGGTACAATGGCTCCACTCATTGGGAGAATTCTCTCAAAATTACCAAAGCATGGAACTAAAATTCAAGGCCAATGATAGAGAGGTTGTTCTACAAGGGTTGAAAGGGGGATCTCCTCAAGTTGTAACAGCAAAGAGTATGCAGCGAGCTATCAAAAGAGGGCAGGTCTCTTGGGCTGTGCATTGTCTAATAAGGTCCACTTCATCCATGGAAGGTAAGCAAATTATTTATGATGATCTTCAGCTCATATTGGATAAACACGCTAGGATATATGATGATTTCTATGTGATTGGAATTGGAGAAACCGATTTGGTGCTTGGGGTACAATGGCTCCACTTAGTCAGAGAATTCTCTCAAAATTACCAAAGCATGGAACTTAAATTCAATGCAAATGATAGAGGTTGTTCTACAAGGGTTGAAAGGGGAGTCTCCTCAAGTTGTAACAGGAAAGAGTATGCAGCAAGCTATCAAAAAGGACGGGTCGCTTGGGCTGTGCATTGTCTAATAAGGTCCACTTCATCCATGGAAGGTAAGCAAAATATTTATGATGATCTTCAGCTCATATTGGATAAGCACGCTAGGATATTTGATGATTTGCCACATGGGCTACCGCCACATAGAGGATTCCAACATGTGATAGAGTTGGAAGAGGGTGCCAAGCCGGTAATTTCTACTCCTTACCGACACCCAAGAGCATATAAGGAGGAAATTGAGAAAACCATAAGAGAGTTGTTGGATATGGGATTTATTCGACCAAGTTCCAGCCCCTTTGCTTTTTTGTGGTTCTTGTTAAGAAGAAGGATGGGACTCTAAGAATGTGCATTGATTACAGGATGCTAAATAAGAAAACCATCAAGAACCGGTACCCCATTCCAAGGATAGATGAATTAATTGATTAGCTACATGGAGTGGTCTTCTTTTCAAAGATTGATTTGAGGTCCGGTTACCACCAAATCCGAATAAGAGACAAAGATGTGTGCAAGACAGCTTTTAGATGCCACTACGGACACTTTTAGTTCCTTGCCATGGCATTTGGCTTAACCAATGCACCGGTCACCTTCCAGTCATGCATGAATCACATATTCGGTGAGTACTTAAGGAAATTTGTGCTTGTTTTCTTTGATGATATCTTGGTATATAGCAAAACATGGGAGGAACATTTTCAGCATCTTGACATGGTGATGTGAGTTTTAGAAAAAAAGTCCTTATTTGCATAGAAATCCAAATGTGAGTTTTGTTTCAGTGAAATTTTGTACCCCTAGGATATATCATAAACTCTCAAGGGGTACATGTGGATCAAAGAAAGATACAAGCCATACTTGATTGGTCGCCTCCCATCTCCATTTCACAACTCAGAGGGTTCCTTGGGTTATGCAACTACTATAGAAGGTTTGTGAAGGGCTTTTCTCATCATGCAGCCCCTGTAACTGATTTAACTAAAAAGGGTGCATTCAGCTGGTCACCTTTAGCTCAAAGAACATTTCATAAACTCAAGAAGGTCATGTGCTCATCCCATTTTCTCTCCCATTTGTGGTGGAATGTGATGCTTCCGGTAAAGGAATAGGGGCTTTTCTAATGCAAAATCAATGTCCTATTGCATTTGAAAGTAGGAAACTCAAGAAACATGAGTTGAATCTTCACATTTATGATAAGGAGATGTTGGCGATGCATGCCTTAGTCAAATTTAGGCAATATCTTGTTTGTGGGATGTTTATAGTGAAGACTGATAGCAATAGTTTGAGGTTCTTCCTTCAACAACCTAAATGAAAGGGAACAAAAGTGGATCAGCAAGATACAAGCTTTTGATTTTGACATCAAATATGTCAAAGGGAAAAACAATGCAACAGCAGATGCCTTGTCACAAAAACCATCTTTTCAAGTGATTCAAGAGGGAGCAAATGAGGGAAACATACACAAAGGAGCCACCGATTTGGAGCAGCTGAGTTCATCATTACTTGAGAACAAGCAATCTTGGGAAGGGGGGACTGTCATGTCCCTTTTTAGAGGTTGATTTTCAAAGACCTTAACCCATTCTCTCCCTATGGGTCTAAGGAGGAAAGCAAGGGGAAGATCTGAATTACATTTTTATTGTTGTTTAGGTAGTTGTTTTCATTTATTATCATTTATCCTATTGAGAAGCCTAGCACTCCAATAGAGGAATTTAAGTAGTTAGGTAATAAAGGTATTATGAGCATGTAGGCTCTAAATACCATTTGAATATTTAAAAGCACTTACCTTAAGGGGTCGGCCATCACTTTTATGTTGTTAATCCCTCCTTGTGGCTATTTAAGGAGGTCGTTTGGGCATTATAGAATCATGCTTTTGGTGATTATTCATATTTTGGTGAAGGTTGGCTAGTGTAGCCCTTTTATTATCTCTTTCAAGGACAAAACCCCTTGAATTGAGGACCTTGTCCAAGGACGAAAACCCTTGGTTGAAGACTTGTGGAGGACAAAAACCCTTCATGAGGTTTTATGCATGCAAGTTGATTTGAAAGGAAATAAAGTATTGTTTTCTTGCATGATTGGTAGCTTTGGTTAGATAATATATTTGTTTGGAGTGGAACAACCCACTTGGAGTGATAATTTTGGATTCTTGCAAGGTTTGACCCATTTTTGAGGGGTTTAACTCCTCTAAGGAAGTCGCTGCCCTAGGAAGGATTTAAAATACAGATTTGCAAGGTTATAACAGCAGTTCCATAAATCTGATTTGTGATCTTTGAGTCATTTCTTGAGCCCCCATAAAAAGGGACATTACATGGCCCCTCTGGAACCTGTTCAAACTGAACCAACTTTTCCTTGGACACCACACACCTTACCACAACGTAATGTCCCTTTCTAGGGATGAAACACACAAGAAAGGAATTCGCACAAACCCCAAGTGAAGTAAACTCAGATTTTTATACCAGCCAAATGAAATTAGGAACAACAGTGAACAATAGTCTGATTTTTAGGACAACAACTTGCAAAGAGTGAAAATTCAACCAAATATCATCATAGAAACCATCCACAACATAGATAAACACTTTAAGAATATTTTAGGGCACTTTTCACCATGAAACTCAACCAAATACTCAGCTGGAAAATTATTTATTAATAGCAGAAGTACAACCAATAGAAATGACCAAAAATGAGGTCTCCAAACCCCAACAATGGCAAAATATGGAAGATACCAGCCTTATAAATTATGATAAATTTGAATATCAAATAATAATGAAGTTTTGTGCCCTAGAAGGCACCCAAATTCTCTCTAACCCTAGTCGCTCCCTAGGAGAGGCACTCCAAACAATGCCAAAAACCCTTGAATGACTTCTCCTTGATGCCCTCGTTACAAACCAGTAAGTTGGTCTTCAATAGTTGTCTTCACACGACCAACTTGGAGAGTTTTCGTTCTCCAATATTCCACAAGGAAGGGTTTCGCCCTCCTTGGATGCCACACTAATGGATCGTCACCCCTTAGTGTCAAGGAATAAGAGCACTCAGCCCTTGAACCACATATAAAATTGTATATTCCAAATCTATGATCCAAGTGAGCCTATGTGA
This sequence comes from Taxus wallichiana var. yunnanensis, assembly GCA_018340775.1. Classification (NCBI taxonomy): domain Eukaryota; kingdom Viridiplantae; phylum Streptophyta; class Pinopsida; order Cupressales; family Taxaceae; genus Taxus; species Taxus wallichiana. Next base: position 446,522,977 of record CM031239.1, read on the forward strand.
CTCCTCTTATACCCCTTTGGTGGTGCCAAAGGTATATGCCAAAGTTTATGATCCAAATGAGCTTATGTGACTATACCCCTTTGGTGGTGTCAAAGGTCTAAAGGGTGAATTACCCTAGACCAATCTCTTAAGAACTTGCTTTATCTTCTATTTTCATGTTGGGAACTCTCCAACCCACCGACCTCTTAAGGAGCTTTCTTTATCTTCTAATTTCATGTTGGGAACTCTATAACTCAATCGACCTGCCTTAGGAAGAAAAATACAAAGCAAAAACATTAATATCAATAAAAGAAAATGGAAATGAACCCCAAAGACTTCTCTTGTTCAATTTCTTCTTGGCCACAGGAAGAAAAATGGCAAGAAGTCTTCAATTGAAACTAATTCGAAAAAGGGACATTACACACATGGTAAGGCCTTCTTCAACCTTGCTTTCCATAGCCAAAATTGCATCTACTACTCCAAAAGGAACATGGACTCCTCATGTTGGGCAAAAAGCAATGGCTTTTGCAATGGCACAACTTGAAGAACCAAAGGTGCAACTCAAGAGGGTCAAAACGAGGAAGTTAGCCCAAGGAGCTACTCCTATCTACATGCAAAAAGAGGAGCACATTTTAAGGATTTCCAAGAAAGCACACACGAGGAAGAAGTCATGGATGCAGACCCCCAATCAGTTATTGATGCCACTCAGTAGATGATAGCTGATTTGGTTAAGAGAATGCAGGCTTGGCTTGATGCTCTGCATGCTCAAAAACAAGTCACATTGGCAAAGAACACTTTTCCCAATGTGTAAATGGCCTTGAGAACTTTGTATGAGCTATTAGTTTCTGTACGAAGTCATCAAGATGTAGCAGAGCAAGGGTTACAACAAGTACAAGGCCAACACAAACATATGACCAAGATAAATTCCATGATGGAAAAGCTACTAGCTGTCATAAACATGGGTCTTTGTCTCAATGTATTGCGAATCAAAAGCCAAGACTTGAATATAGGAAAGATTTGCATGGGCAACATTTTGAAATAATTAGGTGATTGGATGGCCACAATGGAAGGATTGATTGACAGAGCTACGGGGAATAGTAGAGAAGACCTTTGTATTACTAGCGGAAACTTAGATTGCGTCTATGCATCAACCACAAGGCAGTTAATTTAGAAGTCCTTCTTTGAGAAACAATTGCAAGCATTGATTGCTACTCTCAGTGCCAGCTTTGCCCAAGCAAATATGCCTGAGCACACATCAAATATTATGGCATTGGTGACTTTTGCAAATGGAAAAGTGGAAAAAGCTTCATTTCTAAGTGAAAATGTTAAATCTATTTATAGCGGAGTTCCAATAGTGATACAAGAAGTGCCTAATCTGATGAGGCCTCCTATTCTGGACCTGAGTTATATTGAGAATGAATTCAAAGCATATGTGACTAAACTTCAACGTAGTCAAATGCAATCTTCACAGGAAACTTCAAACGGAACCTATGTAGAACTTGAACAAGCAGTACCTTTCCTATTATTAGGATTTAATATTGTTAAATCTGTAATCTAAAAAATAAGAAGTATCATCTTTCTTTTATCCCTTAATTAGCCACTCATGCAAACATTTTGATTATTTGAGATATTTTTAACTAGTTATTTTTAAGCCCCATGGTGGTGGCAATTTTGTTTAAGTATACCAGTTGTTTACCCTCTAAGGAGGAAGAGATTGTAAAGAAAGCACTTAATAGTCCAAGGATTGTTCAATGAGTGTTTTTCTATATATTGCTTTCTCAATTATGTTACAAAGTTTCTTAGATCTATTTTGATTGATTAATCACTGTATAATTTTCTTTGTCATGAAATTTGTAGATGTGCAAAAGCTATTTACATAGTCATAAATTTGATTAGTTTTACTACTTATAGAGACCTACTGGCATTATCAAGGTTATAATGTGATCGAACTTGAATGTGCTTTGACACCTCCTTGTCAACTACCCAAACATGTGACTGAAATATTAGAAGCCATAGATGTGGTACATCAATTTGAGCATGGAATAGGTGGCTAGTGCAAGGGATGTAATCAAAAAGCATGGTCATATCTCCTATTTCTATTAGCAAGTACAAATTTAGTACTTATCCATCTCTTCAGGTTTTACAAGACAACATTGGCCTTATGCCAATCTTCATTGTTCAACTTGATATCTATAAAAGGTGGGACCTTCATGGTTATGTAAAATCTCATATCACAAAGATGACCAAAAAGTATACTTAGCACTATAAGACATTCTTAGTGATGCAATATTATTTACACCATGTCAAAAATCATTTGAAACATATTCAAAAGCTCCCAAACATTCCATTGAGAATAGTTATGTTTTTATCTATTTTAATTTAACTTTTTCATTTTTCTTTTCATTTTTTCTATAATGTCCCCTAAATTCAAGGACATCACTCTTAGAGCCTCATACTTGTACAAAAAGTATTTTTAAATACTTTTGTATGCTTGGAGGTCGGTCATGGAATTATTTGAGCATTGTTGTTCTAATTTCTCATTGGGAGAGGTCGGTCTTGCATGTGGAGCATTCTATTCTTCCATTAAGGGTCGGTCCTCTTGGAAGTCTTCTAATTTAGCATTGGGAGGCTATAAAGAGGAGTTTGCTACACTTGGAGGAGGATATCGGATGTTTGTTTATTCTTCTTGGATTGTGCACGGTGTGCATCTTCCTTCTCCACCTTGGACGAAACCCCAAAGGTGCGGCAATCTCTCTTGAGGACAAAAACCCTCAAGGGATCCATTGGAGGCTTCATCTAGGAGTCTCATGTGAGCTGATTTGGCACTACTAGTGCATTCATTGTTCTTCCTAGCCCTAGGCGAATTGCTTAAGGGACTGATTTGGTGGCATAGAGAGCTGATATTTGTGATTTGAGTTCATATTCAGATTTATCATCATATTTGGGGATAGAGACTATGATTTGGTGATTTTTGGAGTAGGGTTTCATCCTTATCTACTCACTTGCAGATTTCGGTTGCATATTTGGGCATGATTTCGTGGTTGGAAAATTATGAGATTACTTTTGTTGGATAGCTTGTCTTCTCATGATCATTTTGAGCTATCATATGTGTTCTAATTCCTATTTTCCATGGAGTTATGAATTTTAGAAGTTTCAATGGTGTTTTACCTTAATATTTTGTGGTTGTTCCGAATTAATTCATTTCCAGCTATTCTAGTGGTTGTAAATTCAATTTTATTGCATAAATAATATCTACAAGTGTTGTCGTGCATGTTGGTATTTATTTCATGAAGATTGGAGATGTTTTGACTAGGGTTTGAGAAATTGGTTTGCACAAATCTGCAGTCCATATGAGGCAAAAGGATGAGGTTGGGAACTCAAGCACAAGCCATGAGGATGATACATACATGTGTGTACAAAGTATGGATGATTGCATGGCAAAGGTAGCTCCAATTGTTGAAGATAAGTGGCTTCAAGGGGGCATAGCATCAAAGGGAGCAACACATTGGATAGCATAACATGGGTGGATAGCCCACGAGATTGGTATGTACACTTCCGGATTATTGTTTCCATCTTTGCATTCATTGGGACATGTCTTGAGTAGTGATAAGAGGATACTAAAGGAAATGCTAAGCTTGCAAGTTCCTAATGGCATGCACATGAAGGAATGGGATCCGGGTGATCCTAAAGGTGGATTGGAAGAGAAGCCATTCGCTGATTTTCCGAGCAGCAGTGAGGAGAAGCGAGTGGTTGACATGCCCTTGAAGCAAATCATGCAAGGAAAAGAAGAAGGTAAAAACCCTTTGATATTTGATGATATTTCCTTGGTTACTAATATTGGCATGTGGTCAAGTGATGCAAGGAAGTCAAATTTGCATGAAGGGAAGATTGCCAAAGATACCCCACACAAGTGCCATCAAAATTTGGGCAAAGATAAGAGGAAGAAGAATGTTGATCCTAACTCAGAAATTCTGAGTTGTCATGTTCTTCCGGGCAGTCCTAACATGTTGTACCTTTGTAGGGGAATTCAGCCCTTAGCTTGGATGCTACATGGTGGGAAAGGCTTCATACTTGCAAGGTTGGTACGACAGTCATTGGAAGAGGTAAATTCGCCTTTTGTAGTGTTGAAACATGATATAATACATCCTCTACATTCAGTTTTGGAACAGCAGTCCTTCCAAGGGATAAATCAGCCCCACATGATGGTAATACATGATATGAGGCAACTACTACATGCAGTTTTGATGCAGCAATCTTTCCAAGGAGGAATTCCGCATTTCGTAGCATGGGAAGGTGGTATAAGTCACCCTCCAAGTTCGGTTTTGCTACAACAGTCATCCCGAGTTGAACCGCCACTTTTTGGAGCACTAAAACATGATGTAAGTCCCTCTCTTATTTCAGTTTTAGCTCAGCAGTCATTGTATGGGTTGTTTTCATCCTTCTACATAATGTATGGGGCTAGGAAGAGCTCATCCATGCCAAGGAGCAAAGGGCTCATGAAGGTGGTTGAAGAAAGGGTGTTTGATGGCCATGCAACTCAGCCAGGCATGGAAGAAAAGAAGGCAAGTGTAAAAATTGGTGAACTGAAATTTTGGCATGCAAAGGGGAATGTGAATACTGCTATACTTTTCGCTACTCCAATCAATATTGAAATGACTACCATACAAAGGGATGTGATCACCAATGAGGATGATTTTCAATTGAGCACTTGTATTGATGATAGTTCAGTCAAGGAAGGTATGTGCGTACATAATAGCTCCATCATTTCTGATTTTTATACTGTTGTCATACACATTTCCAGTTTGCATAGGGATATGTGGGTAAGCTCACAAGAGAATTCAGTCAAAGGGTGTGCTAATTTTCAGTTTGTAGCATCATTGGCACATGGTATGGGATCATTTCCAGCCCCTATAACACTGTTGTTGTGTTGGGATCAGCAAAGGGTGAGGTATGATTTTGGTTTTTCATTCTATGTTTTGGGAAATGGAAGCAATCATGATGCATTTACAGCTGTCCTTGCAGCAATCGTGATGCATTTAGAGCTGTGTGCACACTTTTGAAGTAAGTAATATGATAGAAGAAGCTGAGTTCATGCACGTTGTGTCTCAATTTGATTATGATCAAATGATTTCCAATATTTTTTCTCAGCTGAAAGTGGTTGGTATAAGGGGGAATGATAAGGGAATTGTAATTTGGGGATCCATACACGTTACCATCAGCTTTAGCGTGACTGTTACAAACTTTTCCAGCCTCCTAGTGTGGTTTCCAATGAGAAATGAAGGGTTTTCAGCCTCTCTTGAGAGTGGCACCATCATGAGCAGCTTGGATACAATTGGTATTGCCTTCCTAATATTTGAGGGGATGCATGATTATGAAGATGTTTGGGACAGCTGGTTGGGAGTTTTGGGAAGACATGTGGAGTGGTAATTATGAGTCGCTAACAAGCAAAGGAAGCACACATACTATCATCAATTGACACAATTGTAACTCATCAATTTACCTTTAGGAAGAGAATATATGATGACTGAAATAAAATATAGGAGAGTTGGTAAAGAAAAATCAGTCATGCATCTTTTAACTTTCTCTCCATATGTTCCCATGATGTTTCTTGCCAAACTTGAGTTTGCAAACTCAGCCATGAACCACCTTTCCTGGACTGCTGGTAAGGGGTAGAGTTCAATTCCCTTTGCTTAACCTTGTCAACTTTCACCATCATGATCAACAACTTAAATTCTCCCTTTATAAATTTATTTGGAGGCTGAATTTGTGCATGCCCAGCTGTAATTATGTTCTTCCCATGAGCTGATATATGAAAAGGAGAACAATAATGAAATTCCCCTTGCTTTGCTACCATGAATTCCTCCAAAAATTGAATCCAATGTATCCCAAAAATAAGTTCTATCCTAGCTGAAACAAAGAATTCAATGTAAAGTTTGTATCTATCCATGGAAATAGTGAGAGCTATCCCCTTAGTTATGGTGGTCATGAAGCCTTTGTAACCAACCATACTCAGCCCCATCCTTCTTGCAAATTCCCCTTCAATGAAATTATGTATGGTACCATGAGCTGCAAGCATGGTGGCTACTTGGTCACGAAGAAGACTCTTCACCTGAAATGGTTGATAAGTATGTATGTCATGTACCAAAACAAGAATGCTGCCCTTTCTCCTTATCCTCCTTACCTTTTTCTCATACATGGAACCATGGGTCAGCCCCTTATTGATAGAAAAATCAGAATTGTGATCCTTCTTTTGATGGTCCCCATGCAACAATGTCATAGCAAAAGAGGGCTGCAAGGAGTATCCATTAGGAATAGAACCACTAGGCTTACCTTCCCCAAGAGTGATTTTTGACATTTTCCTTACACAGGATAATTTTAAGAGGCCTCTGGGAAATTCGAGGTTGAAACTCCTTCACGAATATCCTAGAAGCACTTTTTGTGACATGAGCGAATTTTCCATGAAGAAGTTTCGTTGCTGGCGAACATTCCCGCGTCGGGGAAAATTGTAATGGCGAATATTCGTAATTTGACGAATATTACACGTTTGGAAAATCTAAAAAACGCGAATTTTTCGAGTACAACAATGTACCTTTCGCCAAAATTTTCCAATCTAAAATTTCTTGAAACGGCTTCACCTATTGTTAAAAACTACTCTTCTTGTTTAAAAGGGTGTAGTTCGCCACGTTCCCAAAGTATAATCAAGTAAGATTCGCCCAACCTCAGTAAAGTATAAACCACTGGACAAGGATTTGTTCGAGAAACCATAGACACCAAACCCATAGACGAGCGATAAGAAGGGTTAGATGTGCAGAAAGAAGAACAGATGTGCGCGAAGGAATCAGTAGATGTAGGGCCTAAAGGTGTCGCCACCTAAGTCCCCTTATCGCTCGCCTGTGACGTTTTCTTCACCCATCAAGAAGGAAATCCAGACGCCAAATTACTCAATGGAGGTTGTTCGTAAGAGCTAGAAGGAAACCAAAATATCTCAAAAGGAAACATTGTTCAAGTATTATGGCAACTCTCAACTACCACTAAGCACCCATACAACTACCACTAGCACCCATAATACCACTGGAATCAATCAAAATATAGATTGTGTGGAAGGTATTATTGATGTGGACATGGCTTTAGCACAATCTCAACAAATTGATACCTATGATGACAACATGCCAAAACTTGAAGATACTTTCTTTCCTCTAAAAATCAAACAAGCTCATCAACATTAGACAAAATTCATGTTGAGATGCAACCAAGAGAGGATCAAGATATCTCAAATACTTGACAAACTGTAACACCAAATTCAATTGAAAAGTCTTCTTCATGAAAGAGGAAACAAGATGATCGAGATATTCCTAAAAATTATGGTCACAAAACTTTGAAAGCAAACAAGACTATGTGGACACTTGGTAGGACATATAAGTTTGAGTGGGCTTCAAAATTTCCTTTTATCGAACCAATAGAGCCAGCTAATTTTGAAGATATCCCAACTAAATGTACATGTATAATATGTACATGGAAACTAGGAAAACAACAAAAAATGCAACTAAAGTTAGACACAATTGAAAAACATTGTGGAAAACAATGTGTCTATACAACAAGAGGATGGCCAGATAATAAAAACACATAGATCGAAAAGCGAAAAAAAGAATGTATGCATGTTAGATACACACCAAAGTATGAAGCTGAGCAGAAAAGACACCAAAATCTCGGGGAAAAGGGTGGAACAATCACATCACAGATTACAAAGGTGATTCAATCAAACTTGCATGCTAAAAGTATATAGTTCTCTACCATATTGCACATCCATAAGAAAGGAAGACCTATTTCTGATTTCTTTGATTTTAAAATTTGTTTCAACATAATGGAATGCAGAACATTCCTCCAACACATTGGTCAGACAACGGTGCATGAGAAATGGCTAAATGCCTTGCAATGATTAAAAAGGAAGATTTGAAAGAGAAAATGAAAAATGCAAAGTTTATATCACTATCAATTGATGAGGTAACAACAGTTGACAACACGTCATGGGTATGCATCCATATTTATACTTTTGAAAATCACGTAAAGAAACCACATCTATTAGATGTACAGAAAATGGTGGAAAATTGCAATGTTGAAAACCTATACAAAATAGTTGTTACCAATTTGAAAGATATTGTTATACATGAATGAATATGAAATCGCTACGAAGTTGGTATGTGTTGGTGCCGATGGTGCATCAGTTATGCAGGGTCATCAAACAGAGGATTTGAATTCGATTGCTAACTAACAATGAGCCGCTTATATGCTTCCAATTCATTTTATGACTCATAGAATCTAGCATATAAAATAGTTAGCAACTTTGAAAATGTTGCAAGAGTAGAAGACCTTATCCAAGAACTGCATTGAAAATGTTGAAAGAGTAGAAGTTCTTATCCGAGAACATGGAAATAGAAGATAAAGCAAGCTCTTAAGAGGTCGGTCTAGGGTAATTCACCCCTTAGACCTTTAAGCGTCACATAAATTTTGATCATAAATTTGGCTTTGTGCTCTTCTTTCTGGGGTACCTTTTGGTTCTCCCGCTTTGTGTTAATGAATAAGCGAGAGTCACATAGCCTCATTTGGATCCTAAATTTTGGCATATACACTTTTATACTTGGTTATAGTGTTGATTTCTCTAATTCCATTCCACTAAGGGGCAACAATCCATTAGTGTGACATCCAAGGAGGATGAAACCTTGTGGCATATTGGAGAACGAAAACTCTCCAAGTTGGTGGTGTGAAGGCAATTATTGAAGACCATCTTGTTGGTTTGCAACTAGGGCATCAAGGAGGAGTCATTTCAAGGGTTTTGGCATTGTTTGGAGCCCCTCTCCTAGGGAGCAACTAGGGTTAGAGAGCATTTGGGTGCCTTCTAGGGCACGAAACTTCATTATTATTTGATATTCAGATTTATCATAATTTATAAGGCTGGTATCTTCCATATTTTGCCATTGTTGGGGTTTGGAGACCTCATTTTTGGTCATTTCTATTGGTTGTACTTCTGTTGTTAATAAATAATTTTCCAGGTTGAGTTTCATGGTGAAAAGTGCCCTAAAATATTCTTGAAGTGTTTATTTATCTTGTGGATGGTTTCTATGATGATATTTAGTTGAATTATCACTCTTTACAAGCTATTATCCTAAAAATCAAATTATTGTTCACTGTTCATCCTAATTTCATTTGGCTGGTATAAAATCTGAGTTGACTTCTCTTGGAGTTTGTGTGAATTCCTTGTTTGTTTATTTCAGCCCTAGAAAGGGACATTACATTGTGGTAAGGTGTGTGGTGTCCAAGGCAAAGTTAGTTCAGCTTGTACAAGTCCCTAAGGGGCCAAGAGATGGCTCATGAACTCGAGTGACCATAGGAGCCTAGAAAGAAATGGAAATGAAAGAGGGAATTAGAAGTGTCACATGCATACCTGGTAAAATAGTTTCAGAAACATATGGTGTGATAGGAGGAAGCAACAGAGAATGAAGAGACCGACCAAATTGGGGAGAAATTGAAGGAAGGGAAAGGAAAGAAGGAGATTGGTGCCTTCAACTTAGCCTTAAAAGGTCTTCTGACAAGAGTGCCAAATGATGTTGGAGCTGAAGAAGATACAACAGTTTGAGGAGTTGAAGAAGTTAAAGAAGTAATGTCCCATTTTCCCACCTAGAAGCTGGAAATTGGTCTTTTGGCATCCCTTCTCCATGGCAAAGAAGAAGAAATGAAGGAGAAAACCCTTGAGCAGCATTATGATATATTTTATCTAATATTATAATGTTTTCTTTAGTGTTCTTTTTTCTATATAGGTCGGCCTTGTCTAATTAAGTTTTGGTGCCAAAGGGAAGATATAAAAGAAGAAGAGAGAGTTCATTTGCAGCTACCTTGGCGTATTTTCTCTATACTTTGGCAAAGTGAGCTTGTTGCTCCTTAATCTTCCACTTTGGGACAAGAACTCTCATGTGAGGTCTCTTGAAGAACGAAAACCCTTCAATAGACTTGGGTGAAGGGCGAAAACCCTTCATCATCTCTTTACATTGAAGAACGAAGTTCATTTGAGGTTTCTTTTTGGCATTTCCAGCAGTGTTACTATTTTTCTAGGGTGGAGCGACCTACCTAGGGTAGGGTTTGAGCATATTGGCAAGGATTTGGACAAATCTGGTTTTGTAATCTTATTTGTCATAATTTTAAAGGCCGGAATATTGAATTGCATGATTTTTGGAGACTCCTACATCTATGTTTCATAATTAATTTCGTGGCTGCAATTTCCAGTGTTTATTTCATTTCCAGCAGTGTGTTTTCAGTTTGTGTTGATGGTATTTGCTTCTAAAAATCATAAAAAGCATATAAAAATATTGGCGAGCTGTTTGGGTGTGTTTCATGGTATTTTTGGCATCATTTTGAGCTAGTATAAGTCGCTGGTTTTTATCTATTGACTGCTGCAATTTTCAGATTCAGATTTGCATTTAAAATATTTGATAAAACCCTCAAAAGGGTTATTTCAAAGTAGAAGCAATGGTTGTAGGAGCTACACTCATTGATTCTGATATTATTGTAGTAACTACAACAGGCTAGGAAGAAGTGACTGCAATGACTATACAGCCATTAGTGATGAAAAGAGAGAAGAAACAATTGAAGAAATGGGTGAAGAAGAAGAAGGCATAGGAATAGAAACCTCTGCCAAAATAGAAGCAAGGAGAGAAGGAGAAACAATGGAAGTAGTAGAAATAGGGGAAGAGAAAGGAGTTTGAAAACCAATAGGATCCAATATCCCATGATCTCCTCTTGCTTCATCTTCGAAGAACTAGTAGAAATGAGAATACTACTAGTGAAAGGTCCTAGGAAGATGGAATAGAAGAAGAAGAAACCATCCATATAGAAGTAGGAACTGAAGAAGTATAAGGAAAAGTACTCACAAGAGGAATACTAAGAATAGTTGTTTGTGGAATTATGGTTGTCCCAATAAACCTTGCATCGCTTGTCGCTTGTATGCTTGGAGGAGCATGATGAGAAGGACGAGATTTTCCTTTTGATTGAGGAGGCACACCAACAAGAAGCTTCTTAACTGACTTGGATCAATATCTTGGTCATCTGAATTTTCTTCCTCTTCTTACCTCTCTAGTTCTACTTCTTGTCCTGGCCTACTCCCAATCCACCAACTCGCCCATTGCCTAATAGGTGCATAGGTAACTTTGAAATTTCTCATATTAATGGCCACCACTTGATCGTTGACCTCATCCTTATAAACCAGACATCCTTGTGGCGTCGATGTTTGTAATTGTAAGTGGCCATGCAAGGTGTGTGTTTGCAGGAATTGTCCCACTCTTCCCGCCGGGTAAAAAGACCTTAGAGTATGATAATCTAAATGGAATGATGTCTATGGGTTGGTACTCTCTTGGCTTGTCACTTGTATGCTTGGACAAGGAGCGGAATGAGAAGGACCATCTTTTCCTTTTGATGGAGAAAGCACACTGACAAGAAGCTTCTTAAAAGGATCGGATCGTACATTGGTCATTTGAATCTTCTTCCCTCTCTAGTTTTACTTCTTGTCTGCCTATTGAATCTTCTTCCTCTTCTTCCCTCTCTAGTTTTACTTCTTGTCCTAGCCTAACTTCCAATCCACCAACTCGGTTTGTTGCCCAATAGGTCCATAGGTAACTTTGAGATTTCTCATATTAATGGCCACCACTTGATCGTCAACCTCATCCTTATAAACTAGGTCATCCTTGTGGGGTTGATGTTTGTAGTTGTAAGTGGCCATGTCATGAGTGTCTTTGCAGAATTTTCCCACTCTTCTTGCCGGGTCAAAAGACCTTAGAGTATGATAGTCTAAATGGAATGATGTCCTACATGGGCTGCTTTACTCTCTTGGCTTTTTGCCAATCACCAAGACCGCTGAAGCTATTGAGAAGGGCAAAGGAGAATAAGTAGACTTTTTCTTCTTTTGTTCTTTTGCCACATGACTGATATCATAGACAAAGTGATATACAATCTCCTGCTTAACTAGCTTGTCTGAAACATATCCGGTGGTCTAAATGAGATAGAGTAACACCAAAAAAGCTCACCAATTTCTCAATAAATGAATGATTTTTCGACTCACCCTAGGCATAGGGGTGTCATGTATGGCATGGAAGATCACAGGTTGTAGTTATTACAAATCACCTCCATGTTCTTCCTATAGTTATGCATGTGCATATTGTAAAAGACATGTGTGTGTGTTGTGGTGACCAACTGGGGACTCCCTGAAATTGTTGGATTGCACACACAACATCAAGCAAGTAAGACATCATATAGAAATTGTCCTTCTCCCTGGCACTCACAAGATTATTGTAGAGGTTAAAAGCTAGAAGTCCAACCAGATTAGGTATCTTTTCATCATCAATGATCATGGCTAGTAGGGGTACCCATGTTTGATTGACATGCACAATATTTGGTGCTCCAAATAGTCTATTCATTAGGGCCATTCCCACTCTCACTCCATGTCTGAAAGATCTTATATTCATCTTGTCTATGGAAACTTTGGACTTGAAACTAGTCGGGTCCTCTACCCAATCTTTAAGCATAGTCTTAAGGTTATTGCTCTTTCCCCATTGTTCCGCTTGTTTCTTGATTGAACTGAATATTAGATCAAGAGAGATAGTAGTAATCAGCAATAGCATCTTCAGTTATATTACTGATTGCATTTCTTCCTTTAGATTTTAGAATTCCTCCTATACAACTTACATTATCATGGAAACTGCCCCAAAGCAAGTCAATACAAAGCATTACCTCTGGTTTTCCAACTAAAATATGCATCCTCGTCTCTGCCTAATGGCCACTTGATCAGCCATGCACTTTGTTCTTCATCCCGTCTGCATCGTCGTCGTCTATCAAACTAGCTCCTTCTACCTCCATTTTAAAGGTTGTATAACACTCTAAGCCAATGACTTGTTTGTCAAAAACAGTATCTCCAAAGAGTTGGTCTGAGTAGAAAGTGTGCAAGTAAGCCTCCATTGACGATAAGCTTTAAAATACTTGATCAAAAATAGGTATGCAAAGCTCTCAATCTTGCAAAACAATAATACTTTGTTTTGCTTTGTGATCACTTACTTGAATTTAGACTTTAAAAGCTCGGTTATAGCTCAAATACAAGGTGCTTGAGCATGAAATCCTTTCAAGAGTCGTGTAAATCTTGCTAATTCGTGCTAAAATGGTGGTATATCGTTGCAACATTGAAGTCTAGTTTGCCATTTAATAATTTATACGTTTACATTGATTTTGAGGCTTTGAGTTACTCATGGCTTTTGGTAGTTGTGGCTTTAATTCTCCGCTTTTCCTAATTCTCCACGTACTCCCATGGATTTTGTCCGCCTTTTCACCTCTACATCCTGTTAATTCCATGTGGTGAGCTTTGATAGCTTTGCATGTTGTTTTCCTTTGTAAGAACCATGTCAGAGTGTGAAAGGTGAGCCAATAAGAATGCTCCACGTATATATGGTTCTTATGGATCGTTTTTATTATATGATATTTTTGTCGGGTATGTTTCATCGCGAAGCACGAGCCAATAAGAAAACCCATGTATGTACGGCTTTCACAAAGTGTCATACTCTAGATAACCTCTATTAGTCACCAGAAGCGCAAACTAATAGAAGTGCCATACTCTACATAACCCTAGTTATATTGTTTTCGCAATGTCAATTTCTTGGTAGGTCTTGTCGGTCATCGCAAAGTGCGAGCCAAGAAAGCTCCAAGTTACTTCGCAATCCGCAATGTCAATCCTTTGATAACCTTCTCAGTTGCTAACCAATAAGAATAGTCCACGCTACTTCAATTTACAAATAGCGAATGAATCAACAACTTCCATGTAGTTTCGAAACTGTTAAAACTTGTCATGCCCGAAACGATCTCATAGAGTATTATATGATCATCCAATCAGGCATGTTTCATACATGAAGTGCGAACCAATAAGAAAACACCATGTATATATGGTTTTCACAAAGTGTCGACTCTGACGTATCGTGTCTTAGTTTGCAGCTATTACTCACTCGTTTTTGAAGCACGTGCGAAATCAAAGCTTTTATTTTCTTTTGATTTTTCAATTCATGGAGATACTTGTTATAAAATTTTCCTATGTTTAACCAATGATCCTTCAAGTCTATTCTAAGAAACATTTATCTTTCCAAAAACCAAGATATACAAAGACCAAGTCCACACCGCTTAACATTAAATGCATACAAGTACCCTCTCGTTATAGCTCACACAAGTTAAGCATTAAGTTCACGAGCTATTTCCATCGTATGACATACACTCATGGAAAACTATATATATAGGCCCTAGGATAGTTGGTCGAAGGTACAAGTTGTAATTGTATGCGAATTTGAGTCATTTCTTTTCTAATTTTGTCGCATTCCTAAAAAATTCGTGTCGAGGTCCATTGTTTCTACTCACTCACTATGGACAATATCCCAGGAAGATTATTGTGCAAGATTTTCTATGTTGGTGAGTCTAGATTGCAATTGGTCCATGTTCTAGCTTTACCCAATCTTATGGATTCAGTGAGGACTCCTCGAAATTGATAGTCTCTTGCATGGTCGACTCCCCCGTGATTTATAAAAGTGAAATCTTCCATTTTATCAATTGTTTGGTGTAAATTATATTTTATTTCAAGTAGGGCGACCTATATTGAGGTGGCATTTTGGTATGTGCGGTGAAATTTTGGCAAATCAGAATTATCGCCTTATTCTCTATATTTCATAAGGCAAAATCTCGAGTTTTACGATTTTTGGTGCTTTCTAAGTTGAGTTATGAATTTTAAAAATAACATTGTAGACAAGGGTTTTGTGAAATTCATATCTCCATATCTAGGGCATTAAAAATCATATTTCTTACACAACATGATTGTTGAGGTATAATTTTAGAAATTCAAGTGAAGCTAATTCAAAGGGTTTTGAAGGCTCAAAAGTGGGGTTGAAACCCCAAATCAAGTTGTTTCCCTAAAACAGGTTTAATTTGCAGATTTGCAGGGTTATAACAGCAGCTCGGTAAATCTGATTTGAGAGCTTTTGGCCATTTCTTGAGGTCCCCCAAAAAGGACATTAAAGTGGTATCGTGAGCTCTTTCCTCCTATCCTGTGAAGCATGGAAAAATTGGAGAGGATCATGAAGAACCAAGAAGGAATAATGGATGTATTGGATAGGCTCTCCCTAGCTATCCAAAACATGCAAGGAGGTGGTTCGGCCAAGGGGGAAAAGATTCACACAATTCCCGTGAATCAAAGAAGGTGAAAATTCCTTTTGCAAGGCCCTACAAACCCCAATTCATGGATAAGGAGGCAAAATCGCTCCACATGGCTACATCACATTGCTTGAAGAATATCGAGAAATGTCGGAGGAGTTTCAGGAGGCAATGTCTCTCACGGATTTCATCAGATTGAGGACGAAAGAAGGACAATATTGGCAAAGAACCCTAGCGCCAAAAGACGAAGTACAATATGTTGAGAAGAGGAATGTTTCAGCCCTAGGGAGGAGAGGTTCTTCCATCTGGATGAAGGAAGTTAAGGAGCATGCCATCCAAGGTAAAAACCCTTTTGTGGTTAATGAAGAATTGATGACACCTAGCGGTAGCAATGAACTAACAATTGTAAATGAAGAACCCTTGATAGAAAAAGATATACTTTTGAGGGAACCAAATGTCAATATTAGACAAGAGAAAAAGTTCACATATGCAAGCAAAGAGGATGTAATGACAACTGAAAGAAAGTGTGAGGAGTAGCAAAGAAGAGCTAGGGCTGCTAGATTGATAGCCACTCAAGGAAACAACACTTACAAGAGTATAAGGAAAAGAGCTCTTCATTATTGACAAGGAAAAGGGAAGCAACCATGAGGCATAAGGCAAAGGAAAAAGAAGGCTTTGATGAAAAGGAGAAATTCGGAGTTGAAGTCAAATTTCAAGGTGAAATTAATGATCTTCAGCTTGTTGTGTAGCCAATCAATAAAGATATCAACAAGGAACAATCCCCATTTTTTCATCATCCAAAGAAAGGTAAAAATCTGTTGTTATTCTATGCTAGGTTATTGGATTCTACTGGTTAAACAGGGCAGTCACGCGATGGAACCAAATAAGATTTAATAAGGGCCTATGAGGATGGTGCTATGCATGAGATAAGGGATCCATCAGGTTATTTTCTGAGTGTTGTTCCTAGCTCTGAAATTTGAGTCAAGAAAGCATCAAAGGCAGCCCATGGTATGAAGAAATTTTTGTCTTATTGCTTTTTGATTTGACACTGTTGATATGTTATTTTATAAGTGTTGTTCCTAACTCAGAAATTCTGAGTCAAGAAAGCTTGAAAGACAGCCCATAGTATGAAGAAATCTGTCTTATTGCTTGTTGATTTGACACTGCTGATATGTTACCCTCACACACAGCTGATTGGAGAAGATGATCAAATTTTACGGTTGTTGTGTCCTCTTATATCACCGCTGATTGGAGATCCTTATGCACCTCATACTCCACGAAATAATGAGGTGAGAAGTGTCTCTTGTTGTATGGATTTTTGGCCTCAAATTCAAAATTGTTTCCGCATAAGAAATATCTATGATGAGTTCTACAAATAGAAGAATGTCTGATTTCAAAATCAGTATGGAGGGAAATTTCATCATGACGTGTGGGGCATCAAAGGCATGATGATAGTTATGATTTTCTGTTTCATATGTGGTTAACCCATGGTTCCATGAATATAGAAGAACTAGAAAAAATGTGGTGAAAGAGCAACACCCTTTCACCCTTTCTTCAATGTATGGCACACCTACTTCTCATCCATTCAAGGTGAAAGGTTTTCTTTATAACCAAGGGGTCACTAGGCTTGTTGAGAGTGGCACTACCATACCTTGCACAAAGAAATTGGGACAACGATCACTTCTCCTAGAAAAAGATGAGGTATGTGATGAATTATTTGTGATTAAGTTAGTTGATGATGAAGTAGTTCTTGGAATTCAATGGCTGCACTCTTTGAGGGAATTCATCCTCGATTGTCACGATAGAGAACTGAAATTCTATGACAGAGACAAAGAAATCAGAATTCAAGATATTAAGGGTGAAGGGAGTACATTGGAGAATGCTTGGAATTCACATTGTGGTTTGCTTTCTATCATAACAGTTGATTGGGAAAATATTGTTACAGCTGAGTATGTCAAAAATCAGCTTGCTAGTAACATCATGGAAGAAGTTTGCATGAAGGAACAACATAGGATAGATGTTTTCAAATCAAGAAATCTTCCACATCAAAGGTTATTCGTGCTTTGCCACCAAGTGGATTTTGATCACACCCAAGTGGTGTTCTTCTTCTAACAAGATGGACAAGGTAAGGGTAACTACCATAAGATGTTTTTTGGCCACTTAACTTCTGAACTTGCAATGCTACAACCAAGATAAGGTGTTTTTCCCAATTTTGTTTGTTGGGTTGTGGATATCTTCTTTGGGAAGCAATAGTGGGGCAGATTTGAAAACATTCTTTTTATGCAAAATGATGGGTAAGAGGGTTCATTCATATTTGGTAATATTTGGGACAAAATCCCGGGCATGGTATGGCGGTTATATTTACATACCAGCTCTCATGATTATGATTCGACTCAAGTTTTGAAAAGATTGGTTTGGCTTGGAAGCCAAGGTAATCATCATGACAGCTGTTATATCTTTGTTTTTAATGTTGTCCGCATTAATTTCAGCTCTCTACCCATTCTTTTGACAATGAAGGAGGAGTACCTAACCATGAGGATGAAGGATTTGCAGTCTATTATCATTGTTGATGTGTTTCCAGTTGTTATAAGAAAGATCCCAGCCCCTATCCTTCTGATTTTAGGGAACAAAATACATGATTACAGCTGTGTTTGGGACAGCAAGAGGGAAATTGGGAACACCCAATGTTCGGATGATAATTATGTGGCTTTGGCAAGCATAAAAGAAGATCCGGTCATCATAGCCACAAAGCAAGAAGGGAGGAAGAAGGGGACACACTTTTTCTTTAATGAGTTTGCTTCATCTGCAGGTACATCAAAGAAGGAGCAGCTGATATTTATTTGGGACCCGGGAACTTGCCATTGCTTGGGGACAAGCAATTTCGAGAGGGGGAGACTATCATGTCTCTTTTTTCGAGTCAATTCCAATTGATGACCTTGGCCCATTTTCCTTCCTCATGGATCCAAGCGAACAAGCTAGAGGAAGCTAGCAATGTCATCATGTGCTTCTTCATTTCATGTTCATTTCTTAGTTGGCATTATAATTGTTGGTGAGCATGTAGGCTCCCAAAATTACCAATTAGAAATTTGAAAGTACTTTTCTTAAGAGGTTGGCCATCATTTACATCATAAGCCTCCTTATGGTTATAATAGATTTCGCCCTAAGAAACTTACTTGGAGGTGTATTTTCAAGGATATTGCTGGTTTTTTGTAATATCCTCTTCTCAAAAGACCCTTAGCCTATTTTTGTCTCCCCGACAGCTAAGGAATAAACTCAAGCGGAACTTAAGTCATAATTTATTATAAAGTGCAAATAATATATATATTATAAAGGCGTTTATAATAAAGTATTCTAGACTTAATAATAAAATAAAAATAGAAAAAGGGAATAGACATAGGAGATAAAAGCAAGTGGGAAAGGCATTAAATAAGGAGGAAAAATCTGATTGGATGTTAAGGGAGGCAAGTTGGTCCATTAGCTCTATATAAGCAAGTCGACTTGCTTGAGGAGATCATCACTTGTCTATTTTCTAAAATCAGATTTGTATGTTGAGCTTTGAGCTTGCATCTTCAATCTTCTAAGGACAAAAACCCTTAGAGATTCACTCTTGAGGACGAAAACCCTCAAAGAGTCTAGTAGAATGACGAAAACCCTTCTCCTAGTTGAGAGGATTCTCCACCCTGGGGTTTCCATTGCAAATCACTGAGTTAGTAGTATTTTTCAAGTGTTTTCTAGTAGTTTTCCAAGCATTTTGAGGGCTGTACTTTGCAAAATTTGATCAAGGGTTTGTGGGATAAATTTGTTGTTATATTTCCCATTCTTTCCTAGGTGGAGCGACCACCTAAGGAGTTGTTATATCGTGCCTTGTGGCTGGTTTTATGGCCTTTTCAGTTGCTGATATTACTTCTGATTTTTATAAATCAGATCATCTAATTTTCAGAATTTTTGGTGTTGACGAAGGGCCACTTTCAGCTGTGCCTGAGGCAGCTATCTGCAGAATTATATAGAATAATTACAGCCTGATTTTGAGGTCAGAAATGGTAGTTATCTTTTGATTTCATCTTCATGAAAATTTGATTGCATTGAATATTTAGTTGTTACACTTTAGTTTGGACTCATTTTTATACCTCATACAAGTCACCATTCCCTTAAAATATTCAGATCTGAATTTTATATTTTATTATAATTTCTATAATCTATAATTTTGAGTCGGGAATAGCCTAAAATCCATTTAGGGGCCTAAAATCCATTTAGGGGCAAAATAAGTCCATTTGGGGACATTATAGTTTTTATGTGATCTCTTTGCATGGTTGGACTCCCTATGATTTATAAAGGTGAAATATTCCATTTTATCAATTGTTTGGTGCAAATTATATTTTATTTCAAGTAGGGCAACCTATATTGAGGTGGTGTTTTGGTATGTGTAGTGACATTTTGGCAAATCTGAAATTATCATCTTATTCTCTATATTTCATAAGGCCAATATCTCGAGTTTCATGATTTTTGGTGCTTTCTAAGTTGAGTTATGAATTTTTAAAAATAACACTGCAAACAAGGGTTTCGTGAAATTCATCTCCATATCTAGGGCATTAAAAATCAGATTTCTTGCACTACATGATTGTTGAGGTTATATCATAATTTTAGAAATTCAAGTGAAGCTAATTCGAAGGGTTTTGAAGGCTCAAAAGTGGGGTTGAAACCCCAAATCAGGTTGCTGCCCTAGAACAGGGTTTAATTTGCAGATTTGCAGGGTTATAACAGCAGCTCTGTAAATCTGATTTGAGAGCTTTTGGCCATTTCTTGAGGTCCCCAAACAAGGACATTACAAGCTTATATTGTTCATTATGATCCAAGTCTTTTAACATTGACACAGAGTATCGTGTTGTACTTTCTAAACAGCAGCTAATTGAGGCTTTAGAAAAGGTCTTATGTTCTGAAAAACACTCTTCCAAATGTTCAACATACAGAGAACATAATATGTAATCCAACATCATAACCAGACATATTTAAGTGTTGTCACAATTTCCATGGTACAAGCTTTAAAGTGTGTTGATTGGAAAAAATATGGTTTTAATATGAAAGTCATTGAGGTAGAGTCAATTTTTGTGATGCTCGACTTAAAAAGAAGCAAGAATAAATTTTCTGAAAGAGTGATTGTCAAGGGAGCTTTGGGGATGGCATTGAGCGAGTTGAAAGAAGAATGGATCACTGGTATTGCAATAAGTTTGCAGCAGCCATTTGTGCTCATAGCAAGAAACTAAAGACCTCAAGCCCTACCTAACTGTTAAAACCAAATACTAGAGGTAAATTCCAAGTGCAATCGGATGAATTTGGCAGTCATTCTAACTTCATGAGTGCTGATTTACAGTTCAGTTTCAGATTCTCTGAGGCAACCAGAAATTGCAAACAAAAGGCACCTAATGTAGGTAATGAGAGTGCAGTATCAGAAGGGGCCATTATGGGTAACATATAGCAAAAACTGAATATTTTAGGAAGGAGAGTCTATTTGGAACATGGGATTGCAAGTTCCCAAGGATGAATTGGGATCCAAGTATTACAAAGATGGCCATTTGGGGAGAGCTCAAGCAGTTGAGCTTGAAATTGCTTGAGGGCAAGCAATTTTGGGAAGGGCGGACTGTCATGTCCCCTTTTTGAATTAAATAAATCGAAGACCCATAGCCTATCCTTCATTTCCCATAGGCTAAAGGGGTGGTGCAAGGGAAATAAATTAATAATTTAACTTAAGTTGGCCAAAAGTAACTTTATGTTATATTTATAAAAAGGCAACTTATGTTATTTTATAAAAAGATTATATTTTTAATAAAGCAAGTCAACGACAAAATAGAAGAGGGACATTGTTTTATGAGTGCTTTTCCTTGAAAAGCGTGAAAGTAAAATTATAAAAGTGGGGCGAGTGGGCTCATTTGGGGATCAACCTTTCAATCATCCAACTTATTTGTGAGTTTGAGCATTCCGCTTCAGCTTTCAACCTCAAAGGACGAAAACCCTCTCGATGGAAAACATTGGGGGACAAAACCCTCGTGGTTTTGTGTGGTGGTTCCATCCAGGGACTACATATGCGCTTCAAATCTAGTCTATATCAGAAATCAGCTTCATCAAATAATCAAGGCAACGTGGAAGTTCCAAATCTACGCTAGGGCATCAATATTAGGGCTGGCATCATATGTCTAGGGCTGACGTCACCATTGGGAGTTGTTTTCCAGGTTAAATTCTCCATTTTCATGTTCAACTGTGTCATAAATAATTTCTGCATTTTGTTGTAACTGAATTCTGCCATTATTCCAATAAAATCTCTATTTTCAGTTGTTTATCAAAAAAATCAGAGTTTTATATTTTCAGATTTAAGGGTTTGTTGCAAAAATCAGAATTTGTTGTAAAAATGAGAAAATTCCAGAATTTTGTAATTTCATCTACAAGGGTTTTAATATAAAAATTAGAATTTAATATTTTCAGTATAAGGGTTTGCTGTAAAATCCATATTGTTCTAATTTGTCCAAAAAGGGACATTACAATTGTCATTGCTTCCAAGATCTTATCTAAAGAAGAGGTGGGAAAAATATCATTCACACAAGAATCGTTCGGAGCCCGTAGTCCCCGAAAATCAAAAATTCTCCTATCTTTTATGCTGATGTACTACTAGGCTTACCCAATCCGTTTTCTCCATTGGATGAATCAATCTTACTTCCACCATTTATTCTAATTCTACCTTTACCTTTACCTTCATATTTTAGTTATGCTATAAGGTTGCTTCTTGATAGGTCATGCTCCTTCCTTTACCTATATTCACATCTCTCCCAAGGAGGGATCCACACCTTTAATTTCAAGGAACTTAGTTGGGAACACATCTTCGTAATCTCACAACAATTGCACAATCTCTAAAATCTATTATCGCATCTAATAGTTCCCTATTGATACCAACTAAGGTGTGTCCGCAGTGATTATATTTTCCACCTTTGCATACTTCAGTTCATTATAGATTTTGTCTCTTTCCCTTTTCCTCTCATCTTACAACTTTAGTCTTTGTTTTTGTTCTTCCATAATCACACTACGAAACAATTATTCCTCCTTATTCTCTCGCAATTTCCTTCTTCGGTAGTGCTTCTATATGTTTCGATCAAACAAACCTCTCAATTCCAAGTCTTCTTAACTTTCTTCATTCACCTCATTATTTTCATTGCTCTCCATATCCGATTGCAATACTTCAATACAAATTCCTTTCTTTCCAACAATTGTCTACACTTGCTAATATTTTCCATGTAAGCCTTATCTCTCGACATCATTCAATTCATTTATATCTAGGAGACTCACGTTGTCTAGTCCTCCGTTACATGACAATATTTTCATCTTCTTTAATGTTGCCTTCAACAACAAGTTCTCATCCTTGAAGAAAAGGATTGTAAAAAGTGTTGTTGTACCTACGGCCGCGTGTGTGTTTCACTTCTTTTTTGATGCATCTACCACGCCTTAAATAGAGGTGTCGGATTCCCCTCAAAAACATGTTCCAAGTATTGTCGATCAATCAATTGTTCTTTCCATAATCCTACGCAGATGCACGAAAAACATTGTCCATCGCCATGTTATCAGGAAACACTTCAAACCTTGCACATGGCCTTTCAATCGCTTCTTCCTAGCTCGTATCACCATTTTTATGTGTGGCCCACTAAGTTGTTGCAATGCCTTTTAGGGCATAGTTTAATGCATTAATCCTCATTTTCCATTCAGGATATGACTTTGAAGTTTAATCACGAAGAAATCCAAGCTCCTAATTTGAAAATATTATGGAATTTGTCTATCATTGGCATGTACCATTATCATGGGATGTACATCATGTTTTGAGTCCTCATTGATGGATGAAGTTGATCCACCTAACAATCTGCTTTCTCCTTTTGATTCAAGATAGTCTTGGGCTATCCCTAAGACACCATAGATTTTGTTTATTTTTTGACCATGTATGTGACCTTATTAAAGGGGACCTATATCCATCCATAAAAAAAATTTGACATGTCGAACGGTGTGGAATCTAGATGGCCTTGCATTGTGGTTGTTCCACTTTCCTAATTCTCGATGCAATTTGGGGAAGAATTACATTTGGCTCCAATGGTTTAAGTCTACATCCGAGTCCTCACCGATGAATGAAGTTGCTCCACCTAACAATCCGCTTTCTCCTTTTGATTCGGTATAGTCTTGGGCTATCCCCGAGACACCATATATTGTCTATTTTTTTGACCATGTATGTGACCTTACTAAAGGGGACCTATATCCATCCATTAAAAAAAATTGACATGCGGAAGGTGTGGAATCTAGACGGCCTTGCATTGTGGTTGTTCCACTTTCCTAATTCTCGATGCAATTTGGGAAGAATTGCCTTTGGCTCTTCTCTTTTTTGTTACTGGTCTACCTTCTACCATCTCTCCATATCATATACACAAGGGGATAGTGGTTCTTTTCGGATTGTATTATGGATGATGCTCCACTTTGATCAATGGAATTACTACAATTGAATCCTCTAGGTGCACTTCCATTTGCTTGGTTAACGTGTTCATATTCATCCTCCCATCACAAGCCAACCTCTTCCCAATTAGCACTAGATAATGGGTCTCGTCTCTTTTAGTATCTATCACCTTGAAATCTCCCATCAAGATGAGTTCCCCCACCTTTATTTCAACATCCTCTAATCACTCAATTGAGATTGTATTATGGATAATGCTCCACTTTGTTCATCGGAATTACTACAATTGAATCCTCCAAGTGCGCTTCCATTTGATTTGTAAACGTGGTCATATTCATCTTCCCATCACAGCCAACTTCTTCCCGATTAGCACCGGATAAAGGGTCTCGTCTCTTTTCATATCTATCACCTTGAAATCTCCTCTCATGATGAGTTCCCCCACCTTCATTTCAACATCCTCTAATCACTCAATTGGGATTGCATTATGGACGTTACTCCATTTTGTTCATTGGAATTGCTAAAATAGAATCCTCTAGGTGCACTTCCATTTATGTAACACCTTGAACAAATTGTTATATTTCTCTTTGCATTACAAGCATTGGCATGTGATTTTCTTGAATGAGGTATGTTTCCTTCATTGTTGAAAATCATGCTTGTTATGGATAAATCATTTCTGCTCTTGGATTTGTTAGAACAGAATGATATGGCTTGCAAGAATCCATTTTCACTTCTTAATGATAAGTTACAATCTAATTTTCTGAGTTGAAAACTTATCTCTTTTGACTGACTCATCCTTGGATCAATTTCAATGATCCAAGGATCAAGCTTTCAAATCTTCTTAATGATCGAATGGTAAATTGACATTCAATAGTTTGAAAGGCATAACGGACAGAACTTTCATTTTTTTGCAAATTTTATAGTCTTGTGTGAAACTGCCTTCATTCGGCTTGTATGTTGGTGCTTGGGTCCTTGGGATTGATCCCCGCATGACATTATTGGCGTAAACAAAATATAGTCTACTTAAGACTAGGAAGGGGATCAGAATCCTAAAAGGACTATCCTAACGGTATCCTAAGCTAGGTAAGAGCACCTACTTCCTAGCTACGTCTATTTAATTGGGTTATAATCTAACCTAAGCTTCTTATTATATTGTGTTGGGGGTGACCTAACCTAAGCTCTTGTGCTAAATGAATATGGGAAGGGGAGAGTACTATAGTAATTCTTGGCTATGTTAACCTAATGCCTAATACTATATGGAGGCGAATTTAATCTAACCTAAGGTGGAAACTACCTAAGGCAATGTTTTAAGACCTAAGGTGATTAATTGTTGGACTAACCTAAGTTTTGGGGACATCTATCCTAAACTATTTAAAAGGGACCTAGGGTCGCATGGCACTACGGCGACGGTTCCAATGGCTTTTATTTGATTTGATTGGATTTAAATGCATGGAGGTACTGCCAGTTTGGCAAGGGCTAGTTAAACTTTAGTGGGGCTTACGTGGAGGCTTCGCTAAGTATGGAATTACATGTTGATTTAGAATTGGTACTCGCCAGTTTTGGGAGGCGGTGGCAAGGAGAGATAAGCGGGAGAATTAGGAGTTATGGCATTAATGAATCTTGGTTTTTGTGTGCAAACCGTCTTGGAAACATAGGAGGCGGGTTTGTGAGAGGTTGTTTGGTTTTGCATGCCTCGCGAATTTTGCTCTGCATGGAGCTATCTGGTTCTTTGAACCAACAGTTCGACTTCTTCTTCTTCTTGGCTATTTTTGGTTTCTCTGGTCTATTTTCAATCAAGGGAATGTATAAGAGGCATTGGAAGAAAAATTGTTTGGTTGTTGATCTGTCATGGAGAAGAAAAAGAGTTGGAAGCTCGGCTGGAAGTCTCCTTCGAATTGGAAGGCACTATCAGGCATGATAGTCCCTACCCATTAAGATTTCTTGCTTTCTTCTAAATGATTCATTAAAACAATTCTGCTCTCTTGAGATAAATATTTGCATGATTTGTCTAGTTAATTACTTGCATGTTTTCATGAAATCTCTAGTGGTTTTTGGAATGTAAATCCATTGCTGGTAATGGTAGTTTTTAGGAAACTTTCTTTGTGCTAGTTTAATGGTGATATTCATGCGAACTTGTTTTGAAGCTCTGTAACTTGTATTCGAGGCTAGTGTTGACTGAATTGGCATTCGTTGCCTTATGTTTCATTCTAAACTATTATTTAGAGCCTGTGTTCGTTGAATTTGTAGTAGAGCTTCTTGGTTGTTCTGAACTGGCATTTGTTGCTTGTATGGTTCTGAATCTCTATTATAGTCTTGTGTTTCATTGAGCTTGTATTGGAACTTCGTGTTTGTTCTGAGATGTGTTGGAACTTGGTGTAGTTCTGAACTTTTGGTTGAATCTTTGTATTCGACACTATACTCATATTCAGTTCTTACGAATGCTGAACTTATAGTCGAGTTGTTGAGTTTTGTTTTGTACTTACGCTCTGAGCTGGAGTTTTATTCTTCTTTAAGGAATTGAAAATGCTTGAACTCGTAATAGAGCATTGGTGTTTTGTTCTGAGCTTGTATTTAGGGCTTCGTGTTTCGTTATATGCTCATATTTGAACTTTGTGTTTGTCTAAGCCAGTATTAGAGTCTTATTAAGTTCTGAACCTTTGTTCGAAGCTCGTGTTCGACACTGCATTGGTATCCCATTCGTGCATGTTTGAACTTGTGTTGGAATCGACGTGTTTGATTTTATACATATATTCTGAGCTAGAGTTTTGTGGTATTAAGGATTTGAAAAGCTTTAATCTCATCAAGGACTGTCTGTTCAAAAGGGTCTTGAGAGATTTGTTTTGTATTGAAGTAGCCCTGGTAATCTCTTTTGAGATCTTGTGACTTCTTGCTGGATCGATTGTGGTACTTTTGTCTTTTAGACTGTATCGCCTTCTTTGAACTTGATAGGGTGTGTGAATACGAAGTGTATCCTATTCTTCTCTACCCTGAGCGAACCCACGTCTTGTTGAAGCTTCATTGTTTTGTTCGTTAGATTAATCGACTGGAACTATGTCTTGTTGTGGGTTTGGTTGATTTTTGTGGTTCATTCGGAACAATCATAACAATTTTAGAGACTTCTGGAAGTGTAGTAGTTACTCTCCTTGTTAGATGTTGAAACAAATACTTTCCCTGCCTTAATCTTTTAAACTGAACTTGAGAGTCCTGGTTGTGATTCTGTTTCAGTTGAGTTGGAAGTAAGATTGGAACATCTCTTGACTTAAACGTCGTTGGGTTTTCTTTACTCTCTTTTCTGATCTTTTATTTGATTCTTGGGTTTTAATAAAATGTTGAATCTAAAACCTAGTATACTAAGTTTTGTATGAAAGGATATTGTATCACTGTTCAGAATGCTTTGTAATATTGTTCTTATTTGGGATCGCGAACTACTTACTCCTTTGCATTAAGCTACTAAAGCTTGGAATGGGAATTCAATCTTTTGAGATCGTGAGTTATATTGACCCTTGTATATCTTACACTGTTTGTGGATTTCTATTCCTTGTTGGATTCATTGAACGAATCTCCGGGTTTTAAAAAGAGAAATGAATATGATCTCTTGGGGACAGTATACTATTTTAGGGACTGTACTGATGTACTTCGTTATGTGAACTGAATTTGAACTTGTGTTTGATGAATGGAATAGGTAAACCAGTTGGTAAGATTTGTAATGGAAAGTTTGAAGTGTGCATTCTTTAACTGTGCGTTCGGTTTTGTGTTCTCTTTTGGGAACTAGTTAAAGAATTTCTAAGTTTGAATTAGATAAGGGAATTCATTTCATAGTATAAATGAAATGAATTATGGATTGGGTCCTTTTCTATTTGAGATCCTTTTTCTGTTGATTGTATAAGTTCATTGACTGAGCTTCTCTTTAATTGATTCTCTTCTGAGATGGAAACTTCTTGTGGATTGGTTAAGAGATTTATTTTGTTTGAGTATAGCTTGGATTTGTGGAAAGTCTGGTTTCAGATCCTTGAATTATATCTTCTAACAGGCAGAAGTTAGTAAGACTTTCAGTTAGACTGTTTTGATTCCTATTCTTCTTGGATGGATTCGGGATTCTTGTTTAGATGTTGTCTCTTATTTATGGAATCCTTATATTGATATCCTTGAACTGAAGTAGTTAGGTGAGTTCTAAACTGTTTCTATCTTTTAGATGATGAAGTGTGTAAGGAGTAGTATGTATTGATTCTTCTTCTTTGCTTAAGTTGTAGGATGAATCATCCTAATATGAGCTAGGCTGAAATTAACTTCTTTTGCTGCTTAGAAAAGATAAATGTGTATTTCTATTCTTATGGAATTATGAAACAATTGGATGACAAGACTTGTTGATTGTTTTAAAGTAATTGATAGGATCAATTAAACCATATGATATAAATGCAGGTGTTGTAGATTATATTATGCTCTTTTCTTAAAAGTGAATTCAGACTCTTTAATTGTGCTTCTTTTCTGGATGTTATTACTTATGATTGTTTGTATGATATATATTAATTGTTTCATTAAAGCAGAGTTGTTTTAATGGAACAATTAGTGGAATGCACTTCACTTTAATACTTAGTGTTTATCATGCTCAGTTCATTGAACTGACCCGTGCTAGCAATTTTTGCAGATGGACATCATAAGTGATAAAAGAAGGCAAGAACTTTTATGATGCATTGGCTTATTTAATTTGGGATCTTATGTAAAGAGTTTTGAATCATTTTTGAGTTGTATTGGAAAAGAAAAGTGATGTTCTTTTAAGATCTTAATTATGATTGACATGCAGAATGTTTGAAATGCATAGTCTTGTAAATGTATATTTAAAATCATGAATTGAAAGGTTTTGTGTTGGGCTTCAATTTGTGAAGTGAAATCTTTTGTACTTGTATGCCGGAAATAATAGTGATATCTTGGCGGTATTTCTTATATCTGTTTGTATACTATTACTATTATCAGATATTGAGTTGCAATAAGGAGATAGTATAATCTCCCTTATTATAATGAACTTGTTAAATTGCAAAAGATGTCGTTCTCTAACTACACAACTATAGTTTAATAATGAAATATGCTTGGGATATACAATTAAACTATATGAGTAACGAATGATAAAAAGGTTTTGTTAAAACTAACATTTAACCATGTAGAGGAAGACTCTTCCTCTCCTAAAGAACGAAAGATAAAATGAATAGTGGTTATGATCCTTAATCTTTATAACTTCGTTTATAAAGTAAACACTAGTTGAATCTAGGTGGATGTCACACTTGATTTGGACAACTAGGTTACATTAAGGATTAAACGTTGATGTTTGTTGTCCTGTTTTTGGATAACTGTTTGTTATGCCATGTTAATAAACAACAATGCAAACTTGAATTAATGAAGTTCTCCATATCTAATCAGGATAAGTATGGGTAAAGAACTTAATGAATGTTGGAATTAGGGTTAGGCATGGTTGCTGTAATCTGAATCTTAATTCAATCTAATTATGATTAATGACCGCTAAGGGGGTATGTACATCTTGAATCAATTCTAATGGATGTTAGCACACGCCAATCCGCAGATCGTGCCCTCGAGAAGTCCTAGACTTCTCGAGGATACAAGTTGCAGCAGCTTAACATGTGGCAACACCCTTCCATATTTGTTCATCTAGAAGGCAAGAACTTTTATGATGCATTGGCTTATTTAATTTGGGATCTTATGTAAAGAGTTTTTAATCATTCTTGAGTTGTATTGGAAAAGAAAAGTGATGTTCTTTTAAGATCTTAATTATGATTGACATGCAAAATGTTTGAAATGCATAGTCTTGTAAATGTATATTTAAAATCATGAATTGAAAGGTTTTGTGTTGGGCTTGATTTGTGAAGTGAAATCTTTTGTACTTGTATGCCGGAAATAATAGTGATATCTTGGCGATTTCTTATATCTGTTTGTATACTATTATCATTGTTATCGATATTGAGTTGCGATAAGGAGATAGTATAATCTCCCTTATTATAATGAACTTGTTAAATTGTAAAAGATGTCGTTCTCTAACTGCACAACTATAGTTTAATAATGAAATATGCTTGGGACATACAATTAAACTATATAAGTAACGAATGATAAAAAGGTTTTGTTAAAACTCACATTTAACCATGCGAGAGGAAGACTCTTCCTCTCCTAAAGAACGAAAGATAAAATGAATAGTGGTTATGATCCTTAATCTTTATAACCTCGTTTATAAAGTAAACTCTAGTTGAATCTAGGTGGATGTCACACTAGATTTGGACAACTAGGTTACATTAAGGATTAAACGTTGATGTTTGGTGTCCTGTTTTGGGATAATCTGTTTGTTATGCCATGTTAATAAACAACAATGCAAACTTGAATTAATGAAGTTCTCCATATCTAATCGGGATAAGTATGGGTAAAGAACTTAATGAATGTTGGAATTAGGGTTAGGCATGGTTCTTTATAATCTAAATCTTAATTCAATCTAATTATGATTAATGACCGCTAAGGGGGTATGTACATCTTGAATCAATTCTAACAGATGTTAGCACACGCTAACTACAGATCAGTGTCCCTCGAGAAGTCCTAGGACTTCTCGAGGATACTTGTGTTACACAGCTTAACATGTGGCAACACCCTTCCATATTTGTTCATCTAGATTTGCGCACATCAGGACTTGAACTTAGTTTCTCTCTAGGTCAAGTTAGTAGCATGTTTAGGATAGGTAGTAGCTTTCAATGACTCGGGTACCTCGGCACATCCGGTTGACTTAGGTCAACCGAGTATGCCCATATACCATAAGTCATCGTGAGCATCTTCCTATAATAAATTATGTTGCTAACCCGGGCTAGGGTCAAACCTTGGGCAAGTGGACTGACGGTAGTCAGTAAAGACCATTCAAGATAACGGAAGAGTGAGGTGAAGGACGTATTCCAGAATGATGAGTATGTCGTCTAGGAATAGTAACATGAACAATATGTTGGAAATCTTTGGCCAAAGTATCGCAAGCTGCTAGTTGCGTTGTCCTATGTCACCTAGTTTAAAGCAACGTGATGTCAGATGAATATTGGTAACAAATATTCAGATAGGTTCTTTAAACAGATCACTCAATACCGGAATAGGGTAGGAGAACCAAGTATACGTAGTATACATAAAGTATTCTATACTTTAAGTTAACATGAGAGATCGGTTGGTAACCGAGTCATAGAATGAGAGATCGGTAGTATACCTTGTCATTACAGATTGCACCTTGTCATTACAGCTGCATATGGTTATCTGTTATGAGATTGATTGGCATGGAATGTGTGTTCTAAATGATGTTTTATTTAGAACAGAGAACATTATGTTTCAAAAAGATAAATTCCCTTGTTTCTAAAGTCTTAAAATGGGAATGTTACACATTTGATTGGTGAACATGTTCATATTCATCTTCCCATCATAGGCCAAGCTCTCCCTGATTAGCACTAGATAGTAGGTTTCATCTCTTTTCATATCTATCACCTTAAAATATCCTCTCATGATGAGTTCCCCACCTTTATTTCAACATCCTCCAATCACTCAATTGGTTTTACTCGCCTATAATCTGCAAGACTCAAAGTGACCACGTTTCCCCCCCTTTTTCAACATCCTCCAATCTCTCAATTGGTTTACTCACCGTAATCGGAAAGACTCAAAGTGACCAGCTTATATGATAACACAAAGCTTTCCCATAGATTCTCATATCCATCTATGAGTCAAACATCGCATTGTGGATTTCATAGCTGCGAGGATATTTTCCATCTATGAGTCCACATAGCATACCTTTATTATTTGACATAACATACCAATTTTTCCATGTTGTGAGCTTTTGTTACACAATCCAAAAGTGTTTTAAGTGTATTAGTCACATTCTGCGCAAGATATCCTCATCGCAAATGCCAAGCAACACATTCACCATCTTGATCGGCCACCTAGGGCAAAAATTACACCTTCCTACTTAAGTATGCGCACTATTTTGTCATAGCTTTGCGATTCCTTAAGCATAACAAGTGAGGTGCAATATTCCCGATTTTGTATAGATTTAAATAATGGATTTACCTCCTCCATAGGGCTCACCTATTTTTGTGTCCAGTATCTATCTATTTCTATGTGTTTTCATAATTTGGGGCTCCACAGCATCTCTATCGATCTTAGCCCTTGTTCCTTCCTTTACAACCTTACCACATAGACATTTCTAAACACTTTTGGCACCTTTGTATGCACCATGTTGACATTGCACCCCTATTTATCTTTTTCTTTCTTCTCTAAGGCATGACAATCTTAAGTTTTGCTACCCACCATTGTCAGCAATACATTTCCCAGTGAGGATTACATGGGCAATTTCAAACCATGTGATTGGCTAGTCCTTCGAAGATCTTATCTACACAAGAGGTGGGAAAATATCATTCACACAAGAATCGTTCGAGCCCCGTAGTCCCCGATAATCAAATTTTCTCCTATATTTTTAGGCAAATGTACTACTAGGCTTACCCAATCCGTTTTCTCCATTGGGTGAATCAATATTACTTCCACCATTTTTTCTACTACTACCTTTACCATTATCTTCATATGTGAGTTATGCCTATAAGGTTGCTTTTGATAGGTCATGCTCCTTCCTTTAGCTATATGCACATCTCTCCCAAGAGGGATCGACACCTTTAATTTCAAGGAGCTTAGTTGGGAACACATCTTCATAATCTCACAACAATTACTGAAATCTCTAAAATCTATTATCATCTCTAATAGTTCCCTATTGATACCAACTAAGGTGTTTCCAGTTGATTATATTTTCCACCTTTGCGTACTAGTTCATTATAGATTTTGTCTCTTTCCCTTTTCCTCTCATCTTACAACTTTAGTCTTCTTTTTGTTCATCCATATTCACATTGTGAAACTATTATTCCTCCTTATTCTCCGTAATTTGGTTCTTCGGCGGTGGTTCTATATGTTCCGGATCAAACAAGCCTCTCAATTCCAAGTCTTCTTCATTTTCTTCATTCGCCTAATTATTTTCATTGCTCCATATCCGATTATGAACACTTCAATACAAATTCCTTTCTTTCCAACGGTTGTCTACACTTGCTAATATTTTCCATGTAAGCCTTATCTTTGACATCATTCAGTTCATTTATATCTAGGGGACTCATGTTGTCTAGTCCTCCGTTACATGAGAATATTTTCATCTTCTTTAATGTTGCCTCAACAAGTTCTCATCCTTGAAGAAAAAGGATTGTGAAAAGTGTTGTTGTACCTATGGCCACATGTGTGTTTCACTTTCTTTTTGATGCCTTTTTGATGCATCTACCACGACTTAAATAGAGGTGTCGGATTCCCCTAAAAACATGTTCCAAGTATCATGGTTCAATCAATTGTTCTTTCCATAATCCTACGCAGTGTGTGACAAACATTGTCCATTGCCATGTTATTGTAAGAAACACTTCAAACCTTGCACGTGGCATTTCAATGCTTCTTCCTAGCTCGTATCACCTTATTTATGTGTGGCCCACCAAGTTGTTGCAATGCCTTTCGGGCATAGTTTAATGCATTAATCCTCATTTCCCATTGAAGCATATGACTTTGAAGAAAAAGGATTGTGAAAAGTGTTGTTGTACCTCTACGGCCACGTGTGTTTTTCACTTTCTTTTTGATGCATCTACCACGACTTAAATAGAGGTGTCAAATTCCCTAAAAACATGTTCCAAGTATCATGGTTCAATCAATCGTTCTTTCCATAATCCTACGCAGTGTGCGACAAACATTGTCCATTGCCATGTCATTGTAAGAAACACTTCAAACCTTGCACATGGCATTTCAATTGCTTCTTCCTAGCTCGTATCACCTTATTTATGTGTGGCCCAACAAGTTGTTGCAATGCCTTTCAGGCATAGTTTAATGCATTAATCCTCATTTCTCATTGAGCATATGACTTTGAAGTTTAATCACGAAGACATCCAAGCTCCTAATTCGAAAATAGTGGAATTTGTCTATTATTGGCATGTACCATTATCATGGGACGTTCATCATGTTCCTTATGCATCCAATGGTTTAAGTCTAGATCTCGAGTCCTCACCGATGGATGAAGTTGCTCCACCTAACAATCCACTTTCTCCTTTTGATTCAGTATAGTCTTGGGCTATCCACGAGACACCATATATTTTGTCCATTTTTGACCATGTATGTGACCTTACTAAAGGGGACCTATATCTATCCATAAAAAGATTTTTGACTTGCGGACGATGTGGAATCTAGATGGCCTTGCATTTTGGTTGTTCCACTTTCCTAATTCTCAATGCAATTTGGGGAAGAATTGTGCTTAGCTCTTCTCCTTTTTGTTAATGGTCTACCTTCTACTATCTCTCCATATCATATACACAAGGGGATGTTGGTTCTTTTGGGATTGTATTATGGATGATGCTCCACTTTGTTCAAAGTGGATTTACTACAATTGAATCCTCTAGGTGTGCTTCCATTTGATTGGTGAATGTGTTCATGTTCATCTTCCCATCATAGGCCAGCCTCTTCCCAATTAGCTCTAGATAATGGGTCTCGTCTCTTTTCATGTCTGTCATCTTGAAATCTCCTCTCAAGATGAGTTCCCCACCTTTATTTCAACATCCACTAAGCACTCAATCGGGATTGTATTTTGGATGATACTCCACTTTGTTCATCAAAATTACTACAATCGAATCCTCCAGTGCGCTTCCATTTGATTTGTGAATGTGTTCATATTCATCTTCCCGTCACACAGCCAACCTCTTCTGATTAGTACTAGATAGTGGGTCTCATCTCTTTTCATATCTATCGCCTTAAAATCTCCTCTCATGATGAGTTCCCCACCTTCATTTCAACATCCTTTAATCGCTCAATTAGGATTACATTATGGGCGTTGCTCCATTTTGTTCATTGGAATTGCTACAATTGAATCCTCTAGGTGCACATCCATTTGATTGGTGAACATGTTCATATTCATCTTCCCATCATAGGCCAACCTCTTCCCGATTAGCACTAGATAGTAGGTCTTATCTCTTTTCATATCTATCACCTTGAAATATATCTTTTCATACCTCTTTTCATATCTATCACCTTGAAATATCTCTTTTCATACCTCTTTTCATATCTATCACCTTGAAATATCTCTTTTCATACCTTTATTATTCGACATACCATACCAATTTTTCCATGTTGTGAGCTTTTGTTGCACTATCCAAAAGTGTTTTGAGAGGATTAGTCACATTCTGCAAGATATCCTCATCGTGCAACACATTCACCATCTTGATCAGGACGGCTAGGGTGAAAACCACACCTTCCTACTTGAGTATGCCCACTATTAGGTCATAGATTTGCGATTCTGTAGGCATAACATGTGAGGTGTAATATTCCCGATTTTTATAGATTTAAATAATGCATTTACTTCCTCCAATAGGGCTCTCCTATTTTTGTGTCCAGTATCTATCTGTTTGTTTGTGCTTTCATGATTTGGGGCTCTACGGGCATCTCTATCGATATTAGCCCTTGTTCCTTCTTTTCGAACCTTACCACATAGAAGTTTCTAAACTCTTTTGGCATTGTATGCACCATGTTGACATTGCACACCTATTTATCTTTTTCTTTCTTCTCTAAGGCATGACAATCTTGTGTTTTGTTTCCCACCATCGTGCAATACATTTCCAATGAGGATTACATGGGCAATTTCAAATCATGTGATTGGCCTCACCACATAAATAACAAACAATAGGTTGGTGTTGCTTTATCTTGGTCCATATCTACATTGTCGATAGTCGCCTTGATAGCCCCCATGGAAGACCCTACCCTTGTCGCTATTTGATAT
The DNA here is from genome assembly GCA_018340775.1 of Taxus wallichiana var. yunnanensis. Lineage (NCBI taxonomy): Eukaryota > Viridiplantae > Streptophyta > Pinopsida > Cupressales > Taxaceae > Taxus > Taxus wallichiana. The sequence goes on from CM031239.1 coordinate 446,558,487, forward strand.
CCCCCATATTGATTTACAATGGAGGTGCACATCCTATTAGGTGTTGTGGAGAGGTGGAGCCCATCCTCCTTGACATTGAGGTGATGGAGGATCTTGTATTCACCATGTTGACATTCCACTCATGTTTATCTTTTCTCTACTTCTCTAGGGAATGACAATCTTATGTATGATGGTGCAGCCACTCTATAGTTTGCTCAATACATTTATATTGAGGATTGCATGGATAATTTCGCACAATGCGATTGGCCTCTCCACATGAATAGAAAACAATAGGGTAGAATTATGGTCTTAGTCCCAGCTGGCTACATTGTTGATAGCCACCTTGATAACTATCTTGCCCTTATAGAGGACCCCACCCTTGTGGTTGATTGATATTACGATGGTGGAGCCCAATTCGGATGATTTTGAGGAGGAGGTGGTGAGCATATTAGGTGTTGTGGAGAAGGGAAGACCATCGTTCTTGATGCTAAGGTGAGGGAAGAGCCCAGCATCCTTTTGGTGCCATATCCACATCTTGCGCAAGAGATTGAGGATGTTGTTGGGGTTACGACTAGGCTTTGACCACAAACAGGTTTTGAGCTATGTCCCACAAGTCTTGTAAGTTCCAACAATCCTTAGATTCGCAAGTGGTGGATCAACAAAAATTGCAACCGAGCTCTAAGGTTAGCATACATAGTGTCGTAGCAAATGGTATTTCCCAATTAGATGTCCCCGAACTTTTCTTGTTAGCCTATGATGGCCCTCAATCCCACAATCTACGCACCATAAGGAAATATGGGATTTCTCTCTTTTAGAGATCTTCAATCCTTCTCATCACCATTGACAACTTTGCTTCAATTCGACACTCTTGATTGAACTATCCTCATAATCTTCAATATTTTCTACACAGTCACTTCAATAGCGTTTTCTTTCATCGCGAACTTGGTTTGGGCTATCGTAAACTGAATTTTACAGCCCAATCCTTCCACAAACCAGGTAGGTTTGCTCGAATCATCAAACATGAAGATCATCATATTCATCACATCCCGAAGATTGGAGATTGTACGCCATCATCAACTCACCAACCTTCTACATGATTTCTTTCAATTCGTGAATTGTCTAACTCGACACTTTTTTAAAAATTGAGGTTAAAGCATCCCTTACTTCTTTCGGGGCAGTTGTAGTTAGATCCTTCTTACGAGATGAAATCTAGAGACCTTCCCTACTGAGCTCCTTTGAGCTTGAACCTTTTATATTGTCGTTAGTGATGCCTTTGGCTCCCGCATTAGGTTACTAGTTAATAGATGATGTTCCAAGTCCGTTAAGGCATCATAAGGCTGCAAGGTGACATACATGTTTGGATTGTGCAACATTATGCTTATGCAAGAGTTACACTCTTGTGGTTAACGGATTTGTTGGGCATTCAACATGTTTGTGCGGGACTGGGACTAGTATAAGCAATTGTTTGTTTAGAGTAACAAGAAAAAGCACTTTGGGAGGCTAATCCTTCGAGTTCGAGAAAGGTGTACCCAAAATAGAAATGGAAGAGCTAGATAGGTTGACCATGTATTGTTGGCGCATGGAGTTGTCCATGAAATTGTTTGATATCAATTTGATTCTAGTTGCACTAGAGCTAGCTTGCATGCGAGGGACAACAATAAGTTCTAAGCTATCCTCAATGGGTAATGTACAAGTGACTGCATATAGATAGCAGTCTTGTTCTCTAGCTCTGCATGGGATTCTCCTTGTTCAACTTTCCTTCTTCAATGTCTATCATCAATCTGACGTATGCCAAATATCTTGTCATTGTTCAATGCTCAAATTGTTGAGCACAATTTCTTCTGTAATGGTACAGGCATGGTATGCATATCCTAGGGAGTAGGAGGAATTTACTGCTCTTAAATATCCCTTATACAGACATATAACAGCAATCTGATTTTTTTATTTAAAAACCCTTACAAAAAAACAGCAAACTAAAATCTTCAATTATTCCTCAAATATTATCAAACAGGAAATAAGGGGTAAAACGTCTAAAAATACTCTAGGAACATGAATTAGAGTATGCTAGTAAATATTGTTTCCCACAAAATTCTGAATTTATTTTCTTTATTTTTGCAACTGAAAATACAACAGTAAAACAGCTGACCATATGTTGCTATCCTAGGACAGATTAAAATATTAGGAAAACTCTAATAGTGAATGCTTGCCCTGAAATACCTACAACAGTCCCCACAAGGGATCACCACACTCTCTAAGGATTCGCTCAGCCCAAAAGTGGCCCAAAAACGATGCTGTTACACTTCCCAATGCTTCTCACACTAGTTGAAGATGCCCTGGCTGGAATAGGACTGGAAATATGCTCTTTGCTGTGTTCCCTAGCTGTTAAACCCCTAAAAAAAAGCCTTGAATTTATGCCCTAGTTTCGTAAAACTGATTGTTAGCTCAAGTATGATCTCTGAATGAGATCACCAATGAGAACTTGAGGCTTTTCATCCATAAATTTTGAATACCAATGAAAAATTTTGTCCTCACTAGCTGCAATGTTGAAGCACAAGCTTAACACCCAAAAATCTGAAATGATATGATCAAAAGAGTGTCCACAATGACCCCCATCGACCCCCTTTTATGCATTTGCAAGGCACAAATCTCAAGAAAGAACTCCCAAAGGGGTTGACCCATGTCTAATTGGCTGTTATCTTTCACTTTATGGCTAATCATGTCTATTTTGATGTTGACTTGGCCTTTTAAAAAGCCACTTTCTATTTTAATGATATAATCATAAGTTGCTTTTATAAAAATAATATAAAGTTGCTTTGGCAACTTAAGTCATACCACTAAATTACTCCCCTTGCAACACCCCTAAAGCCCACAGAAATCAAATTTGGGTCGAGGGTTTTCTGAAGAACTAATTTTGAGAAGGGGACATTACAGTCCTCCCCTCCCATAATTGCTTGCCCACAAGCAATTGCAAGTTTGGATGCTCAAGAATTGTTGTGCCTTCCCATGTCTATAGTTCCATGTAACTCATCAATCCTAGGTATGGGGTATCTATTTTTGATGCTCTTCTTATTGAATACCACGTACTCAATGCACATCCACATAGTCTCATCCTTCTTCTTCCCTTTGACCATCGACTAGAGCTAGGCCTTATGTATCCCATCTCCAAAAGCTCTTTGATAGCTTTCTCGATCTCCTCTTTGTATGCTCTAGGATGGTGGTATGCGTGGTTATTACCGCTTTAATCTCGGGCTTTAACTCAATGATAAGCTCAAAATCCTATATCCAGTGGAAGACCATGAGGAAGACTATTGAAGACCTTGGTGTGCTTGTCAATTATGGGCTCCACAATTTGATCCGTCGAACTCGCCAAACATTTTGCTTCCGATGAAATTTTCCCTCTATGGCAAGCTATTTCCATTCTTTTTGTTGTCACTATCATCATGGGTGCTCCATTGGTCATACCACGAAGCACTATTGCCTTGCTTATTGATCTGAATTTCAGCTTCATGGTTCGGTAATTTTGTGTGAACTCACTTAGAGAATGCAACCATTTGCACCCCTAGGACTATGTTCATTTCACCAATGCCCACCACATAGAAATCATCTTCAATCTTATGCTTCCTAGAGATATTTTTATTTGTACCTTCTTTGTGCAAGGGAAGGTGAATCCATCAACCACAGTCACATTGAAACCTTTGAAGTCCTCCGCCCTTTGTAGCCCCAATCTAGTGACCAAATCAGCATCAATAAAATTGTGGGTTGCCCCACTATCAATCAACACAAAGTGACTTTCTTACCATACAATTCACCTCTCACTCTTAAAGGGTGATATCTAGGAGCCCCGGATAGTGTGGCAAGTGTTCTTTCCAGCCACTCAACCTTTTCTTGTTTTTCCCGCACTTCTTCTTTTGGTTCTTCCTCTTTTTCTTCTTCTCCTCCATCCGACACTACCTCAATGTAGTGATCTTGCCCTTTGCCAAGGCAACGATGACCCGGTGTCCATAGGTCTTTTAGATCTTTACAAGTGAAACACAAATTTCTCCCCAAGATAGTTTGGCAAGTGTTCTTTCTGCCCACTCAACCTTTTCATGTTTTTCCCGCACTTCCTCTTCTAGTTCCTCTTTTTCTTCTTCTTCTTCTCCTCCTCCATCCAACACTACCTCAATGTAGTGATTTTGCCCTTTAATCAAGGCAACGATGACCCGGTGTCCATAGGTCTTTTAGATCTTTACAAGTGAAACACAAATTTCTCCCAGGATAGTTTGGCAAGTGTGCTTTCCGCTCACTCAACCTTTTCTTGTTTTTCTGCACTTCCTCTTCTTCGGTTCCTCTTTTTCTTCTTCTTCTTCTCCTCCATCCGACACTTTGCCTCAATGTAGTGAACTTGCCCTTTGCCATAGGTCTTTTAGGTCTTTACAAGTGAAACACACATTTCTCCTCCTCAACTCATTCCTTATATCCACTTCTTTGTTTGTCTTTGGCAGCTCCTTTTACTACACATTACCTTGTTCAAATGGCCTTCTTTCTTGTTTTTCCTGCACTTCCTCTTCTAGTTCCTCTTTTTTTTCTTCTTCTTCTTCTTCTCCTCCATCCGACACTACCTCAATCTAGTGAACTTGCGACACTACCTCAATGTAGTGATTTTACCCTTTGTCAAGGCAACGATGACCCGGTGTCCATAGGTCTTTTAGATCTTTACAAGTGAAACACAAATTTCTCCCAGGATAGTTTGGCAAGTGTTCTTTCCGCCCACTCAACCTTTTCTTGTTTTTCTTGCACTTCCTCTTCCGGTTCCTCTTTTTCTTCTTCTTCTTCTTCTCCTCCATCCGACATTGCCTCAATGTAGTGAACTTGCCCTTTGCGAGGCACCGATGACTCGGTGTCCATAGGTCTTTAGGTCTTTACAAGTGAAACACGCATTTCTCCTCCTCGGCTCATTCCTTGTATCCACTTCTTTGTTTGTCTTTGGCAGCTCCTTTTACTGCACATTACCTTGTTCAAATGGCCTTCTTTGTTGGCCATATGGGGTTGTCCTTGGTTTCCCAGAAGGTGAAGTCCTAGGCTTCCTCAAAGGAACATACCCTTTGTTTTCCAAAAAGCGGAAATTTTCCCTTAGGGGATCAAATGCCTTTTTGATGGCTTCTTGGAGTGAACAAGGGTTGAAAGCCTTGACCAAGCCTTTGAGTGGATCAACCAAACCTTCAACAAATAATACCACGAGCCTCCTTTCGGACACATCCAGTACCATCACTGAAACTCAACCTCATAATCATCCACTTTGTTTCAGCTACGCTAACTCCCTAAAATGGATCTTTGGATCAGCACTATCAAACCTCTCAATCAACCTCCTCTTACCGAACTCATCATAGGAATTGATGAGGTTGTGCCCTGGGTGATCAACTGTGATACCACCACTCATTTGTTAGGCCCTCAAGATGTAAAGCTCCAAACTTGATGGCATCGTCTTCCATCATAGGCCGAAGAGAAAGGTATGTATCCACCTTTTGGATCTACGTTTGAGTTGTGCTATTCATAGATTCATCATATGTAGAAAGTGTGAGCTTCCCCAAATCTTGTTGAAGATTCTTCTAATTATTTTGGGGTCTAGGATCAGCCCTAGGTCCCGTTGATGGCGAATCACAACACCCCTGAATGTCTGCAACTCGATGGGTTGAGACTCTCAGTGCGATTGCATAACATGGAGCTTTTCCCAAGTGTGGGACCTTGCGAAAACGGAAAAGCTCTCCGATGAAGGCCGGTTCCTATTCCTCTGTTCAGATGCACACGTAAAAATGCAGAGGGTTTACTCAAAACCTAAACTAACTTGCCAAGGAGACAGGGTAAGAAGATGCATAAAATAAAACCTAAACTACAAAGGTGATGCACCGAGGAATGAAGAACACCTATCTTGCCAATAAACACAAACCATAAAAATGCAATGCAAGATCATGCATAGATAACTAGATTTGCAATGAAAGATCAAGAGGATGCAAATGAACACAGAGAGGGTTGAGAATCATCCACAGACATGCATTATTTGCTCCAAAGATTGATACAACACACTACAAAATGCCAAGAGGCAAAGTTGCATTACAGTTTTTAATGGGAGGTTTGAACTCCACAAATTCACCTGCCAAAGAGAAGAAGGGAGGGGCAAAACAAGAATGTCCAACCTTTAGAAAGAAGCCCCTCCTTACAATTTATAGGAAGAATGAGAGAGGGAAGAGAGAGAAAATCCAAATCTACCCCAACCACCTCCAAGTTGCATTTAATTTATCTCATTATGGTGGTAGGTGAGAACCCTAGCAAACTTAAAAAGTGGCGAACTGTATTTTGCATTTTTAAGAACTTGTTCCCACCCAATTAAAGATATCCAGTTGTAGTTGGACAGAGGACCTCGTAAGCTTTCCAAAAAGTCCAACCTTGCGTGAATCCGAGCTCCCTGTGAAAAGTTATGGCCATCTGAATATTTGGGTCAGGGTCTGCTTCCTGTCAGCGCTCAGAATGTTGCGCCTCCTGAAGGTGCGCCATAGGCGCATCCATATTCATGTCGACATACCCTTACGTGCGCCAAGGCGCGAATTCTGTCATGTCGACATTCTGTGTCATGCGCCCTTTACATGCACCAAGGCGCGACTTCTGCCATGTCAACACTCTCTACTGCGCCAAGGGCGCATCCATTTTCGTGTCGACACCTTCTGTCGTGCGCCTCTTACCTGCGCCAAGGGCACATCCATTTTCATGTCGACACCTTTTGTCGTGCGCTTTTACTGCGCGAGGGCGCATCCATTTTCGTGTCGACACCTTTTGTCATGCGCCTCTTACCTGCGCCTTGGGCGCATCTATTTTCGTGTCGACACCTTCTGCCGTGCGCCTCTTACTGCGCCTTGGCGCCGCAGCCATTTTCGTGTCGACACCTTCGCCGTGCGTGCGCTCTTACTGCGCCTTGGCCGCATCCATTTTCGTGTCGACACCTTCGTCGTGCGCCTCTTACCTGCGCTTCGGCCGCTTGGGTGACGCAATAAAAATCGGGCTCTGAGTTTCTTTGATTTCCATATTCTTCTGTTTGCCTATATCTACCCGGGGGGGAGATATTTACAACAGTCCCTTTTTGTTCCTCTTTAGCTGCATGAAGTTGGTGAGGGACATTTCTTCCTTGATTTCTGGTGGAAGAGTCTTGTACTCTGCATAACTGGCAACAATATCATCCATCACTGAATGTTGCACCTCCACCTCAGGTATGACTTCCTCTCTACGAAAGAAAATTAGGTTGAAAAGGCCTAGTTACATATCCAACTATTCTCTATGTAAGAGGAGTGTTGTTGTTGGCTCCTAAAGTACTTCCCTCACCATTGGGAGGTTGGGATGCATTCATCCCCTACATGGTGCGAACCATCTCAACCATCATATCTGCCATACGCTCTTGATTTTGAGCAAATCTCTCAAATCTAACACAATCTGCATCTGGATCATCCATATTATTATGTCCTAGTTGTTCAAATCCTTCTAGGGATGCTTTGCACCTTTTCCTTTCTCTCTGTGCTAATATCTAAACTCTCAGTCACTGCCCACCATGTAGAAGAACCTGCAGACAACTCAATCCCCACAACTGACAAGGAGATTGCTCTGATACCATTGAAATATCCCTTATAGGAAAGATCTCTAAAATTTTGGTTATTCACAAACCCTTATACAAACATATAACAATCTGATTTTTTACTTTAAAACTCTTACAAAAACAGCAAACTGAAATCTTCAATTATAATATCATCAAACGGAAATACCCGCAAAGAGCAAAGCATCTAGAAATACTCTAGGAACATGAATATGCAAGCAAATAATTTTTCCCACCAAAGTCTGAATTTATTTTATTTATTTTTGCAACTGGAAATACAACAGTAAAACAGCTGACCGTATGTTGCTAGAATTGAAGGAAGAAAGGATGAAGAGGCTATCCTAGCATAGATTAAGATCTTAGGCAAGATCTAACACTGAATGCTTGGCCTGAAATACTTGCAACAGTCCCCACAAGGGGTCGCCACACTCCTCTAGGGGGTCGCTCAGCCCAAAAGTGGCCCAAAAATGCTGTTGTTACACTTCCCAATGCTGCTCACACTAGTAGATGGATGCCCTAGCTGGAATAGGACTGAAAATCTGCTCTTTGGTGTGTGCCCTAGCTGTTAAACCCTGAAAACAGCCTTGAATCTGTGCCCTAGCTCCGTAAAACTGATTGTTAGCTCAAGTATGACCTCTGGATGAGATCACCAATGAGAACTTGAGGGTTTTCATCCCCAAATTTTGAATACCAATGAGGGTTTTTGTCCTCACTAGCTGCAATGTTGAAGCACAAGCTTAACACCCAAAAATCTGAAATGATATGATCAAAAAAGTGTCCACAATGACCCCCATCGACCCCCTTTTATGCATTTGCAAGGCACGAATCTCAAGAAAGATGATGCAGGAGCATCATTTTGATTATAGTTAATTTTGGCTTTCCTTATATTTTTGGTTTGAGTAGAAGTTTAATAGGTCTATTAGGTGTTTCTGGGTAGTTCCATAGTCTCCATGTAGTCTTCATGGGTATTTGAGAATCCTTATGTAATTTCCCTCCTACAATGGGCTTTTAAAATTTGAACTCTAAATACTATGTGAAGAGATGGGATGTGAAATGTAGAGGTGGCTACTAATGTAAAAGGTCCATATAGTCCTCATGAAGAGAAATTAAGTGTTCTTAACCTTGGTTTTGGGTTGTCATGACCTATGGTCATCTTAATTATCTTGGTTAAGCCTCTAACTACCTTTTCTTCAACATAAGGAAGTGAGATTCGAAGGCAGAGAGTAGTTATTGCTATTGGGAAGGTGTTTCAAGAAGTGAGAGTATGTGGAGGAGGCATTAGGAAGTTCAGGAGGTCTGCAAGTATCAAGGAAGAATTGTAACAAATCTCTTGAGCAAATAAAATGGTGAAATTCATATAATCTTGTATTTATTCTGCAAAGTAAGCATTCTTGTATCATGTGTGTGTAAAAGTGTTTATGGACTGTGAGTTGATTGAGGAAGATAGACAGTTTGTTAGTGTCAAAGTTAAAAGGAAATCAAGAAACTCTGTATTTCAACTAATTTGTCATTTGAGGCAAAGATCTTTAGATGAAATAAATTTGAGTATTTTAATGTTAGTTGACTGTTGCATGTCCTATTGAGAAAGGTAACAAGAATGAGTGATCATGCAAGCTTCTGAACACTGTCAAGTCATGAATGTAAAATATATTGGAGGTAAATTAATCATACTCAGAATCTTAGAAAAGAAGGTGAGACATAAGGTAGAGTTACATGTCTTCACTTTTGACTGAATAAGAGTTGTTGATATGTTACGAACTAATAAAAAGTGCAAATGAAGTTGGTGGTGATGGTCAAGATGGTCAAAGAAACCCCTTACGAATATTGAGTGTCTAAAACCCTAAGCTCTGTTTTACAGTCAAATGGGAGACTAAGTGTTCAAAAGATTATAGTGAAACTAAAACCCTGTGAATTGTCATGCAAAGGAGAGTATCAGGAGGTGAAGTGTGGAATGGTAATGTGCCTTGAGTGTTGAACAAACCACGAGAATCTTGTAGACCTAAGTTGAATTTAAAATGTAACTCACTGTTCTGCAGTATACAGTCCAGGGCTAGGAGGTGGAAATTTAGTTATAATGTGAATTAAAACCCTTGAAAAGTCTCTAACTTTGTAGAATGAAGTAAGACGGTGGAACACAGGTGTGCTAGAAGTTTCAGAAAGATTTGAGTGAGGCAAGGGTGTCAAATCCTTACCAGTATACCTGATTTTCTGAGTATTACCCTGTTGAGGGTTTGTAAGACAAACTGAGATCTAGTTTTTATTCCTTCTTAGAAGATGGTGAGAAAACTATTATAGTTGAAGGAAGAAGGTAATGTGTGAGTGACAATAGAGGTTAAGTGGGATAGTAGAGGTTGAGGAACAAGAAACTCAGATTACTTTGTCATGCAATACCCAGTTTTGAGGGTTTAGGAGAAAGAGGTTGTGAAAATACAAAATATCAAGCTATGGGGAACTGTGCAAGGTACTAAAGGCCTAAGGTAGGAGAATAAGGTGAGTATGAAGGTACAAGAACCTTAGAGAGATCTCAGAAGTATTAACTACAAGTCTACAACCAAAGAAAGGTACAGTCATCAAGATGGGATTGTACTGAAGGCCTAGGGTAGGAGAATAAGGTGAGTATGAACGTACAAGAACCTTAGAGAGATCTCAGAAGTATTAACTACAAGTCTACAACCAAAGAAAGGTACAGTCACCAAGTTGGGATTGTACAACTAAGTCTAATCAGAGTTGTCAGGACCTTGTAAAGTAAGCTCGTGAAATAGATATGAATCAAACAAATTGAAGGGGAATTCTTAAGGGTGTGAATGAACCTTGATGAAGCTTGAGCAGTCTAAGGATCATCCAATAAGGAGAAATGCTCAACTGACCTGTTACAGTATATCAAGGAACTTGTATAGAGTAAACAAACTTTGACATAAACATACCATGAATAAGATTAGAGGAATGATTGAGTAAGAATGATGGTAATGTAAAGGAAAGTGTAAGTTGATGAGAGACAAAGACGGGATAAAGAGTTATCAAAGACATTGAACAATGAATGTACAGTCCTAAGGAGAAGCCTTAAAAAAACTAAAAGTGGAATAATAGTAAGTTGATGAGATAAGGGTATGAAAACTTAGGGGAAGGCTTGGACATGTTGTAAATAAGGAATTGAAAGTGTTTCAAGAGGTTAGAAACAGTGGGAAGATGCAAAACCCTATTTTAGTCCTTGAAACCTAGCTATATGCTAATGAAGATCTAGAAAGAAGGAAAATGATGTTGGGAGAGATTGGTAAAGAACTAGACCTTGAAATTTTGCACAAAGCACAAATGAAATAATGGGTATCCAAATCTACTTCCACTTTTGCATGAAAATTTGTGGTTGGTTCTGTACATGGTGATTTGCACAAAACCAGGGCTAATTGGGAGATTTGCCAAGAACGGTAAAAAGAGTATTAAATGAAAATAGGTAAAGCGTTGATGGGTGAAACTTGGTAGACACTTGAAAGGGGCAAATGGGTACTCTAAAAGTTTACCAATGAGTTATGGAACAAAGAAACGAGGAATTTATGCTCAGATATGCAGTTTAGGAGGGCTAGTAGAAAGTATGAATGTCTAGAGTGAGTTTGAATGAAGTTGAAGACTTGAAACTTTTCCAAGCATGTGATCATGATTGTATGGTGATTTTAGACTAATCTAAATCATTCTTGAGCTTTGAATCATTGTATATATCAAGTTCGGGTAAAAGAGCAAGTTTTGTGCTTTGAGAAAAAGTGAAAAACATGGATGGATTTTGAATGTTGCTTTCAAATGATTGTTCTAACTTGTGTGAGTTGTTATCTGTCTTGATCCTTTACATCAAAAGAACTCTCAAAGGGGTCGACCCGTGTCTATTTGGCTGTTATCTTTCACTTTATGGCTATCATGTCTAGTTTGATGTTGACTTGGGCTTTTTAATAAGCCACTTTCTATTTTAATGACATAATCATAAGTTGCTTTCACAAAAATAATATAAAGGCGCTTGGGCAACTTGAGTCATACCACTTAATTACTCACCTTGCAACACCCCTAAAGCCCACGGGAAGTCAAACTTGGGAAGGGGGATTACATGTTCACTGCATGTATTTATATGTTGTGATTAGAATCAATTTTTTTTGTTTGCACTCCAAACTTCTTGTAGACTTAATTGTTTCATATAAAACTCACTACACTATTCTACTTCTCTGGTCTCTTCATCTTTCTCAGTCACTCAATCTCTCTCCCTTCCAAGCGCAGTCTCCTTTTGCATTGTTCCTCACCACTCGATTCTTCTCTTCCCTCATCTGCTTCAGCCTCTACTAAGGGTTGGCTTTCCTCTTTCCTGATGCGCTTTTTCTACATTAGTCCTACTCACAGCAATCTTCAATGGTCCTCTAAGGGAGCTTGATGTTCCCCATCTTCTATATTGCCTCAAATCCAGTTGAGTTTTAGCCAGCTTCCTTTTTCTTTTATTTGATTCTTTCCAGGCCTCTACAGGCCCCCATTTACCATAATTTGCTTACCCTTCCTCCAAGTCCAAGGAATCCTCCAAGTTTGAGGAATTTGTGCTCAAACTAGAAGTGGAATAACTAGGTAGGTTGGCCTTGTATTTTTGGCTCATGGAGTTGTCCACAAAACTGTTCGATATTGGTTCAATTCTAGTTGTACTGGAGCTAGCTTGTGTGTGAGGGACAAGAGTAGGTTCTGAGTTATCCTCAATAGGTAATGTATGTGTGATTGATAGTAGTCTTGTTCTCTAGATATGCACAGGATTCTCCTTGTTCCGCTTTCCTTCTTTGATGTCTCTCATCAATCTTATGTATGCCAAATATGTTGTCATTGTTCACTGCTCAAACTGTTCAACACAATTTCTTCCTGTAATGGTGCGGGGTATGCAAATCCCAGGGAGTAGGGGAAAATTTCTGTTCACTGCATGTACTTATCATATGTTGGGTTTAAAATCATTTTTTTGTTTGCACTCCAAACTCCTTATAGACTTAATTGCTTCATACTCCTTGTAGACTTAATTGCTTCATAAAATTTTCACTACACTATTCTACTTCTCTAGTCTCTTCATCTTTCTCGGTCACTCGGTTTGTCTCCATTCCAGAGACATACTCCTTTTGTATTGTTCCTTGGTCACTCTTTTCTTCTCTTCACTTGGCTACTTCAACCTCTACTAGGGATTTCTTCCTCCTTCCTCGTGTGTTTTCCCCCTTACTCCTACTCATAATAATCTTCGATGGTCCTCTAAGGGAACTTGATGTTCCCCATCTTCTATATCGCCTTATCTCCTTTTGAGTTCAGCTAGCTTCCTTTTTCTTCTATTTGATTATTTTCAAGCCTCTCAAGGCGTCATTTACCTCGATTTGCTTCCCCATCCTCCGAGTCCAAGGAATCCTCCAAGTCCGAGGAATCTGTACTCAAACTAAAAGTGGAATAGCTAAGTTGGTTGACCTTGTATTTTTGGCTCATGGAGTTGTCCACGAAACTGCTGGATGTTAGTTCATAGTTGTACTTGACCTAGCTTAGATGTGTAGGACAAGAGTAATTTCTAAGCTATCCTCAATGGGTAATGTACACAAGACTACATATGATGTAGTCTTGTTCTCTAGATCTGCATGGGATTCTCCTTGTTCCACTTTCCTTCTTCGATGTCTCTCTTCAATCTTATGTATCTTATGCCAAATATCTTTTCATTGTTCACTATTCAATCCGTTCAACATAACTTCTTGTAATGGCATGGAGGATGCATATCTTAGGGAGTAGGGGAAATTTCCTATTCTTTTCACGTACTTATCATATATTGGTTTCAAATCAATTCTTTTTCGCTTTATCTCCAAATTCCTTGTAGTGTTAACTGCTTCATAAAATGCTCACTACATTGTTCTACATCTCTAGTCTCTTTGTCTTTCTAAACATGGATTAACATTAATGACTTGTGCTTGTTAGTACGGTATAAAATCCTCTACCCTCTGCTCATTTGACGTGGGTAGAGTGGTTTGTTGCGCTCACACCAATATGCATCTATTCACTAAACTTAAAGGGGATGCACTCATTTAAAGGCACCTACCCTCGCCTCAATCAATTTGTTCGATGTCACTCCCCTCCCCTCTACTTCCTCAACTTCAACATCCTCCTCTTGAGGTAGAGGAGGATGTCATCTAAGAGCCTCCTAGCTATTCAATCATGGCTTAGTATGAGCGTGCTCGTTATCCTTGCTTGTCCCAGCATGAACACATAGGACAGCCTGGTGAAATGAGAGTTGAGGTCCTTTCCTGTATCAAGGACTTCCCACCTCATTGAGGACTACTCTATTATATATGTCATATATCCTCCTGGATTATATATGTCATATATCATTAGCACATGAATCATATTCAAACTCTCAAAGTATACACCCTTTTCCATCCAACATCAATAAAATAAAAAAGACAATTTATTGCTCTTGAATGGTATGTATTCCCTCTCTTTCACCTAAATGAAATAATGGGGAAGTGGAGTAAAATGATCTTAGTACATCTAGGTCAAGTGGAGTAAGCCACAAGAAATCCTATCCATTCCAAGGTAGAGTGAGGTGGGTTCATTTCTCACAATCCGTGGAGTGTTGTGTCATTGGTTCTTTGCCGATTGATTGTTGGTGTAATACAAAGATGCTCTATTGTTGGCTTTCCCACCTATTGGTCAATCTAGAGAACTTAATCCTAGCTGAACAGCTCCTAGTTTCTCCTAGATCCAAGTGGATTGAATCTCGACCACTTATCTTACTCACTTGGTTCTTCCAAACAAATGCATCTCTCTATAGCTCTATAGCCAACCACCGGAGAAACTCATAATCAATAAAAGTATCAATAGGGTTATGGACCACACTTTGCCAACAAAAATGATTGAATGATTCCTAATTCTATGGGCCACACTCGGATATTCATCATTTGCTCACTCAATCAAGTATGGAAAGGAAATGTACCAATTTTGGATCCGAAGATATAGGGGGAATGTATGGTAGTTAGAAGTTGGCATAAGTTAGAATAGCTCGCATCCACGTGTAACGACTTACATGTGCTAAGTGTGCATATCGTTGCCTCTTCTCAAAACTTCTCTCCATAGTGGACTAACAAGCCATGTTATAGTTGGATTGCATTGGTGGCCCATTGAATGCCATCGAAACTATTATAATTTTTGCTTCGTTCGACGAAGAAGTCTCTTCCCCATTAAATTGAATTTTATGATGACATTGAACATCCATCTAACTACTTATCAAAACTAAGGACTAACATAATGTATCTACAAAGGTGGGCCATTTCTATGGGACCAAGTCTCTCAACCACTTAGAAATTCCAAGGCTTCAATGATATGCCAATGCCTAATATCATCAAACTAGTCTCCTCTTGAGAGAATGCCCACAACTCATAAGCAACACAACTCGTGTATCTTAATGTCATATCTATGTGGTTGACATAATTTACTTACACTACCTCACTACTACACCTCATGATTATTACTCTAGTAAGAATGCCCTCACTTCTATAACTATAATATGATCAAAATCAAATCTATTATGTTAGGTAGACGTTGGCATTGACATTGAACCACTCCTCAACCAACCAAATAGGTTGATCTAAAAACACCAACACCTATGAATGGAATGCATCATCAATC
The DNA here is from genome assembly GCA_018340775.1 of Taxus wallichiana var. yunnanensis. Classification (NCBI taxonomy): domain Eukaryota; kingdom Viridiplantae; phylum Streptophyta; class Pinopsida; order Cupressales; family Taxaceae; genus Taxus; species Taxus wallichiana. Next base: position 446,573,737 of record CM031239.1, read on the forward strand.
ACAAATAGAAAAAGATTAGGGATGAATAAAAGAGGTAGTTGTTCCTTTATGATGGATGTATGACCTCTACATCCGCCACCAACGTTCACAAGCTATCTTTGCGATCAAGCGAGCCGACAACAAGTCTTTGTGCAATGTTTTGAGTCAGCGTAAGTCAATACTAGCAAAGAGTTGAAAAGAGGTTGTGTGCTTTCGTCCCCCATTGGGAAGGGGGCGGTGGGCATCGTCTGTGCGGTGTCGTGCGGGAACATTAGAGCGATCTTGTTGGTCTTTGACCTTGGGAGGGATTTTCTTTGTAATCATTTGAGTAGTCGCGAGCATTATCGGTTGTGCCCGACTCGGTGGTTGTGTGTATTTGGCGTGAGCCTATCTTATTGTACTTTGGGATGTTTTGTCCCTGTGAGAGTTAATAAGAATTACACTTTCTCCCAGCTGTATAGTGCATTGTGTGTTTGCTCTTGTTCTTAGAGTAGATTTCCTTACATTGCATGTTCTATTGTGCTTCCGCATTAAACCCATTGAAAATACAAAAAGAATACCATTGTGTTGTGTGTGTTCTTGTGCAAGTAAACACTGTTAGGTGTAGTCCGTAGCTCTCGTGAGAGTTCCTTCTTCGCAAGGACTTGAAGCGAGCTAGCGGTGCCACACGGTTATAGCTTAGTCACGCCGGACTCGTGACATAAGTCGTGGATGGAGAGGAATGACATAGATAAAACATGTGGAAGCATCGTTTATTATATGCATGATATGACAAATGATTGGTAAATGGATGTGTAGCTTGACCCTCTCCTAATAGGCTATATATAGATAATGGGCAAGGTATAGCTCTATATAGTCAACATCTAATATATGGTGCAAGGATGAGGATCCCCATGTTGGCTTCAAGACCTCGACCATGAGGATAAAAGGCCTATGCCTTTAAATACTATAACAATGTCAAGTAATGCCATAGTCCGGTCCTCGGATGGTGCAAGACTATAAATAGTGAATAGTACACTACATCGATAATAAAGGTCAAGTGTGGAAATGACTTGGCCTATCGAGTGCAATGGACATCGATGCCCATCAATTTAAGGTATGAGATGACTTGTGTCCATCAATTAATGTTTGAGATGACCTTTCTAGAGCATATAATCATCATCATTGATCCCACAATGCAATAATGATGACAAATGATCCTTCTTACTCAAACAATCTTGTGTAATCCCCAAGCCGTTTGATCCCCTTTACTAAAATAGAGGATTATTCTATGCAGTTAGGTATGCAAAGAAACTCATCCATTGTGCAACTTATATAAGAGAGATAACACATGAGAGATGAACCGTGACTCGCCTATAACGTGGAACAAAGTAGATGACCGCTCCCCATCATTGAGTAGATTGATCCTTCAATGGGTCATGGAGATCCTCGGTGAAGTAAACTACAATTGACCATTGGATTATTTCATTCAAGGTGAGGGGATCAAGGCACAACGAATTGTTATCACCCTATAGAAATTCGCATACAGCTAAGACGACGCTACAATATTAATTAATGTTCTCTTCTCACTTACTTCCCAATTCACTATGAATTAGAATGATTCCCTAACACTTAAGAGGGGGAAGAACAATTCATCTAAGGAGGGGAAATGGATCAAAGAGATCTAATTGGCATCCCTTCACAGTGTAATAACACGGGAAGCGTCATGTTGACAGTTCCCTAAACCACATAAGCAAGTAGAGTGAATAACTTTATACATATTTTCTTCGCTTAAATGTTTTAGTTGGAATGATTCTCATATAATAAGGCAATTGCTAGTGTGTGGTGAGGGAAGGCCCAATAATTCCTTTACAAAACGGTAAAGTTGATGTAAGGCAAGTTGGAGCTAAATCAATTCTTATCTATTAGTGAACTAAGGGAAGGCAAGTTGGTGCTTGATCAATTCCTATCTATAAATGAATAGCTCGAAGGAGGATAGGATTAAAAACCCTATCAGTAGGAGTATATCATCCTAGTTCATCATTTCGGTGAAAATCATGTTCCAATCAAGGTTCATAGACTAGGTTGTCAAAGGCAACAACTCGTAACAAGTGGCCTTAATCATTCTCACTAAGACACATGTTACATCATGCTATAAGTAAACGCACCAAGAGACTCCCTCCATCAATGTGGGATTCCTTGCTTTATTATTTGGAGTAGGATTTCGCTTAATATTTGGGGTAGGTTTTCCTCGTTCTGAGTCTCCTACCTTATGAGTAGAGGTATCGTGGAGTCCCATGCATCATGAGTAGAGGCACCAAGAGGCTCCTCTCCTTCATCGATGTAAGATTCCCTCTTTTACCGAAGGATCTATTTTGTAGGTCAAGTCCCTACTTTATGATTAAAGGCATCAAGGAGCTTATCGGTTGAGATTATCCCTCCTTTGTCAAAGGGGATTCAAGTGCTTTATCGTGCTAGTGCCTTCGCCTTTATTATCGTAGTGCGTAAATTCCCTCACCTCAACCCCCAAAAGCATTTAGTTGGTGGCTCGCGTAGTGGTCGAGACCTCCCCCTCATCCGCTAATTCCTCGATCTCCCTAGCATTAGCATATAATTAGTCACGTTAGCTCACATGTCAACTATATATAACCAACTTTCTTTGTTGAAACATATATTTCTAATTTCTAAAGGCCATGGAGTGCCTCCCCTTCTCCGCCATAGGTGTTTATCCCTTCTTCGTCATTGGAGTGGCTAAAGGCCTTCGATCTCTCCTCTCTAGTGCATTCCCTCATTTTATGAGTGGAGGCCTCAAGGACTACCTTCCCATCCTTTTCTATCCCTTCTTTGTCATTGGATTAGCTAAAGGCCTTCGATCCCTCCTCCCTAACGCCTTCACTCATTTTATGAGAGATTGGAGGCCTCGGGGACTAACCTCCCATCCTTCGTAAACACCCTCCATGGTTGAGGAGTCTCCTTTATATGACAAGAGGCATTTCATGAATAATGGCATCGAGAGTACCTTCTACTCCTTTAATGTAGGAGAAGCTTTCCCTCCCTTTTCAAAGAGTTCCATTTGTCAAAAGAGATGTTCTCACCTCCATGTGTTGATTCCCATCCTTTGTTGTGGATTTCAATCGCTCCTTCGCTAGGGTAGCAGCCCGCCCCTTTCTCCCAACACTCCTTAGTCGGTGCCTATATATAATAGCCTCCTCTTGGTCCGTCTCCTTGGTCGATGGAGTGCTTAAGGGACCTCCTACCCCTCCTCAACCCCAACCCTAGAATAAAGGGAGGTCAAGTCATCTCTTGTTTGTTGAGAAAGACTATATAGAGATAATTGAGACTTTAAGCCCTTCCCCTCCTTCATTAAGGTCTATCTAAAGTATCAAACTCTTATTCTTTGCAAGCTTCTATCAAATATAATCCTTCCCCTTCGCGAAGGAAGTTCCAAATATATATATGCCACACTGCAACATACGGCGAAGTGCCTAACTACAAATAGCCCTCAATCTCTTGGGTATGCCATTAACCAAGTACTTCGCTCAAGCCCTACATTAGGGACATTCCAAAAAGGCCCTATGTCGAGAGCATCAAAAGAGGCCCTTTGTTAGGGAGTTCCTAAAGGCCCAACTATAGATGCACTTGACTCGCCCTACCCTACCTTAGCCTAACCTATAATAGCAGTGGGAGGTGGTCAAGCCCTATCTCATTGGTTGACAAGACTACCGATTATATAGCCTAACTACAAATAGCCCTCAATCTCTTGGGTATGCCATTAACCAAGTACTCCGTTCAAGCCCTACATTAGGGGCATTCCAAAAGGCCCTATGTCGAGAGCATCGAAGAGGCCCTTTGTTAGGGAGTTCCTAAAGGCCCAACTATAGATGCACTTGACCCTAGCCCTACCGTACCTTACCCTAACCTATAATGGCAAAGTGGGAGGTGGTCAAGCCCTATCTCATTGGTTGACAAGACTACCGATTATATAGCCTAGTCATCCTCGATCTATTAATCAATACCATCTGAAATATATATATATATATATATTATTAAGGAATACCACCTATATATAGCCATTTGGCCTCAAGCATAGAATATAAGAATCATGACCATCCCCCTCAACTTGCTTTCCCGAACATAGCTTAAGGCTAGTAACTCAATTTATCGATCTAAGCCCTCACCAGCCTCAACACAACCCTATCCTCTTCCCAACCTCACCATATCCAAGCCTATAGTAAAAGGGGAAGGGGAAAGGTGCTCTTCCATTAGTCAAACAGGGAGCTCCTCCCCTCGTACCCAACCCTCTAACCGTAGAGACGTGTAGTTGAGTAATTTCCTATTGGTTAAGTCCTCCTTCATTAGGGTAGAGCATCCCCTCCGTTGTACGAGAGGCTTCCCCTCCTTTTTCTCCTCACCATCCATCATGTCATTCAGCCACTCCATCGTTTGGGGGAGAGCCTCCACTTTGCCCCCAACCCTCCTTGGTTGGTGCTTATATACGCATATCTCCCTCCACCTCCTTCGTTAGTGTCCATCTAAGATAACTTAAAGGCCCATTTAGGGAGTGCCTAAAGGCCCGACTATAAACACCGTCACCATCTAAGATAACCCTAACCTACATTACCCTACCCTATAGTAGAGGATGGAGGTAATTGAATCCTCTCTTATTGGTCAAACAAATCACCAATTATATATAGGCTAGTCACCTCAATTTATTGAGCAAGACACTCCCACTCCTCAATCTATCAATCAAGACCGTCCTCCATCTAAAAATCTCCCATCTCGTATATAATAGGTTGTCGAAGGGAGCTCAAACTATAGCCCTCATCCTCAAACATAGCATATGTCAATCCCGTTGGCCTAACGGCCAACTATATATAACCACCATCCTTCATAGGGGAGTTCCTTCTATTAATTAAGAGCCAACCCCTCCTTTCCCAAGCATAGCTTAAAGGTAGTACCATCGCTCAAGTGCTCTCACATTGATCAAGGCTTTCCCTATTTTATCAGTAGAGTTCCTCCCCCCCTCACTATGTAGAGGATTCGCTACATTGGGATTGTTCCTCAATATATCAATCAAGCTCCTCATCCTTCTCACCCTAGCCCTAGAGTAGAGCTCCTCTTCCCAACCCTACTTTACCCTACCCTACCCCATAGAAGAAGGAAGGGGACAAGTGCTTTCACATTAGTCGAGTGGGGAAGTGCCTCCCTCTAGCCCCCAACCCGGTAGTAGGGAAGTGTGGCTACATACTGACTAGTTGGTCAAGCCCTCCTTCGACAATGCCTTCTTCGAGGTCATGTGTGTTCACGTCCTTTGTCCCCTGACTTTAAGAGTAGAGGCCTCATGGTAAAGGGATCTCATTCTTGTTTAGGGTTTCCCTTCATTAACAATGTTCTCGCTTAGTCCAACGATATTCCTCTCACATCATAAGTCCTTATTCGTTGTCGCTCCCTACTTAATGAGTATGAGTAACGATTTTGGTGGTTTTGGGATTTGGTCAAGGTAGAGGAAAAGAGCATTGGTTCCTTTGGGTTATCTTTGTTGTCCTTATCCCCTACTTTATCGAAAGGAACCTAGGTAGGTTGTCGCTCATTCATCATGGAGCACCCCCTTTGTTGAGACAGTTTTCGCTTTTCATCATGGAGTCCTCTCACATCGAGTCTCTATTTGTTCGGGTGTTGTGATTTCTTGTGCTTTGTCGGGAAGTCACTAAGTAGTACACAAACACTAAGCCTCTGAGTGCATTAGAGATTGGTAAGTTACTTAAGTATAATTATATACTCCTTTAATGACTGGATTATAATTATATATGGCTTATGAAATCCAATTAGAATATATACATGATTATTATATCAGATTACATCGAATTCTTTTATATTACATGATATAGAAGTTTTCATGCAAGTGTGTGATAAGAGGAGTGACACAACTATCAATAATTATGATGAGCACAAGTTTATCAACAAGTGTGTCACAATGTTCATTAATGGTGTGCACAGTTAGTGCATTAAAGCTTGTTCATTAGTGCAATGGCTTGGTGGAGAGTTTCATTACACTCAACACTCTAATTGGTCCTTTGGCCAACTGTTCACTTTGTTGTCTCCGTCATAAGGGTTGTTTTTCAAGGGAGATCCAATAAGATTTAGCACCCTCATTGTTGAGTGCATAGGTGAGCCAATAGTAGTGGTCTACACTATCTGTCATAACTATTTATACAAGGTTGACAATGGAGTGTTTCACTCAGCCCAACCTCTAGATAAATACTTAAAGGACGAGGTTATTTTATTGATCAATATGTTCACTATTGCTCAAACATCTTCAATTGTTCTATGGGCTCCTACATCAAGTTCCTTTCCTACAAGCACTTCTCCTCCTAGATGTCAAGTGTGTGATAAGAGGAGTGACACAACTATCCATAATTATGATGAGCACAAGTTTATCAACAAGTGTGTCACAATGTTCATTAATGGTGTGCATAGTTAGTGCATTAAAGCTTGTTCATTAGTGCAATGGCTTGGTGGAGAGTTTCATTACACTCAACACTCTAATTGGTCCTTTGGCCAGCTGTTCACTTTGTTGTCTCCGTCATAAGGGTTGTTTTTCAAGGGAGATCCAATAAAATTTAGCACCCTCATTGTTGAGTGCATAGGTGAGCCAGTAGTAGTGGTCTACACTATCTGTCATAGCTATTTATACAATGTTGACAATGGAGTGTTTCACTCAGCCCAACCTCTAGATCAATACTTAAAGGACGAGGCTATTTTATTGATCGGTATGTTCACTATTGCTCAAACATCTTCAATTGTTCTATGGGCTCCTACATCAAGTTCCTTTCCTACAAGCACTTCTCCTCCTAGATGTCAAGGTAGAGACTCTTCCCTCTTTATGAATTGCGGCATTGTGGGGTTTCCTAAAGGTTGGATGCTCGAATCCTAACTCTTGGCCGTCCATACATTGTTTGGTTTGTTGACCTAATTCTTGGCCCTCACCCCAGTTGTATCGGGGTTTGATGCCCTATATACATAATACTCCTAATGGTCAACATCTTGGTTGGGGTATCCTCTCTTGGACCTCACCCCAACCATAGGGTTAGTGTGGGTCCCTCCTCCAATACTAGAGGTGGTCCAGCCCTCGCTTGGGATTTCCTTCCTAACAAAGCCTCTCTAATGTCCAAGTATAGCCTTCCAACCGCCTTAGTTGAGGCGTCATTAGAGGCTCTCTAAGTTCGGTTATTCTTGTTGAAGAGAGAAGGTTGCTAGGTGTGTGCATGCGGTAGGGTAATAAGGTGTTTTACTGATGTGCATGGAGGGAAATGTCCCTTCGGGAGGCCTCCCCTAGTGTGCATAATGAACATAGCATACAACCTTGTCATGCAGATTTATTAAGGGTAAAGAAATACGGTAAGGGATCCCGCATCTAGGATGTATTTGTTCCCTCACATGTTTGTTCCCCACACACCTGCTTTATGAGTAGAGGCATCGGGGTAGTGGATTTCCTAACTTAATCAAGGTGAGCCTCTGTACCTTTTCTAGAGGAGCCCTACGTATACAATCACATTCCATCGATTAATCTCTTCTCCACCTCATTGGTCAACAAAGAGCTAATGGATGGGGAAGACAATATGAAACAACCCTCATTCATAGGATAAAGGTTGCCCTTGCTTTCTCGTGGTAGTCGATCTCTTGATCTATGAGTAGAGGTGGCGAGGCATACCTATAGACTAGGGGAGGCTCCCCTTCATCAAGGAGAGCCTAAAAGGCTTTCTTAGTGAGGTACCACTACCTTGTTTGTGGGTTTCTCATTCACGGGTCTATAATAACTTAGGTAAAGAGAAGTGTCTATCTTTAATAGTCTCCCTCTCATGATTTCTCAAGGAGTATGTAAATGGTTGGGCATTTCAATAATACACCCTCCCCTTCCCCTCGATCTTGTGTTTTAGCAGGGAGTAGGTAAAGGGCGGGTAATGCCTAAAAGTGCATAAAATCGCCACCTAAAGTGGCTAGCCAGAGCCCTACCTATATAAACCTCTTTCAAACCGGTTAACCTCTTCTTCACCTCCTTGGTCAAGAGTAGCTAATGGATGGGTGAGACAATATGAAGCAGCCCTCATGGGGTAAAGGTTGCCCTTGTTTTGTTGGGGTAGTCAATCTCTTGATTTATGAGTAGAGGTGACGAGGCACACCTATAGGTTAGGGGATGCTTCCCCTTCATCGTGGAGAGCCTAAAGGATTTCTCAATGAGGTATCACCCTCATTCGTGGATTTCTCGCATTCCGGGTCTATAATAACTTAGGTAAAGGGCGGTCTCTATCTATAGTATAGTTTCCAACCGCTTAATCTCTTCTCCACCCCCTTGGTCAAGAGTAGCTAACGGATGGGGAGACAATATGAACCAGCCCTCATTCATAAGGGAAGGTTTCCCTTGGTTTGTCGAGTAGTCTATCTCTTCAATTATGAGTAGAGGTGGCGAGGCATGCCTATAGGCTAGGGGAATGCTCCCACCTTCATCAAGGAGATCCTAAAAGGCTTTCTTAGTGCACTACCACTACCTCGTATGTGGGTTTCTCACATTCCTGGGTCTATAGTAACTTAGGTAAAGGGAAGTGTCTATCTATAGTAGTCCGCCTCTCGTGAATTGTCAAGGAGTAGGTAAATGGTTGGGCATATCAATAATACCCCCTTCCCCTCGGATCTCGTGCTTTATCGGGAACAAGTGAAGGGTGGGTAATGCCTAAAGGCACATAACATCGCCACCTAAAGTGGCTAGGAGCCCTACCTATATAAACCTCTTTCCAATCGTTCAAATGCAACTACCTCTCTTTTATAGGGTGCAATGTGCATGCCAACAATATATAGTCATACTTCTTTGTGGAGTAGTGTGTGAATTCCATGACTTATCTATAACCTTTCCCCTTCCTTTCTCGAGTAGTGTGTAATGGTCGGGCCTATCTTTTCCAATTCCCATTTATATATAGATCCTTCTTTGCTTCAGGACCTCCTCTATCCAAGGAGTGCCTCCCCTCCTTTCTTGGTGGGTGCCTCCTTTATCAGGGAAGGCATACTCTCCTAATGGTTAAGCTCTCCTCTACCTCCTAAGTCGTCGGCGCCTAAATATAGTGGATGTTTCCACTCCTTTTTCAAGTAGAGGATAGTAAAGGCCAAGAAGAAGCTCCCCTAATTGCTAAGGCCTACCTATAATAGCTCATATCGCACACTCGTTGGGGTAAGTGCATATCCCTCCATCGTTTGTAAATTTTAATGGCCAAGGCCTTTGTTGGTGGGTGCCTCCTTTGTCGAGGGAAGGCCTACTCGCTCTCCTCTACCTCCTAAGTCGTCAACGCCTCCTTTGTCAAGGGAAGGCCTACTCTCCTAATGGTCGAGCTCTCCTCTACCTCCTAAGTTGTCGGCGCCTAAATATAGTGGATGTTTCCTCTCCTTTTCCAAGTAGAGGATAGTAAAGGCCGAAAGAAGTTCCCCTAATTGGCTAAGGCCTACCTATAATAGCTCACTATCGCACACTCGTTGGGGGGTAAGTGCATATCCCTCCATCATTTGTAAACTTTAATGGCCAGGGTCCATAAAGGCCTAATAGGGTTCTCCCTCCTTTATCTCGAGTAGTGAATGACAATTCCCCCTCCTTGGTTGAGAGAGTCTCCTCATTAGTCAAGGCCAAGTTGATCTTCCATAGATCCTATATGGTCTTGGGCTTCCTTCTAGGTGGTGTAGGGCTCTTTCTTTGTTGAAGCCTACCTTAGTCAAGGAATTTCCCTCTTGATATGCCCCTTATCCCCTCCTCTGTCTCTCGCCTCCTATACCCTCCTTTATCTTTGCCTCGTTAGTTGGATGACTTCCTCGCTAGTCAATAGGGTTGTCCTTGATCAAATATTTTCCTCTCCCTCCTTCGGTAGTCCCTCCCCTCCTTCATTAAGGCCTATCTATAGTAGTTCCCTCCCCTCCCTCATGAGAATAATCCCCTCTGTTTTGGGGATGTATACCTCATTTGTCGAGGGTAGCCCTATGATCCTAAAGGCGCTTATAACGGTTGTATGCCAACTATAGATATTCTCCACTGTCTTTGTTCCCTACTGCGTCTCTGGGAGAATCTAAAAGCCCTAAGGGAATAATTATAGTCGATTCCCTACATATATAATCATATTTTCCTCTACCCTAGAGATTGGTTCTAATACTCATCTTGCTCTACATCGCTTAACTATATATGGTAGGCTATTGGAGGAATGCTAGTTTTTGTCGACCCCAAACTACCAACCTTAAACGCAAGTGTCTTTAAGGTTAAAAAAGTACCTTCCTCAACTACCGAGGGGTTGTGTAGCCCTATTGGTCCGTCAATCTAAATTTAGCCACCTTTTTCTTGTCGATAAAACATTTCGCTGCTCTCACTTTTATCCTAGGATGGAGCCCCTCCCTTATCTATTTATAACCTATTGTGGGGTGACAACTATACATATAGTCGCATAATACTTTCTCCGTTGTGCGATGCCTCGCCACTCTCTACACCCAAGGTTAGAGGTGGGGTTTGAGCAATCTTACATTCCTCGATCGCTTCTCTCATTGTTGGTTTAGGGTGGTGCCTCTCACTAAAGTACCTATGGGCCTAGGGATGATGAGTGTTTCCAAAATCTACTGATCACTCGAGAATTGTGTGGAACTGTCTATTGTACTACACAAACCCTTTCATGAGTTAGTGTCTTTTTGTTTAGTTATTTCTAACAAACTTGGTAGCCCAGCACCTTTAGAAACAAACTGCTATTATCTTATGTATGTAATCTCCCTCCATTAGTTAATGGGTCTCTCCTATTATTTAAGTTGTGTTTCCCCTCTTTCGTCGAATGTATAACTTTGTACTCTTGGCATCTTAAGCATAAATGTCTTGACACGAGTGCATAAACGCCCTCCATCATGACAAGAGGGTTGGTGCCTTTCGGTTGTATTTGTTTCTTCTCTACCCCTACTTTATGAGTAGAGGCATTGGAAGGGCTCTCTTTGCCCGGATAGAGGCCCCTCACTTTATGATTAGGTGGTAAGGGAGATACCCTTACCGGGTCAGGTATAGGATTTTCCCTACTTTATGAGTAGAGGCATTGGAAGGCTCTCTTTGTCCAAGATAAAGCCCCCTCACTTTATGATTAGGTGTTAGGGAAATACCCTTACTAGGTTAAGGTATAGGATTTGCCCTACTTTATGAGTAGAGGCATTGGTAATGTCCCCCCGTTTTATGAGTAGGTGTCCAGAGTGTACCCTTATCCAACGTAGAGTTTCTTTCCCCTTGGTCGGCGAATTTCTCTCATTTGTCGATCCGTCTTTGGGGTAGAGGTTATCCCTCCTTCATCAATAGTCTACCACCAGTTTATAAGTAGTGGCCTCTGGTAATATCATGTGGGTCAAGTGAATCCATATATAATTTCCCAAAAAAAAGGTCGCATTTCTCAAGGTATAAGACAAAAACTCCCTTCAATACTACCTGTGAAAAGACAAAATTTCACATGTTTTTAAGGGTATACATTTAATCATTAATAGAATACATTGAGTAACTTGAAGATGTTATTTGTTCTTTGTCATTTGGCCACAAAGGTAAAATGAGGCTTCACCCATATTATATCTTTGTCGTGCATAGTGATATCATCTAATACTATATATTTGTCTTCCTATATCAAATAAAGGCAATTCCTCTAGCAAAGTGTGGTTTCTATGTCTCTTTGCTTCACGTTATTCATAAGGTTTGGTCACTAAAGCATAGAAATGTCATGACTATCGGCAACAAGGCACCATAGCATACCCCATGGAAACATTGTGGTACAGTCAAAGATAAAGTTCAATGAGCCATCATCCATCTTAAGTAGCTATCGGTGGGGTTGTTGTCATCCCCGAAGTGTGGTGTGAGCTACTATCTATAGATGTATCAAGGAGTTGGGGTTGGTCCTTGGCTTTGTTTGTTGTTCAAGAGTGTCCCCTCCTTCGTCGAGGGATTATCCCAACTATGATAGACTTTAATATATGCATTATATTTGGTAAAGTGATTGTTGTTCCTTGGTGTGCAAGGTTCCCACCAAACAAGTGAGTGGGCCCAATGTGTTTGTTAACCAACCTAAACATGTGGGTTGCGGACGCAATTGAGCGTTGGTTTGGTAACCAACCCATCTAGCTTGTAAACCCAATCGCTCTTTTCAATACCATCTAAAATTTATATAGATATTCGTTTTAGTCCAACTTGAGACCTTTATTGTTATCTATTTTGGTCGCAATGTAGCATATCAATTGTTTTTTTTACTCAATCTCACAATTAAGTAACAAATGGCACAAGTGGTTATGATCTTGCCTAAGCCTATGGTTGTGATTTATGTCTGTCCTAATCACACAAATCAGTAACAAAATTGCACATTTGTTTGTGAAATCACACGTCATTTTTATTGTTACTAGAATCATGCAAGTCGATTACACAATCGTGCATGTTGGTTGTTAATCCAATGGCGAAGGGTTAATTGTGTTTTCTAATATAAGTGTGTTGCGTAGGGCAACCTAAAATATCTGTATAGATGGATCTCACTTCACTCATTTAGTGAAGTGATGATTGATAATGGGATTATATATACATGACATGATTGAATATATGCCATATTTGTAAGTTAATGTATACACACATATATAAATAATATTATTATTCTTGAATGTATGTGTATAAAAACATAAATATAATTATTATAAATTATTCAACTGTTTATCATGGTTAGTGGAAAATGGGGGAGTTAATTTGGATTGTAGGTGGTTAATTGTCTCTCCCCGCTTTATGAGTAGAGGTATCATAGAAAGTCCTTGTTTATGTGGGGTAGGAATGACCTAACCTTTATTCGGGAGTGGACTATCTATTGGAATCACGTCTAAAGTATTGCCCTCCGCCCACAAGCTCAACCCACCCCAAGGATCCCTATATATATAATACTCTTCCATTGTTTGATCCCTTATCCTACAGAGACGAATCATTATTGGGATTATAACCTCGGTAATGGGATTTTATACATGAGACAATAGTTTTGTTTGTGCACCTTTGGCTATAGCCTATTGTGTTAGTGAGTTATGTTATTCACTGCACTTGTGGACTACAAAGTGTGTTTGCCTACATTCATTCCTAAGCTCGTGTTTTATCTCGCTGCTACTTATTCAAGAGAAGCAAGATTGTGTTGCCCTTGCTGATAACACATTTTTTCAAATTGTTGAATCCAGTACAATGAAACTTTAATCTTAGGTTATATGTGGTCAAGAGAAACAAGATCATGTTACCCTAATGTCCTACTTCACCTATCAGAACAACTCAATACCATAACAAGACCTATCGTTTTCTGAAGACTATGGTTCTAGTCATTTCATGGTTAGACAGGTTTCCCATTCAAACAAATTGTGAGAAATATTAGAACTGCCTTTGTATCCCTAGAAAATATGTCCGATTAACATACAATCTGCTAAACTTAAATTTTGCTTCCCGATAAATACACTAAATGAGAGAAACCCAAAATAAATGAACTAAGGTGCATATATAAAATTAAAAAAAAAAAACAGTTTTCACGTCTTTTAGACATTTTAAAATTCAACTCCTAAAACTCAGAATGTACACGAGGATAGAAATCAAAGCACATGGTACCACAATTTTGAATAATAAAAACACATTATTGAAATATATATTTTCTTAAGTCTCTTCCATACAAACATGAGTATAAAACCAACCAATCCATAAGACAAGAAAAGAACATTAGAAAACATTCATGGAACCCAAGATATTACAAGAAAGAAATCAATACTGACACAATAAATAGTCAAATGCATTTGAAGATGGAACGCATTTAAAATCCTCAAACCAGCATGTTAAATCATCCCACATTTAAAATCCTCAAACCAGCAAGTTAAATCATCCCAACAAGTTGTGACCACCAAGGAAAGTCACCATATTCAACTTGAATAGGAGTTCATCCAATGTATAAAGAAACAACCTCGTAGCATGATCCAAGTTCTTACAAGAAATAAATCACTACCAATGCATGCAATGGACATTCAAATTCAGACCCAAACTAAAGGTAGAACACTCCATATATGTTTAGAATCCTCAAACTCGTGTGCTAAATAATCCCAACAAGTATAGCCACAAAGGAAAGCCACTCGATTTAACTTGAATAGGAGATAGTACTCAGTTGAATGTATCAAGAAAAGACCTCGTAGCATAACTAGTTACTAGACTTGATAAGACCTCGTAGCATAACTAAAGGGGTTACACAATTGGATTTAAGATTATTGTTAGCAATGCGATTGTATGTAATCATCTTCTCCAAGAAACCAATTCAACTTGAATAGGAGATAGTACCCAGCTGAATGTATATAGAAACAACCTCATAGGATAAGTAAAGGAGTTCGCACAATTGGATTTAAGATTATTGTTTAGGATTGCAATTGTATGTAACCATCTTCTCCAACAAGAGTCTAGAAAGTGATTATATATCGCAACTAAAAGTCTTGGAGGCAGTTATATATTGAAATTATTATCCCACAATTGACTTAAGGGCTTGTTCTTAATGTGGCAACATATGACCTTCTTGAGACAAGTTTTTTGTGTGATCAAGGTTTCTACTTGTTTAGTTAGCACTTTATCTATTAGACACTTAGTCAATGAGTTGATTCCTTGTGCGAGCATGTTGCAAATAAAGTTGCAGCAGAGAGCCTCTGATAAGGGTGCAAAAATAAACAAGGAAAATAGAAAAGAAAGGAAATCCAATCAAACATTAATTATCTAAAAGATTGGAAAGGGACCAGATAAGCATGACAGTACAGTTGCAGCAAAGAGCCCATGATAAGGGTACAAAAATAAACAGTGAAAATAGAAAAGGAATGAAATCCAATAGAACATTAATTATCTAAAAGATCAGCTAAGCATGACAGTTATTGATAGTATAAGCACATGAGAATCAAAGAGGAAATGTTTAATTTTTTCTATATGTGAATGCTAAAAGAAGTTGATTGGGTTGTCTGATATTTCCATTAAATAAGTTACATGGATATTAAACTATTGAATAAATTACATGGATATTAAACTACTTTTAACTTTGAATGAGGAATTTTAGAATTTTACTAAGTAATTCTACAGATACATTGAAGAGGCATATCCGGCTTGGAGTAGTCAGACATGTATTTCTAGGCAATTAAATGGGTTTTTTTGGATTACGAAGCCACAAAGGAGGAGAGGGGAAGGCCAACAATGGATTGGAGAATGTTGAATCCTAGTTGAGGCTTAAAATTTGTTAATCACAAGGCTAACAATTGATGTTATTCACAATATCTTCTGAACAATAAATTAATTATTAAAGTCGCTCACAATAGCTATGGTTCTGTATCTTCATTTTCAAAGAAGCTATGGTGCCTGAGGGTAAAACCCTCGTGGCTATTCCAGAATCCGCAAATGACAAAAAAAAGATGAATGGCATCCGGAGGAATAGGGGAGTAAGACGAGTTCCGACAGAAACACCTCTTTCATTAAGGCATCTCGGAGAATAAAGAAATTCCTCCTTCACAGGGCTCAGAACAACTCCAGAGGTCGCCATTTTTACCATAAAAACACAGATATAGTATGTTCACTTTATGAAACCCAAACCCTTAAACAAGCAGGGACAACTATCCTTCAGGGTGAAGGACCCAACAGCTCTAAACCCTACAGCCCAATTAATCTCAGGAAACCAAACCAAACGGGTGTACGCCAAAGATTACTCAATTAGCATTCAGATAATACCCAAGCATTAATTCCTTGATAAATAAGAAACCCCACAGAATATATCACGAATGTCGACCCACTAAAACCAGTAAACACCAAGCGAACAGCCCCAAACTCTACAGCATGATTAATCACAGGAAACCAAATCAAAATTTCCATTCCGAATAGCCCAAAGAATATTCAATCAACATTTCGAGAATTTCCAAGAAATAACCCTTTGAAAGTAAATACAACAGAGTCGGACAACATATCAACAAATTGAGGCACTCGGCCCTTTATTAAAACCCCAACCGAAAACCCCCAAACATTTTTATTGGATCTTCGCTACACAACAAAACGTAGAGCATGAGCAAACAATTTACAGAAACCTTTCGTGCTTTCCACTCTAATTCACATGATTTGGAAACAGGAAAGACGTCAATGCTTGTAATTTGATTGGAAAAGACATACCGTTAGAAGCAGCATAACGAAAGGAATGCAACGCCCAACACACTTAGCGCATATCCCTTCTCCGAACTATCCGCCTTCATTTTCATCTTCATCTCTTGTCCATTATCCCATACCATCAGGGTTGTACCTGCTTACAGAGATCAACTGTAAATAACATTGAATTTTATACACTAAATTCACCAAACACAGAGTTCCAAATTCTTAACAATTGTGATCCTGATTCCTAATCCCCCGCAACAAAACAAAAGTAGCGTACCTTACCGGAGACTTTCAATGGCTGATTTCCGTTTACACGATTAGGATCGATGTTAGCGCCGTTGCAGGTTTAGATGCGGACATGGAAAATGAAAAATTCAATAAACATAAACAGGCATTGAAAAACCGTAAAAGAATAGGAGCGCTCCAAGAAAAACCAAGGAAAGGAAAAACAGATCAAAAAAAATAAAACTGGAAGTGCACAAAACACTAATCTCATAGCATTTTTACTCTGTTGTGAATGAATATATGAAGGGCTTGTTCTTAGCATGCCAACGGTCGCTTATGAAAAAAGCAGCAGAGAGATTCGAACGTTCGACGTAACAGTATTCCAAAACGAACACCTGTCGCGCCCAGCCAAAAAAGGCAAACACGTGGCACTTGAATTTGCTTCCCGCTTCAATTACCTTGGCTTTTTAATTTCGGATCACATTGCTTGCAAAACAAATACGAATTTTAAGTTGTTTTGTTTTTTTTTTCTTTATCTTTATTTTTTTTGGGATGAGTAGTGCACTCTTTTGGGCACTAGATTGTTTCCAAAACAAATACAAATTTTAAGTTTGAAGCTCCAACCTAACAAACAATCTTATGTGTGATGAAGACATTAATAGGGTAGTGATGAGTATCGGGACGACGGGAAGTGGATTAAGATGTAGAAAAAAAGCTTAAAGTGTCTAAGGAGTTATTTAGGAGCGAACGAGACTTCCAAACATTAGCTACTACGAGAAATGGAGTGGCGATTGAAGGTGTGCCTCTTCTATTATTTTGAATTTGAAATATGGGCTCAAAGGCATCTTAAAGCATTGTTGGAAGGAGTGAGGCGGTAAAATACACATATCATCAAGGGAGCAAACTTTGGGGATAGGTTTGAAAGTAAGGCCTTGTTGTTCGGCGCATCCAATATATTTAGTTGTTATGTGGTATGTTAGACATTGAGTTTTGTAGGTTGTCGCATTAGGTTGAAACCTTGTTCAGGAAGGTTTTTCGTAAAGTGGCAAACACTTGAAAGCTTCTCCAAAGGGTTTGCTCATACGAATTTGTAACATGTGAAGGTATGTCCTTGGTAGGAGGCATTGGCCTAGATCACTAGCAAAAATGATAGACTTGTTACAAAAAGTGTCATCTTATGATGGGGCAAAGCCACTCATGACAATTGAATAAGGGAAAGCAATACAAATGTTTATCGAAATAATACAAAAGGAATATGGGTATTGGGTTATGTGAGACAACAAGGTCTAGGACTCATTTCCAACCTTTCATAATTTCAATGAATTCTCCAAAGAAAGAAGCAACAACTTTTAAGGGCATTCAACAATAAATGGCAACAAATTCGTTGGCGAAAGGCTTGAGAATTTTCACCTTGGACTATATTTGAAGCGAATTTTGACACACGTGACATGAAGTGCTTGCGGACATGAGTGGATTTGAAGGGGATATAATCGGCGAAGCCAAAGGAGATAGTCATTGATTGAAAGTCGTTAATAGCTCAAATCCCCGTCGTCATCTATGATCCTCTTCTTTCTTTTGGTAAGCCACATATGGAGTATGTGTCATTTGTGTGAGTTGCTCGAAGGAGGAAGGGGTGCAAACTAAGCAAAGGACATGTAGAAAAGGTTGTTGGTATTGATATCAAAGGTCCAAATCTTATACATAATCATTCTTCATTCCAACAATAAATGAATAAATGAATTCATTATTATTGTGGCTATTCATGAAACCAATTGTCATTCAAACACATGACCTAAAATTGTATAACATGGGTTTTGATAAGGGATTCAAAATTATGTGGAGAAATCATTTCGGTGTGGGACCTCACTAATTCTATGAAGATATTTTCGAGTTCAAAGATTGTCTACCCATAATTTTGATAACAAGAATGTTTGGTCAAATTCTTACAAGATGCGCGAGAACACAATAGGCTTAGAGATACATATGTGCATTTGATTATATTCTCAATGGAATTTATCGCACATGGAAAAAGGCAAGAAGACAATGAGTGAATCCAAAGGGGGTTCTTGCATGTGAAGCCAAGTGTGGGACCTCTAATTGTACATCAAGATTGTTTGAGCGAGCATTTTCTACCCCAAAATTTTGATAAGAAAGAATGTTTGGTTGGTTTCTTAGGGTGCGCGAGCACACAATAGGTTGAAGGAGACATCTTTGCACATGTGATTATATCCTCATGGAGCATGTCACATTTAGAAAAAGGTGAGCAAAACATGATTGAATTCAAAGGGGGCTCCTACATGCAAAGCTAGGGGAAATGGACAGCCTAATTGAAATCTCCCACCATCTCAAATCCCTCCTCCACCAAATATGCCTATGTTATAACAAACTCTAAAACCCTCATTTATTTATTTCCTTTTAACATTTCCATTCTAGTTAGATTTTGTTTTCAGATTAGCGATTTTTGGCCTCGTGTGCTTGTCAATATTTAGATTGAAATTAAATTGTAGTTGTGCCATTACAAACTTAGATATTAATATTTGATACAAATGATTACTAAGTATTAAATTTGTCTTCAGAGTCGTCAACCTAAAAAACATTGTTTTAATGGCTTTATAATGTTTTGGGATTAATGCAATTACATTATTATATGGTTTCATAACAAGCATTGAAATTTAAATAATAATAATTGAAACAAATGATTTTTGAGTATTAAATGCATCTTGATAGCAAGTAACCTAAAAACATCAATGGCTTTGTAACGTTTTGGGATTATTGCAATTATATTATTATATTGTTTAGTAACAAACATTGAATTAATGTGGAATTGATGTGGAATTAATGCGGGGAAAAAAATTATAAACACAATTAAAATATAAAATATTCAAAGCGAGAAACATGGTATATTACATATAAATTTTGACATGCATTGTAAAGATCGCCGCAAATTCGATAACTTTAATTATTATTGATAAAATATATCTCGGTCACATAAGACCGTACCTAGGATATTAACTCTCAACACACAACTAAGAAAAAACATTATGGGATGTCAAGCCCCCACGATATGTCCCTATCTCTACAATTTCCCACACCAAGCCTAGGAGAATTCCACTCAAAATAGTGTGTTCTCTAACTATCCATAACACGCAAGGGTTGACATTGCACTAAACAATTGTTAACTTCATAAATAGAAAGTGTTAACATTAAGAGTAATTATCCACAAGGATTTACTTTCATAATTATCTCCAATTATGGTGTCTCGAAGGATTTGTGCATCATACCCACTTTATCCTTCGCGTGCTTCACAAAAAAGTTCTGTTTGAAAACATCGAAACTTATGATAGTGAACAATCATATGATGAGGATACCAACGTTGATCAAGAGCAATTAGATAAGCTTACTAATTTTCACTCTTCTTTACGTGATCACCCTACACACATTCCACATGTCTTAAATGTTTTACTCGCTGCTAAGCATGCTCGAGATGATACCTCTCATCCTCTTGTAGGTTCCTCCTCGAATTCCATGGCCTCCACATAACCCCTTAACATTCCTACTTCCATTCCTACCACTACCCCACCCCTCATTACTCCCAATACTTCCAACACACAACTTGGTTCCTCTTTAGGAACTCATGACCTAGTTTCTCTATACCAAGATTTGCAAATTCAAATCCATCAATTCTGACAACCACTTTGTGTGCCTCTCCATCTCTTGATTCCTCGTTAGTCATTCATACCCCTTTTGCACCCATCATTTCTTCTTATCCCCTTCCTCCTAACTTCATTGCACATAAGCTGCCCACCTTAAATGGTCATGGTGACCCTCGGGAGCATCTTCGATCTTTCCACGTGGCATGACTTGACTACGCGGATGATCATACATTACTAACTAAGTGATTTCCTATAATTTCACAAGAATATGTCATGCATTGGTTTTATGATCTACTTGTTTATCAAGAACTTCTTTCACACACTTAGTCGATGCTTTCCTTGCTCACTTTTCTATCAATATCGGCACCAAGATCTCATATGCACAACTTGTTCAAATCAAACAAAGATCTAATGAACATCTAGCTAACTATGTTTTGTGTTATAAGAACAACCTAGCTAAGATGACCAATGTACTAGATGATTCTAAATTATAAGATCTTACCTCCGCTCAAGAGAGTATTATCTTTGATACCTCTCCATCCTTTGATCAATTATGCCATACACTCAAAATGTGTAAAGGAAAACTCTTATCTATGGGAAAATTAAAATATTATGACAATGCTTCATCCTCATCCTCTAATCGCTTTCAAGATAAATCCAATTTGAAGCCATCTCCTAATCCCACTTTGAAGAAAATTTCACTTTGTTAATGTTGTTTCTACACCGAAAATCATCAATTACGCAACCTCTAAAGCGTAATTTTTCTAGGATGCTCTATGCACCTCGGTTTATTACCTCAACTCATCAAAATTAATCTTATCACTCTTCCACCACCACTCAATCTCAACCCCTCTCACCCTCATTTTCGTAATTATGATGAAAATGTATGATGTGATTATCACCAATGCGTTGGGCACTCTATTGATCATTGTTTCAAACTCAAGCATATTATTCAAGATCTCATTGATAGAAATGCACTCAAGCTCCCTAAGCCATCTACTTCTAATTTGGTCAATGATAACAAAAAGCTAAAATCTTTAATGACCCTTTTCCCAAACATGATAAACAAGCTTTTGATTACCCTACCAACCATACATATCACATTGTGCCTCCTCCTTCATCGGGGCCTCTTGATTTCCTTGTAAACCTTTCGTTTATGTATCGTAACAGTCATTACATTCTTGGATAATGATTATCATGCTATGTTTACTTCTAATTCATTACATATTAATGCTTCTACTAGTTCTTATATCATCGATATTTACTATGATTTATCCATCGAATGCTACTTAATATATGCTCATTTGCACTCCTCACAATCAATTTTCCACTATCTAATGTCACGTTTACGGTCCTAACTATTTTAGCTATGTCTAGATTCCCATCACAATTGAGCCTCTTACTATGCTTGTACCAATTGTCGTTACATCTTCAATCAAAGGTTGTGACATGCTCTTAGGTCTCTCTTGGCTCTACACCACCCAAGCCATCCCTTCCATGAACCATTTGTGCCTCAAGTTCATTCACAATAAACAACTTGCTACTATCAAAGGCGTTCCACCATACACACCATTACCTATAGACACCGAAATTCTACACTCCCCCTTCATCAATAGTTTTTCCCATTCACATTTACAATTTATCATGTTAATATCCATTTAGTTTGAATATTATTATCATTCAAGTTGTCTAATTAAATCTATTCAAAACATAAACTCATCTCGAAATCCCTTTACCTCGACATATCAACCATAGACTATTTTATATCCATAAAATCTAAATCTTATATCCTAACATAATCCTAAGATATACATTAATATATCTAACTAAACTAACTAAAATATATCCTAAAAAAACCTAAGCCAAAATAGAATATAGTCTAACCATTTACGACACCTCATACGACACCTCAACACATTAAAAAACAAACCCATATCATATCCCTCGAATACACCAACGAATAAACTTGAATTAGCCAATTGTTTCAACTATTAACTAAATAAACTCGAATAACCCAAAATTATCATTGATTCGGTAAAATGCCATTGATTATATAAGCGTATTTTGTAGTCTCATTTAGGGACCATCTACTCACCTTTTTGATTTTTCTCTCTATCACCCCTTCGAATCTTTGGTGAGAGTGTGTATAAGAGTTAAACAATGTAGTGTTATATCAAGACTAGCTCAACATCCAAAGGTCTTCACTCGGCATCATCGGGCATGTTCGAGCTTGTTCGAAAACCAACAAATTTTCACCAATTTACGGGTTTTTTCAGTTTTGATCTTCATTCAATCAAGGTTAGCTATTATATTTGCATCTCTTATTCACACATTTGAAACATCATTTTTAAACTCTCTCCAATTCATATTATAATCAAAATTGAATTGTTAATTTGTTAATAAAACACCTTATTTTCTTATTGTTTATTCTAACTCAAAACACCTACATTTTGGTGAAATACCTACATTTCCTTAAAATGCATGTGTTCCTGTCAATTCTATCTTTTGTAGCTTTTTATCAAATTATTGCTTATCAATTACATATATTTCTCTGTCTTTTCTAACATATTATCAAGAATGGATTTTGATAGATGGCTATAGGTGGCCAAGCTCATGAGATAACTAGCATTAATTCCCTTCCAATTATCCATCATCCCTTACATTGGGAACAATATGACGTTCTCCAAGACTTGGAATTGTGTGCGATTCATTACTCGCTCTGACCGGTTGTAAAACATCTTTGAAACCACTCAGAGGATTTTTGAGGCCACGGATGAGTTTTGGGAGGCCTATTTCGAATTTTTGTGAATTCAAGCCAACTTGGCTTGGTTTGAATACCTCTATGAAGCTGGATTGGAAATTTGGGACTCTGACGTTGAATCAACAAACCAAACCGAATCCATGACCAACCAATCGAATATCAATATTCCAACTTTATATCTGATCATCAGTACAATTCAGAGAACGAGGAACCAAAATACATCCTTGAATTCCTTAGAGACAAGTATACCGATGATTACGACTTCGACCTCTTTGAAGAGTTTGAGATAGACTATCTAGAGATCACTTTCGAGAATCCATCATCGTCTGAAGATTATAACACTGAATTTGATTTAGATTTCTAAGTTATAGTTAATATATCTAGGTTTTCATTATATGTAATAAAGTTGTAATAAGGTCTGAAACTGTCGGAACAATCCTTATCTTTTATCCACCTAATATCATGATTGGTGTTATGTATCACTTGATTGCATAAAATAGTGGGTTGACATCCTTATGAGGAAGCCCCTTGGATTTCCAGGGGCTGGCCTTCGCCAGGCATCCCACTTACTATTATTACTAATTAAAAATTTGGTGCAGTGTCTTTGATTGTAGTTTCATTTACAGCTGAACTATTTTGAATGTGCGGTAAAACTTGACACCCAATCTGCAGTCTTGGTAAACCTGTGATCTCGAGGTTTGGTAAGTTTTATTTTCTTGCTTATTAGGTTAAGTTGAAGAGGTAAAATTTATTCTAAACATCTTGGCACACCCAATGGGACCTTGTCCCTTGTCTTTTTATTTTATTCCAGCAATAAAATAGTATTCTTTTATTTTACGATTATCATGTAAAAATTGCATGCGATTGGCTAAATCGCCTACGATTGGGAAAATTGCCAACAATTTCTTTGGTTTTTTGAAGCCTAACAATTTGCTTTTGCTTCCTATTATATTTTTGCTTATTGTTTTCCTAACCTTGTTTGCGGGTCATTGTTTTTACTGGAAAGCTCGTTTGCTAGATTGTTGGATTGCTTGCTTTAAACATTGCTAAAAAACGTTTAGCGGTGAGTTCTAAAACTTTCCTTTTTATTTTCAGTCTTGCATTTTGTTTGATTGTTTTCATCGAAAATGACATTTCAATTTGGGTTTTAAAAAAAACTTTTCATCCTTCCTATTTCACATAGAATTAATTAGGAGGATATTTCGTTGCATTCACTTTTCCTTCCCCACACACAACCAAACCACTTAAACACAAAACACATTTAAAATAATTCCTACCTAGGTGGATACCTACTTGGATTTGATCACCAAGAGGAGAAGTTGACTCGGTGTTTTTCTGAGTTTAAAATTTTATCTGTCGGTATATATTGGCTAAGCACTGACACCCTTATCATCTGCGGGACCATGAAGTGAGGGGTAGGCCCCAATACCATGCCCATATTAGCAGATAGTACAAAGTTGGGCCTCACATACCTTTGGGTATATCAAGGAATCTACCTTTAAACATACCTGCAACTAGCCCTAGTTTACCATTTCCTAGGACTCTTAGTAACCATTTTGCACATTTCATCCTATAATCAAGAAAACTTAAAAATCTATCTTGTTTGCTTTTGATTTTTGTTTGTAATCAACCCATTTTAATTCATTTCTTAGATAATTCTTGTGTGTGTTTTTGTTTACAATGGTACAAACAAGACAATAAGCCAACAACCAAGCTTCAAAAGTATGTCTCAACCAATGTCCATACCCTTGCAACACAAAAACTTCATGTACCCACTTCATTATTTAAACCATTTACGGAATCTTTATTTACTATTGTATCAACACCATCATTTACTACACCATTACAATAACAAAACCCATTTCATCAACCAATTACATTAACTTGTCTAATTGATAATCAACGAGCATTGAATGAAATAACAAAAAAATACAATGAAGAAATGAGCCGAGTTCTTTTAAATTTTACGCGGTAGTTTTGCGATCAAGAATTCAATACATCAGAACAGGAAGACATTGAACAACCATACTCCCCTAGCTCACAATCAAAGTCTTCTAAAACCATTTTCTTTGAAAGATGAGACCCAACTTGTTGGGGTTAGCACACTAGTTGTCACAGATAATATATCGATTTAAGCATACATGCAAATAAAATGGATATTCTACCAGAAGAAATATACAAAACAAGAGATATAAATCAGCACTAGATTTAATGTGGTTCACCCAATGTGGGCTATGTCCACCAAGAAACAAGCAAATCTATTATCCAAAGCTTTGACAAGATATATAATTGAAGATTTACAATCTTCCACATCTCTTAGAAGTACAATACTTTCTTTCTCTCAAGATTTTGCTTCATCTCCAAGAATTCTCTCCCTCACTCAATTATTCTCACAATAATCAAGTTCTTATTAATTCTTGTTAATTCTTACTTCTAAACCCTAGCTTTTATCCTTATATAGTTGTTTATAAACTTAGGGTACTAAACCATGTAACTACAATCAATAGAACTACTTTAATGCTAAAAATAGATCTAATTCCCGAGCATTAAAATTAAAACACTCCCACATAGGTAACCAATGTCGGTTCACCCTAACCGATGTCAGTTCCTCCTTTCCTGACCGATGCCAGTCTTGGGTGACCGATGTCGATTCCCCTAATCGATGTCGATTCTTGTGTTTTCCAGCAAGTTTCACATAGCATATGCCAAACCAAAGTAATTGAGCTCTACAACTCAACAATCTCCCACTTGGAGATTAATTACTACACCATACATGTACAACATCATTCTTGGATCCTTCCTTAGCTTTTTTTCTTCCTCTTCAAGTCTCAATCTCAAAGACTAGCAAAATTGGAGTGTAGCTCCAACTTCTCCTTTGTTAATGACTTCATTAGCATATCGTAGGGTTCTCGCTCATATGAATATTTTCCAGATTCAACCGCCCATCCTCCAATACCTATTGTATGAATTGATACCTCAACTGAATGTGTTTCGTTCTTGAATGAAATGCTAAGTTATTTTCCAAATGAATTACACTCTGACTTTCACTGAATAATTTACAATCACCTTGCTCCTTTCCCAACTCTTCCATGAACCTACTCATCCATATCATCTCCTTGCTAGCCTCTGTAGCTACAACATACTTTGCCTCTATAGTAGACAAAGCCACAACCTTCTACAATCTTAAAATCCAACTAACTATTGTCCCACCTACTTTGTGAAAATATATCCATAGTGTTCCTCCTACCATCCACATCTCCACCATATCTCGAATAAACATAGCCACATAATGAAATATCCAAACCTCCACAGCATAACTGCATGCTAGATGTCCCTTTCAAATACTTGAGTATCCATTGGACTGCTTTCCAATGCTCTTTACCTAGATTGGCCATATATCTACTCACAACTCCCACTGCCTGTGCAATGTCTAGTCTAGTACAAACCATAACATACATGAGACTCCCAACTGCTGAAGTATATGACACTCTTGTCATGTATTTGACATCCTCTTGTGATGTTGGACACTTTGATCTTTTCTCAATTTGAAGTGTCCAGCCATAGGTGTACTAACAGGTTTTGCATTCTGCATCTTGAACCTTTCTAACACCTTGTAGATATAATCCTCCTGAGACAAATACAATTTCTTGTTTTCTGTCTCTATGTATTTGCATGCCAAGGATTCTTTTTGTAGCTCCTAAATCCTTCATAGCAAATGTGTGAGCTAGCTTTCCCTTAAGCTCACCAATATTCCTTTATACTAGATCTGATAAGCATATCATCCACATCAATAACAAAATAATATAGCTCCCATTTTCAAGCTTCTTGAAATAAACACAATGGTTAGATTCACATCTTAAGTAACCATGCTCATGCATAAAACTATAAAACCTCATGTACCATTCCCTTGGAGCTTGCTTAAGCC
This sequence comes from Taxus wallichiana var. yunnanensis, assembly GCA_018340775.1. Classification (NCBI taxonomy): domain Eukaryota; kingdom Viridiplantae; phylum Streptophyta; class Pinopsida; order Cupressales; family Taxaceae; genus Taxus; species Taxus wallichiana. The sequence continues at coordinate 446,600,448 of CM031239.1, forward strand.
CATATAGGCTTTTTTTCAACCTGCACACTAATTTCTCCTTACCCTTGACTTCATACCCAAGCGACTATTGCATATAAATCTCATCATCCAAATCACCATGAAGGAAATCCGTCTTCACATCTAGTTGCTCTAAATGCAAATCTTCTACTAGAACTAAACTCAATACAATACGGATAGAAGTCATGTTTGCTTCTGAGAAAATATTTCACCAAAGTCAATACATGCTTTATGTGTAAATCCTTTTACTACAAGTCTTGCCTTGTATCTTTTATATCCACCCTCTTATTCCTTGATCCTGTAAACCCCACTTGTTACTGCAATATTCTCTTACCTTTGTCAACTTAACCAAATCCCAAGTCTGGTTCTGTTCCAAGGAGTCCATCTCCTCATCCATGCCATGCTTCCACTACACGTGTGTCTTATCATGCATTGCTTCTTCAAATATTTCTGGTTCACCATTATCAGTCAATAATAGATAAAATAGAGGTGTAAATATTTATGGAGGTTTACTTACCCTTTGTGACCTTCTCACAAGAGTTTGGGGTACCAGAGGCACATTTTGGATGTCCTAGACATTTGTATCTGAATTTGTCGTGTGACACACACCGATCACCTGTAGTAACCGTCGCGATTACGCTAACCAATGCCAGTTTGAATCTTCTTTAACCGATACTGGTTCTGGCGACCGATGTCGATCGGGGGTAATCCACACCGGTTACTTTGTAACCCTATCTGCATTACTTTTGAATCCAAGAGTTCATTTTCATACACAAACTTCTCAAGTGGTTCATCCTTGGGTATAGAAATTTGATCCCATTACATTCTTTTTTCATTCCATTCAACATCATGACTCCTAACAATTTTAGAATTCTATAAATCTCAAAAACGGATCCGAAATCACCAGATCCATAACCAATGAAAGTGCATCTCTTGGATTTTTCATCTAATTTTTCCTATTTTCCTTATCAACATGCACAAAAGCTTATGAACTAAAAAATTTAAGAAAAGAAAGATCTACCTCTTTTCTCGGTCCAAGCTTCCTCTGGTATTCCTCCATCTACTGAACTTGAAGGTCCACATTAATCAAATAAACCGCTATATCAACTGCTTCTGCCTAAAACTGCAAGGGCAATCCATAATGTATCCTCATACTTCTAGCATGTTCCATGATTGTCATGTTCATTCTTTCTACAACACCATTCTCTTGTGGTGTTCTTGGAACCATTCTTTCTCTACATATCCCATTCACTTGAACAATAATCATTGAAAGTCTTGCTACAATATTCACCACCATTTTCAGATCTAAGGCACTTTAACTTTGAATTTTATTCATTCTTAAAAAGGGCTTTCCATCTTTTAAAAGTCTAGAAAAAATCATATTTACGTTTAATACAATAAACCCATACCTTTCTTGTAGCATCGTCAATGAAAGTAACATAATACTAAGATCCTCCATGAGAAGATACCTAAGCTGGTCCCCACACATCTGAGTGTACAAGCTCCAACTTTTACTCCTTCTTAGTTGCCCCAACTTTGAGAAATCTCACTCTCTTTTTCTTTCCAAAGACACAATGCTCACAGAAATCAAGATCTAAATCTTTCAAATCTAATAACTTACCCTTAACCTTTAAGATTTGCATTCCTTTTTTACTCATATGGCCCAATCGGTTATGCCACATGCATGCATCTGAATTTGAAGTAGATAATGCGAAAGAGGAATCGTAACACATATAGATATATATAACATTCATACCTTCTTACCTATTTCCACTACAATGACAGCACCTTGGCTACTTTCCAAGAGTCTTACGTAAAAATAAACATGCAACCAAATTCACCTAGTTGCCTTGTAGAAATAAGATTCCTCCCGAGGCTTGGCGGATGCCTCACATCTTTCAATACCCAGTGTATTTCCATTCTACAATTTTAGATGAACTTCCCATTTACCAATAATCTTTGCAGGGTTCATCATCACCCAAATAAACATGCCCAAAATTGCCCCAAACATAATTTCTGCAATAACCCTTATTAGGGGTTGCATGGAAAGAAACTCTTGAGTTTAAAACCCATGACTTAATTCTATTATCTAAAGAAAGAATAAGAACATCTTGCATTACATCTCTTTCAACAAGATTTGCTTCTTTACCTTTGTCTGTTCTTTGGTTCTTTTTGTCCTTTGACCAATAATATTTCTTTGCATGTCCTTTCTTTCCACATTTCCAACAAGTAATTCCCTTACTTTTGGATTTTGATATGTTAGCCCTTGAATTTGATTTCACATTACTCTTACTCTTGGATATTTCCTTTTGCACCCTTACTTTCTACATTCAAATCATTCCCATATGATGATTCCTTTATACTCTTCTGCGAATTTCTTCATTCAATATTATACTAACCACATCATCAAACTTCAAAATATTATTAGCAGATGCTATATTACTAACATCCATTACCAAGTTATCCCAACTATCAGGCAAAGAATATAAGAATAAAAGTGTTTTTACTTCATCATCAAATGGTATTTCAACCGATTTTAACTTATTTACAATAGATCGGAAATCATTCAAATGACTAGATGCAAATCCACCTTTATGCATCTTAGAACTAAATAGTTTCTTCATCAAATAAACTTTATTTGAAGCACTAGGTTTTTCATATAAATTAGCAAGAGATTTCATTAAATCTATTGTAGAAGTCACTTCTGTAATATTGGAAGCCACGATGCTGCCAGGCATCAATATTATAGATCCCAAAGCCTTTATGTCAAGAATCCTCCATTCTTCATCAGTAATCTTCGTAGGTCTAGAATTCTCATCCAATGGTAAATACAAATCTCTTTAATACAGATAATCCTCAATTTGCATCTTCCATAATTGATAATTTTGGTCGTCAAACTTCTCTACCTTGTATTTGTTTTATTCTACCATTGTTGTAGCTTCCACTCAATTAGAAAACCCTTTATGAGTAAATCATCAACACACAAAACCCTCAAACAAAGCTTTGATACCAGTTGTTGGGGTTAGCACACTGGTTGTACACATTATATATCAGATCTAAGCATACATGCAAATAAAACGGATATTCTACCAAAAGAAATATATAAAACAAGAGATATAAATCAACACTAGATTTAACATGGTTCACCCAATGTGGGCTACGTCCACCAAGAAACAAGACAATCTATTATCCAAATCTTTGACAAGATATACAATTGAATATTTACAATCTTCCACACCTCTCAGATGTACAGTACTTTCTTTCTCTCAAGTTTTTGCTTCATCTCCAAGAATTCTCTCCCTCACTCAATTATTCTCACAATAATCAAGTTCTTATTAATTCTTGTTAATTCTTACTTCTAAACCCTATCTTTTATGCTTATATAGTCATTTATAAACTTAGGGAACTTAGCCATGCAATTACAATCAATAGATATTCTTTAATGCTAAAAATATATCTAATTCCCGAGAGTTAATTAAAACACTCCCGCATAGGTAACCAATGTCGGTTTACCCTAACCGATGTCGGTTCCTCCTAACCGATGTCGGTTCCTCCTTGCGACCGATGCTGGTCTGGGTGACCGATGTTGGTTCCCCCTAACCGATGTTGGTTACTATGTTTTCTAGCAAGTTTCACATTGCATGCTAAACTAAAGTAATTGAGCTCCACAAATCAACACAACTTTTGAATAAATGTTAGATTCAAACCCCATTGCCCTCAATGCCTATCTAGCGACTTAGGGTGTTCAAATCCAACCATTTACACGAGAACCATCTTCACACAATCTTGATCCTTTGTCTCGCTCATCACAACAACTCGAATCTGATACATTTTCAAGTGTTCATGGCTCTGCACTGACCCATTGATTCAAACCAATAATTTGTACATGAACCATCATCCTCATATGATCCATCCTCTACCATTACAAGACTTATTTCAAACTAGGGACATGTCATTCAACAAATACATTCGTATCCACCTTTGAGTCAAATTGAAACTTCAAAAGTTGCATCCTTCCTTCACATTTTTAGTTTTCATATGGTTTCTTCTCGGATATAGCCACCCAATAACATACATCGTCACCTAAACCTTCTACTAGTTCAACACCTCCACAAAGTAATACTAGTGCCTCATTATCTACCCCTCCAACATCCTTAGTTACTCAAACACTTCCAATGAGTTCCATTGGTTCTCCTACCCAACTAGTAGCATTCAGAATATTACCATGTTTATTCCAACATCAAGTCCTTTAATCAATACTAGTGCAATTGCCACCACACACCCTATTTCACGATCGTACATACCGCAACAATCATTACCATTAGTCTCTATACCATAATCTTCTCCTACTCAATATATTCCACAATAAGCACCATCCTTGAGGCCTCTACTATGGTTTTTCAACAACCACCTCCTTACTCACAACCCTTTCCTTATCAGTATATACAATCTTCACAACCTTTGGCATCTCAACAATACATTCCTCAACAAAATCTTCCACAAAAACAAAGCATCCCATCTCAATAATATATCATACAACAAATTCTTCCATAGCAACAAAACATCCCATCTCAATAATACATCCCACAACAAACTCTTCCATAACAAAAAAATCATCCCATCTCAACAATACATCCCATAACAAACTCTTCCACAACAACAAAACATTCCATCTCAACAATACATCCCTCAAAAAACTCTTCCACAACAACAAAACATCCCATCTCAACAATACATTCCTCAATAAACTCTTCCACAACAACAAAGTATCCCTTATCGATAATATATCCTGAACAAAATATCCCACAACAAAACATGCCCAGGTAAAATATTCCTTATCGGAATATATCCCTTAAAAATATCCCACAACAGAATATACCCCAACAAAATATTCCTTATCAACAATATGTTCCTCAATAGAACATTTTTTATCAAAAAAATATTCCTCGATGTATCAAGTATACTCATGACTTTGGCGAGTTTGCTTTCTAACGTAGCCCATCTTCACAAAAATCTGCACCAATTGACCCTCTTCAGGCTCTTATGAATCATATATCAAGTCTAGAAATTGCCTCATTTGTACCCAAAAATGTCCTCTCTTACAATCAAATTTGTAATGAACCCATTCACCCCTCAGTCCCATACAAAACATACCCTCCTCATTGGGAGCTTCTAAAATTCATTAAGTTCTCTGACAAGAAAAGAAAACTGCAACACATTCGTGCATTTCATCACACTTGTTATCTGATAGCTCATGATCAAGACCTCATTTTGAGGACCTTTCCAATTTCCCTCGTTGGCCCTGCTCTAGATTGGTACAATAGTATTCCGCAATATTTCCTTTTCTCCTTCACTCAACTTTCACAGTTGTTTTTAGAACATTTTTCTATAAACATACCCCGAAAAATTCACCATTAATAATCTTTAAGCTATAAAAAAATTTGACAACGAGTCCATTGCTAATTTTGTTTCTAGTGGAGAATTATAATCAATCAATTGTCCTTTTAGTTGCCAATTGATTGATTATACCCGTTATTGAAGTTTTACGGTTGATCATACGCTAAACACATTTTGTCAACATTACAAATAGAATCATTTCGGGACTTGATGAATCCTTTACTATGGCCCGTAAATTAGAACTGTGCCTAGAAGATGGTCGTGTTAAGCTTCAACCTAAGAAACCACGAACCAAGTTTCCATCTAAGTCATCCTCTAGTCCTGAAAAATCTAAATTAGTTGCTAATGTCATAGTAGTCAAGTCAGCTCCTAAAGAAAATCCTACTGCTGAACGTTCTCATCCACAACGTAATTACACACCAATTGGAGAAACTTATAGCGCGAGTCTTTGACAAGCTACTCGCTGCAAATATGATAACTCTTCCTCATATTCAACCTATCAATAATTCTATATCTAAGCCCTTGTGGTATCGGGACAATGACTATCGTAAATAACATAAGGTCAAAGGGAAAGATATAGAAAGATGTCGTACATTTGCAATGTTCTTCAAGACTTGATTGATAAGGGTGAACTTCACTTGGATAATCCCAATGCACCCCCAAATCAAAATCTTGACATATTCAAACAACCCTTTCCAAATAATCCTCCATCTACTGATCAACCACAAACAAATGTTGTCCATACTCATCATACCATTAATGTCATTACTAAAGTAACACCTATTCTTGAATCACGAAGTAACACCTATGTCTCTTGAGTTAACGACCACATCTATTGAACCAACAAACACACATATTAAAGAAACATCTACATCCACACAATCAACAATAACAACGGAAATACTTATTCAACCTGAACTTGTATCTACCGAATCCTTATATGTTATCTTACCATTACCATCACAAGTAATTACCAATCCTATCTCCTTACCAATTCCACCCTCTAGTGTAGATACCCCTATAACTACACCCTCATTTGCAAACATAACTATGATACCTCTTGAAACATTCTTAACACAACCATCTCCGCCTAAACCAACTTTGGGCCATACTCATCCTTCTCTTACAAGAACAAACAATCTGAAATCGACAAAACTACAAATCATTTAGATTACATTAACCATGTTATTCAAACTCCTCTTCCTCCATTAGCATCAACTTCAATAAACTCACCTAGTATGTCTAAAACCACAAAAGGACCCAATAAACAGGGCATGGTTCATGTCTTTAGAAGTCCTTACTTTGATGAAACATATTGTTTCCATGGCCCTCCACCTTTTCTTCCACCTCCTCCTAGAAAGACCATTTCCACTCTTAGTGATCCTCTTGCCATGTCAAGGCCAAAACCTACCCAAATAGTTTCCACAATGGGACCTTATAAACATGATACCATTCAAGATTTTAAATATCCTTGTTATATCCCCCCATATTATAATCCCTTGCATGGTCCTCAATCTCTTATACCTAGAAATCACCCTATTATATCAAGACCAAATCCTGTTTATCAAGCTTCTACAAGTAACTCTCACCCCCATCCATCACAACACCCAAAATCTCTTCACAGCCAATAAAATGACAACCCCTGACCAAGCTCTTACTTCCATAAGAAGATAAGATATCTGAAACTCCATTGTCACTTGCATATGCACCTAAGGGTCATTACACAACTATTCTAGATGACCTTCTCCAAAAATCACTCATAACGTTACCACCTCTCAAATCATCGGGTTCTAGGAGGAGGAAGCCCACTTAGTATGACTTTAACATCTCGTGTAGTTATCATAGAACATAGGGTCATTCCATAGAAGATTGTAAGGCATTTCATCTAATTGCTCGAAACATGGAAATCTAGCTCTCCTTCCTTCAGAACCATCTACTTCATCACCTTCACCTAAGTTCAAAACACCCATCTCTTCTATCGAGTTGACAGTGTTCATATTACTACTCATTCATAGAACTATGACATAGACCCATCTGAGCCTAAGAAATATAAAACTTACAAAGCTATACCTCCACCACCATAAATGCTTTCCCCATAAGATAAACCTAAATTATTCATTCTAGTGGCTCTCAAAATATTTGCCTTGCAATGTCACTCATTATCCAAAATTCACCCTTGAGGTAAATATTGATAACATGCATCAAATTCTTCAGTCCCGAGCAAGTAGATTGATTCAATGCCCAAAATCATGTTTTTGGGGCCCCTTTGGCTTCTCTCTAACTCTCCCATCCAAGGAAAAATCCCAATGAGTTAGAAAAAAATTGAAAAAATGCAAAAATGAAGTCGCAGGCTTGTTTTAATGCATTGTGGGTTTAAAGGCTGCGGGTCGTACCAAGGTTTTCGCACCAAGTTTGTGGCTGAAATATAAAGGAATTGGCAAATTCGTAACTTTTGTCCCAGGCGGTCCATGGGACAGTTGGGACGCAAGGACGCGCAAAGCCGAAATGGCCGCAGTAGTGAAAATCGGCAAAAGTGGAAGTTTTTGTTCTGCGCGATGCAGGAAAACCAAGAAAAAAGTACGCACAGGATACGAATTAGACAATGTTTCGTAAGTCAGTCTATTGTGGGTGGCGCGGAGATTTTCTTTCGGGACAGTCGGGACAAAAGTACGCGCAGGATGCACAAAGGCGAAATTACCGCCTGAGGGGGCCAAACTAAGTGGATGCGGTTGATGTGGAAGTCAACGGCCCGGTCAACGGCAAATGCAAAGGGAAAGGAGGCTGAATCGGTCGATGTAGAAGAATGTGTCCGGACAGCCGGACACGCGGACCCAATTTAGCTTGAAATAGGCTGCGGCGAAGAGAAAAGTCAAAGTTTGACCTCCCAAACTTCAAACGGCCATAACTTTTGATTATGAGCTTCGATTTTCATAAAATTGGACTTTCTGGAACGAGCATGATGTCCTTCATGTCTCTTAATTTTAATGAGGGTAGATATATTTAAATAAAAGAAACATATTCGGCTCCAGTCAGTTAATGCTCATTCCCGTCAAATGACAGAAAACACTTGCCAGACCCAAAATAGCTGCTCACACTCAGAAGGTCATAACTTTTGCATTTCTCAACGAAATTACACAAAATTGGTACCATTGGAATCGTGGCTCTGATCCCAATGCACAAAAATTAAGAAATTTGGGATTTGATGAGAAATTGATGGGGATTTTTCATAAAACGTGGTTGGGTTCATGACAATGTTTTATTTGGTAGTTGGGAGTGCAATTAAGAGGCATGGTCATCATTCTTTCTCTTTGCAGCACCTTGGACAGTATGGGGAGCATTTTTCAAGTAACATACAATCATTTCACTCCATTTAATGCATCTTATGAGTGGTTGAAGGACAAATTTTAGCATTTCCATTTTCCTCTTCTCTCTCTTCTCTTTTTCTATAAATTGGAGTGTTGGGCTCATTGTAAAAGGGAGTTTTAGTGGTAGCAAAGCTCATCAAAAATGCTTTGTGAAGCCAATGTGTTGTAGACCCTTGTAGTGGACTCCTTGTATGGTGATCTAGGCCCTTATCTTGTAATAGATTGAATTGTGCATATCATGAAGCAATAAAATACAAGTTTGTGGATGCATCTTCCCCTGCTTTGTGTTTGTTTGCACTCTTCTTGCCCTTTCAACCTTCATTACAAGAATACTTGTGTCTATTTTTATGCTAAATCAGGGATCTATTATCATTGTGTATGTTTGAGATGTTGTTGTGAATGCATTTTGCTAGATTGTGGAGAACTGTTATCACCCCTTCTAGTATGCATTTTACTTCTATTTTTCACACATTGGAAGACTACTCTCACACCCCTCCTTTTCTGGTGTATCACCGCTTTAGTGTAGGCTTTCATTTTCATGCATTCTCTCTCCTTGGTCCCTTGGAAAGTTAGATTAGGAAAGATAGTCTTACCTGCATTAGAGTAGATTGTGGTAGGTAGTTTAGGAGCAAGAACTAGCTTTCTCTGGAGGTCTATCTCAAGTAGCAAGTCCCGCAACTTGGAGATAGTATCTGTGTTATCCAATCACACTGTGAGCTCAAGTATATGCACTTGTGTAAACATAAGGGTGTTGTGATTCGGTGATAACAGATCACATAAGACTAAGGTTTATATCCTCGCTGCACCACCTTCAACCTCCGTCGCAATACAAAAGGTGGTCATTAAACAATTACATCAAGCTCCCATCAAAATGTCATTATATGAATTGATACAAACATCACCACTTCACAAACAGAAATGATGGAAGCCCTCCAATCAATAATAATACCTTCAGATGATCCATCATATTTTACAAACTTTTTAGGAGCTCTCAAAGCATTTACTACCATATCATTCAAACCATCTGAAATACCTTCCCTCAAACCAAAAGATCATGACTTACCACTTTTCATCACAACTCAAATTAACAATGTCTCGTATCAAAAGGGTAATGATTAATAGTGGTGTTGTTATTAACATTATCTCCTCCCTTGATTTTGATCAACTTAAATTACCTAATACCATTGTCACCCAAATGTCAATCTTATTACGATCCTTCAATGACACTATCACACCCACGTTAGGCACCATCATCTTACCACTAAAATTTGGTGTAAAAAATCTCCCAAAAATCTTCTATATCATAGAAGGAGAGTTTCAATATAATATGTTATTAGGATGCCCATGGATACACAATATGCGGTGTGTTCCATCAACTCTTCATCGTTGTCTCAAATACAAACATGAGGGTCAAACATTCATTGTTCCCGCAAATCTGAATCCTTTTGTCGATTGTTACATGATGTATCGTCCAAATGACATACTTATTCCTAAATCTACATCTGAATCATCTAATGAAGCTTCCACTAGCACATTTATTCCCTCTTCTAAATTACCAGATGATTCTTCCCTTAGTGATGTTGTACAACACCTCACATTGGATGGATATCGTCTCCTCATGCTTAATCACATTCCTTCACCAAAAATTTATGGTCGCCCGAAAAACAACCCACATATGACCCTAATGTGGGAGATGTTATCTCTTACGGTCCAACTTATCTCAAAATGAATTTTTTCTATGGGGGACTCGATCATCCTTCATCTTGTACTATTGATCAACACCATGCCATGCCTTTCACATTAGATTTCAAATCTTTAGATAATCCAAATTTCTCCCATATGTATCTTCACCGTTGTGCATGGAGAGGTTTTGGCCTTGGGTGTTATGAATAGGGAATACATGATGTGGTCATCCAATGTTCCCTTAAAACTTATGAAAAATATGGTTTAGGTTATAAGAAATTCAATTCAAAAACATTTGAAGCTACTACATCCAAAATATCTACATCTGTTTTTACTACGAAATTAGACTCATCATTACCAACATCCTTTGAAGACCCTATGGATCTAGATGATGTTGTACCCATCCCACCTAACTTTTTTTTAGTCAATACCATATCCTTAGGACCACTCACTTATCAATCTAATCACAACACTAAACAAATACCTCTTCTTTGGCTAGAAATGGTTGAGGAAGATTTACCTATTATAAATGTCCTTCAATGTCATGATGATCAGGACATCCTTTCACATATGGGAGCTGAGGATCACTTCCTTTAGAAATCCTTACCATTTGAAACACCAACTCTCCTCAACAAATCCACCATCAACGTTAACTTAGGAACCTCTCAAGATCCTCGTATAGTTAAATTTAGCCAATCATTGAGTCCACAAGAACTAGATGACTTCACCTCATTTTTATCAAAATATTATCAAGCCTTCGCTTTGTCATATATTGATATGCTTGGAATTGATCCAAATATTGTAGTACACAATATTGTCACATATCCAAATGCTAAGCCAGATCAAACAAAAACTCTGTAAAATACATCCCCGCATAGCTCTTCTTGTTAAAGAAGAGTTACAATGTCTTTTATCCACTAACTTCATCATACCTATCGATTATCCACAATGGGTTTCTAATATTGTTCTTATAACTAAAGCATTGAGTAAGTTACGTATCTGCATAGATTTTAGGGATCTCAATCTCGCTTGTCCGAAAGATGATTTCCCTCTTCCAAACATAGATCAACTTGTTGACCTAACAATTGGCCATGAAATGCTTTCCCTCATGGATGGTTTTTCAGGTTATAATCAAATTATTATCACTACTGATGACCAACATAAAACCTCTTTCATCACCCCTTAGGGAACCTTTTGTTACCACGTCATGCCATTTGGCCTCAAAAATGCAGGAGCTACCTATCAATGAGCCATGACCTACATTTTTCATGATCTCATTCACAAAACAATTGAAGATTATGTTGATGACCTTTTAGGAAAGTCCAAATAATGCAAAGATCATCTTATTGTCCTTGATTCAATCTTCACTTGTCTCATCCAATATTATCTTCATCTTAATCCCACAAAATGTGTTTTCAGTGTTCTCACTGGTAAAATTTTAGGATTCATCATATCTATTTGAGGTATTGAAGTTGACCTAGCTAAGGTTAAGGCCATCATTGAAATGCCTCCACCATCTAATCTCACATAACTACATAGCCTTCAAGGAAAGTTGCAGTCCATACAATGTTTCATATCACAACTCTTTGATCATTGTCATCCTTTTCATCACCTCCTCCAGTAAGGACATAGATTTTCATTGGGATTCTGATTGTTAGAAGGCCTTTGTGAAATTAAACATTATCTCTTATCACCACCTGTTCTCACTCCACCGCGTGAAGGAGACCATTTTACTTATATATATCCACTTCAAAAATGTCCTTAGAGCCATGCTCACACATCGTGATAGTCAGGGTCGAGAACAAGTCGTATATTATATCATTCACACACTCCATGAATATGAAACCCGTTACACCGAAGTTGAAAATTTATGTTGTGCTTTATACTTCACCACTTCCAAGTTACGTCATTATCTTCTTAATCATAAAACATATGTTGTCACTAGCTTTAATCCTCAAAGCTATACACTCTAAACCATATCATAGTGATCGTATCACTTGATGGCTTATGCTTATGACTGAGTTTGACTTAGAATTCATATCACAAAAATCTATTAAAGGCCAAGTCATTGCAGATTAGCTCATTGATGCTCCCTTACCAGAAAATCAACTTCCTCATGAGTATTTTCTAGATGAATCAATTAGTAATGTTGATGAATATGAATTCATCCCTGTCAAGATGACTCTCTTCTTTGATGGTTCTAAATGTCAGGAAGGGGGAGGAGTCGGTGTTGTTATCATCCCTCCTTGGGGTATTCCTATTCCATTATCATTCAAACTCAACTTCAAATGTACAAATAATATGGCAGAATATGAAGCTTTAATCATGGGTCTAACCACCACCATTTTCTGCGGGTTCATATCTTAGTTATCTATGGAGATACACAACCAGTTATCAACCAAGTAAAAGGAGAATATCAGTGTAAAAATGAAATATTACAAAAATAAAAATCCAACGTTGAATTTCTCCTTGGTGTTTTTGATCACTACACCATCCAAGCCATTCCACGATCTTCTAATAGGTTTGTAGATACAATGGCCTCTTTGGGATCCCTTATCCCATTAAAAACTAAAGAATCAAAAGATAACACTAAACTATCCATCGTCATTCAACAATTAAATCACCCTTCACATCAAAATGAACTCCCTCCTATCAATAATGTTGTGATCATCTAATTGATTCATGGTATACTAAAATCTATGATTATCTCACTAAATCTAAAATCCCATCGATTTATCACATAACGCTAAATGATCATTTCTTCATGCTTTACTCACTTTATCATTATCGATGGTACACTTAACAAATGTAGTTTTGACGCTATCTTATTGAGGTGCCTTAAGTCACACAAATGAATTTAATCCATTGAAGAAGTCCATGATGGTATTTTTGGAGGTCATTTCAATGGAAATTCCATCACTAAATGTGTTATATGGCTAGGGTATTACTGGCCCACTATCACCAAGGATTGTTGTGAGTATGTTAAGAAATGTGTGAAATGTCAAATTCATTTAGACCTTATACATGTCACCGATCAAGCATTATAGTTTGCTCAACACTTATGGACTTTCTTCTAGTGGAGGTTAGACCTCATTGGGGCCATCAATCCCAAGTCATCTCAACAACATCATTCCATTATCACAGCCACTAAATATTTCACCAAATGGGTTGAAGCAATCCCCTTAACATCAACTAAGTCAGGACCAATTATCAACACATTATATGTCGTTTTGGCATCCCATATAAACTTATCACAGATAATGGAAAATATTTTTAAAATAAAGAAGTTAAAAATCTCTGTGATACCTTCAATATTAAACTCATCTTTTCATCACCATACTATCCTCAAGAAAATGGGTAGATGAAGCCTCTAATAAAATTCTTATGAAAAATGGCGATGCGGAAGAAATTGGCATCTACAAATCCTGTTTTCTCTTTGGGCATATCAAACTAGCATCCACACACCTACAAGAGAAACACCCTATTCACTTGTCTATGGCTCTGAATCCATTGTACCTCTTGAAATTCAAATCCCTTCACTTCATGTATCACTTAAGGACTTCATCCCTGATGAAGAATATCGACAAGACCATCTAACACAACTTGAACTGTTAGATGAAAAATCGTCTAATGGCCCTTGAACATCATCAAGTTTATCAAGACGCATTAAAAGAGCATATAAAAACATGTCAAAGAACGTGACTTTAAATTCGGTGATCTTGTGCTTAAATAAAATAAAAATGTCACTCAATTAGAATGGAGTAAACGTGGAAATTTTTCCCCCAATTAGATCAGTCCATACATCATTACTCATAAATATGGGTCAGAGTGTAATGTTTGTCTCACTTCTCTTGATGGTGAACCTGAAGCAGAACCTTGGAATGCCTTGCACTTGCGGCCTTTCTATTGTTAAATGATTGATTATCATGACAGTAGTTACATCTTATCATTCCATTAAAACCATCCATCATATCACAATAGTGATTTGAAAGTATGTGGTTATCCGTCATTATCCTAAAACACCTTAAAGATGAGCACCATGGCTCTGTTCATCGCATCTTTCTCTATGGATAAGTTCCTCTTTAGCAGGAACCCCGCAATCACTACATCCATTACCCCTGTACCAATTAAAAGGGAACATAATGTGGGATATGAATGTGTAGATCATATATGCACCTTTTCCCCTTGGTGTCTCTAAGGTTTCACCCTAAAATGCAGGACTTCCCCTTTTAAAATTTTCATTCTTTTCGAGTAACGGGTCGTGTTTTGTGTTTTGTTTTCCTGCAGTTGCTTGCATTGCTTTAAGGTATCCCCAGAGAGTCATAAAAGTCAAATTTGACAAATACCCACATGCTAAAACTCACTTTATCCCTTCGCCGGTTTTTTTATGACAACGTTTTATTTATTTATTAAATAAATAAAATTCTTTTAAAAATAGATCATGTTGAAGTTAAACCCCATTAAGGATTTCCACACCAGTATTACTTTCACCTCTAAGTGGAGTATTCACGCGGGTAAGAGTTTTACAGACCAACTAATTGGCAAGTTATTTTTGAGCAATTGTCTGCAACTTTTGGTAGGTTTTTCATTTTTATTTATTTTGTGTGTTTGGTTTCGGTTTTTCTCCGTGGTCTGTTTGGCAATTCCCCTTGGTCTTTTCTTTCATTCTGCTTAACCAGTTCAGTTGCATAGGGTTTTTAGAAGTCATCCATGGCCTCAGACAAAAGTGAAATCTATTGTGAAGTGTTGGTTTTCAACACAGCAGTTTGGAAGCAAGTCGCACTTTCCATAAATGAGTGATTTCTCTGTGCAAAGTCATAAATTCAATTGCCCCATCATCCAGAATTCATACAGTGATCCAAAGATGGAGTTTTTAGTCCAAGTCGTGAAAGAGAGCTCATGCAAGTCGTGATTCTAAGTTGCCTACTACCTTGGGTTTCCACGCCAAATTTGGGAAGTCAATTCCAAGCAAGTCACATTTTTGAAGCTACCAGGCAGGGTGAAGTTTAACATGATGACTTAAGTGGAAGGTGGGAAATTAGAAGTTGCCAGGCAGGGTGAAGTTTAACATCATGACTTAAGTGGAAGGTGGGAAATTAGAAGCTACCAGGCAGGGTGAATTTTAACATGATGACTTAAGTGGAAGGTGGGAAATTAGAAGCTGCCAGGAAAGGTGAAGTTTAACATGATGACTTAAGTGGAAGGTGGGAAATTAGAAGATGTCAGGGAAGGTGAATTTTAACGTTGCCTGCTCCTTATGTTTTTCACACAAAAGCAAGTTAATTCACCCATGCAAGTCACATTTTTTTGGCACTCGCTTGACGGGTAAAAGAGTTTAACATGATAACTCAAGTGAAAGGCATGGTGAAATTTAACATTGCCTGCCCCTCATGTTTTTCACATAACTTATAGCCAAAAAGTGTGACCCATTTTGGCATAATTTCATGCCTAAAAGCTGATTTCTTTTAATTATTTTTAGCAAGGGTTGGCGCCAAAGTTAGGGAGGAAGTCATTGCATGCAAAATCCCTTTTAGAAGCTTGTGCATGTGCTCCCAATCTTCCAATTGAAGCCTTCATTGAATTTACTTATATTTGCCTTCACCGGAGTGCTTTCCAGAAATTCAAAATTGCTCATATGCAATTAAAAATAAAAGGTGACGAGTTTTGTCTGAATTGTTTATGACAAGCATTTTACTAGTACGTGTCTTGGAGAAGAATTGCAAAAGATTCGTGGATGAAAGGGAAGACAGTGCGAGGCAACACCCGCAAGCAAAATCACAGTCAGCTGCTTCCAGATCTAGTTTGGTGAGAATCAAAGGCAAAGAGTCAACCGCATGCAGGAGAAAAAACATCTCAGGTTCGAGGCAGAAATATCATCCAAATCATTCATGAGGCGGAAGTGCAATACAAGTTAGATCAGCATGCAAAGTATGGAAGAAGAACAAGATTGGGAGTGTTGCGGCTTTCTTCTTTTCTTTATTGATCCGAAAATAAGTAGATTATTACTACCTGATCTCGGACCCTTGTAGGCTTTAATTATTTGCCGATAATTTTCTCCTTTTAAGTAATCAATTTTAAAATAAATGTAAGACAATAAGACAATTGCACAATGATTGATTACGGAGTTCAACAATTGCCTACGTCTCCGGGTTCGTGGTTGAACCGTTCCACTAGTCAAAACTTGTAAGTTACAATAGTACTTTCACAAGAAAACCTAATGGAATTTTACTTGCCTATCAGTACACTAGTTCTTCAAAAACTTCCAATGATCAGTCGAATTGTTCTTCACTTTCCTGATGCACAATCTCCTTCGGCTTCAATCGGCCTTCCCGACGCTATCAATGCGACGCTAGCACTCCGGTTGACAATCCAGGATTTGTAAGTAATTGGTGTGGCTCAATGGGCCTATTGGGTAGTTTATAATTTACTCCTAATCAAAAATATTTCGTCTACTATTGCCTAAAATAATAGGCCAATAAACAATATTTGTTGACACATCTCACAAATAAGCTTAAAAAATAATAAGCTTCTCGGACTAATGTGTGTCCCCACAATAAGCTTAACAAATAATAAGCTTGGGTTGTGTGTCATACAATAGAATGGGTTCCCTATTTATACAAAAAATAGGGCCCTTAAAAAATGCAATACAAATTATCTTTAGGCTATATTTAAACCTTAGCCTCACCCGTAGCAAAATTAATGGGATTACATACCCATATAGGGCGGTTTGCATTTTTAATGGGATTAAATCCCCAAATTAGTCTCCTCCACCATTTTCCACGCATGGTAAGTGGATGTATATCCCACATTTTGTGGGTTGATATTGTTTAAGGCTTTATCAAAGCCTTTTCCACGCATGTGAAGTGGTCAAAAGACCACCTTAGGCTTAACCGCCCCCATCTCCACCGCTTCACTTCGCCCTTCCACGTGGTCCTTGGAAAATGGCGGTTAAGTGGTTGGTTTAATACTAATGTATAAACATTAATATGTATGTTTTGTGGCATAATGTGTGGTATGTGGAATTTGGGAATAATGCGTGGCATTTGGAAAGTGGACTTACCAAGTAAATCGAAATTCGACCCATACTATGGTGTATAGAAAATAATTAACTCGGTTATCATGTAGTCCACTTGTCATCTCCTGATAAGAAAATTGAGTGAATTCAACGAGTGTGGTGGCAAGCCACATGTCACAGTGCGATTGGTCCAATATTGACCAGTTGACCAGAGTTGACTTTCTCGTTGACCAAACTTTGACCAGACATAACTAGAACTCCCGATGTCCGTTTGTCGCGTTCTCACAGTCGTTGGAAAGCTCTCGAGATGATCTTCTGCACTAACACCATTTAGGGATGTTTAGGTAACTTTCAAAAATGATCCCTTGTTCATTTATTCTTCTTTCTCTTATTTTCTCTGACAAAGCAATTGAGTAATCAATTAAAATTGTAAAACTTAGGTAATTGGATTTAAAAGTCATTACTTCAAGTTACTGGAAGAAGTCAATTACTTGGAAATAGGTGGCAGACATGCAAAATAGAAGGTTCTATTTTCAGTTGTAAAGCATGCATGTCATGCAATGAGAAAGTCTAGGGGAAAATACTAGCAAGCTGCTTCCCTTTTTCATAGTTTCCACATGCGGAAATTCATTGAAAGCTTCCTATTTGTATTTTCCCTCTATGCACTATAAATAGAGGAAGAGCCCATGGGTTAAAGCAACACAACTAGTTTTATTAGAACTTGTTTTAGCAAGAGCTTTTGTAATTAGAGCATTTTTAGTTTCTAGACTTTGTCTTTAGAACCCTTGATGTGATTGTTGTGAAGGCTTGGGATTGAATAAAAGGTGGATTTATGGAGAACTTTACGTCTACAGTTTTTTAGCTCTTCTTTTTAGAGGTTTTAGATAAACTTTGTGTTATCTCAGATCTAGGTTAGAATTCATTTCTTTCCCGTTTCTTTGAATGATGAGATTTTTCTGTTTATTTTATTTGTGTGGATGAGACTAACTCGTTAACTATTGGTGATTCAAAGCACATCCTGCTTCTTTTTCTTACTTCTATTTTCCCCCTTATAAAAATAACCCATCACAATTGCTTACTTGTTGTAAAATTTCCTAGTTGTGGTTCACGAGCTGAGGGAATTAAAGTAAAACCCCTAAAAATAGATATTAGGTTTCACCCTTGCACAATAGATAAACATCTTACACATGAGTCTCATCGTTAAATGAGGGAGATTTATCTTATGACTGCGTAGGTTTTATATTGTGCATAAAATTTAGCCAACTATTTTTGGTGACTTCGCTTTGGGAACAACATAAATTAGCATACTAGAGCTTTTTATTTTTAGTTCCCTTTTATATTAAACTTCAACTTTGCGAGCTCAAGGAATGATTGATCATTTTTATACATTGCGGGAAAAATTCAATTTCAATGATCCTCCTTAAGTTAGAAGCCATAGATCTAATCTTTCACCAGAAGAAGAGTGAAAACTCCTTCGAATCCGGATCACTTGCGGCATAATCCAGCGGCTAGAATTATTCACTAAGTCTATTCTTGAATAAGAAGTGCTCCTTTCATGATGTAGAATCAACCACTTTCCCTTGCAACACCTGTTCCATGGGGTGTAGCTTTTGAACCTCTGAATTTGACTCCTATGCATGATCTACCTAAAGGGACGAGAAAGAATTTTTCAAAATTCTTTGGAGATGGCAAGTAGAATCCAGATGACCACTTGGCTACGTTTTTATATCCAGTGGAGTGCATGCATTCGAACATGAAGATGTATCTCTCAGACTCTTCATAGAGACTTTACATGGTCTAGCTGGAGAATAGTTCTATCGGTTAGCTCCTAGTTCCATAACCAACTGCACTACTATACGAGATGTATTCTGAAAAGATTCAAGCCAGTTGAAGATTATAGTACCTTGATAACTCAACTGACTCATCTCGAAGAAGGAGCCACATGAGCACATGCGAGTTTTATTACAAAATTCTAAAGATTACTTGTACAAAATTAAAGCTTTCTACTTTTCTAAATGATGGGAATCAAAAGGTATTCTTCATCAATGATTTACTTCTTGAAGTAAGTTATCAATCTTTAGTGAAGAGCACGTCTTGCTAACTTGTTAGCGAACCCAAAACACATCAGTTGAAATTGAAGATGACCTGATCATGGCTAGAAAGATAAAGAACAACACTTCTACAGTTGAAAGTTCATTTTTTGTTACTACTTCGATTCACTATTGCAAAATTTAGCAAATGAGATGTTGCAGATGAAAAATAAAATGGCTCAACCGGCTCAAGGAAACAACAATGCCCCTTCTTAGAATTTTAACAACAACAACCGAAAACTACATTTATGGTTCCTAGAGATTAGCAATTGAAGTTTCCCCAAAAACAACATAGAGAGATGAATGAAGAAGACCGTGAAGGCGACATCGATCACCAGAATGATGATTTTGTAGATCCTGCTTTGGATGATGAGAAGCTTCTTGAAGACGATCATGGTGATACATATGCATATGTACAAGATCAAAAACTCGCCAAGTTGAGGCATTAGCTGATGAACAAAGAAAGGGCAATCCTTTACCTTCTTCCTTAGCTCCTAGAGATAAGAATGTGAGTTCTTCATCTCAACCACAGAAAAAAACTCAAGTATCTGAATCTATTCCTTCCTTTGACATTATTTATCATGTCAAGAAAACCAAAATTCAAATGTCGAAATCCGAATACCTAAGAGCCTTTCTGAGTAGTTAAATAAGCTAGTTAAATATGTGGTCACCAGGAAATCAAATTCAATCAAAGGGAATTTTGCCTAATCTTAAAGATACCCCTTCCCAAAATTGATAACAATGGTATAGCTCTGATACCAAATGATATAATAGAATTAGATTGCAATGACCAAAGAGGGACGGAAGCCTCACAAATATTATTGATCATGAAATCAGATTACATAACAATGCAAGAGCTATAATATTTATAGATATTAGACAACCTCATATGGATAGACATGACACCCTATCAGGCACCAACTACGAGATGATAAGACCCATCTCACATGCACATGTAATTACTACTAATACCAATATTGAATGTTATCCAACATAACAATATTGAATGCAAGTCACTAGACTAGAGTGCACATGTTGCACATTATTAAATAAAAGACAATGCAATAAAATGTAATAAATATGCCTATGCTAAATTATGCTAATATTCCCCCCCTTAATTTTTCATAGTTTCCAATGAAGTGGAGAGGAACTCTCTGAACAATGTGAATTTGTGACATACAAGTGACTTAGTGAAAACATCTCGCTTACATTCACTTTGTAGGATAGAACTGAGCCGATGTTGCTTCAAGACATGCCCGCGTATGAAATGAACTCTGTACTTCAATATGCTTGGTTCTCTCATGAAATACTGGATTGCGAACAAGCTTCAGAACTCCTTCATTATCAACATATACTAGAGTAGATTTCTGTTGTGGTAGACCAATTCCTTCTAGTATTCGGCGTAGCCATATTGCTTCACAAACAACTTCACCTGCAGCTCGATACTCTGCTTCTGTAGAAGAGCGAGAAACAAAGTTATGTTTCTTGCTTCCCCATGATATCAGTCCGTATCCCATAAAGAAGACGAAGCCTGATGTTGACTTCCTATTATCCATGTTTCATGCATGATCTGAATCTGAATATCCTGTCAAGAAGAAGTTGTCGTTCTTCTTGTACTCTAGACCAAGGTCAACTGTACCCTTTAGATATCTCAGTATTCTCTTTGCTACTTTCCAATGACATATTTTCGGTTCTTGTATAAAGCATGATAAATAGTTGACTACAAAGCTGATATCTGGTCTAGTATATGTCAGGTAAATGAGACTCCCAATCAACTGTCGATAGAGAGTTGCATTCACCGGTGGTGATGGATCAGAACAAGATAACTGAAGTCTCGCTTCCATAGGTGTAGCAATAGGAGTGTAGTCCATCATCCTAAATTTCTCGAGTATTGTCTTGGTGTATTTCAACTGCGACACAAAGATATGATTCTCTTTTTCCATACTTCCAACCCAAGATAATAGTGCATGAGCCCGAGATCTGTCATGTCGAATGATCGATTAAAATCCTTCTTTGTTGCATCAATCATCTTCACAGAACTACCTGTAATGACTAGATCATCGACATAAACAACCACAATGACAATCTCCCCCCTTGCTTTTTAAGGTAGAGATTGGGGTCATAAGGATTCCTTTCGAATCCATGACTTATGAGATGCTCATCAATTTTGATGTACCATGCCCGGGTGCTTGTTTTAGGCCATATAGAGATTTTATGAGTCTGCATATCATCATCTCTTTTCTGGTATTACATAACCCTCTGGCTAAGTCTTATAGACTTCTTCTTACAAATCTCCATTAAGAAAGGCACTTTTCACATCCATTTGGTGAACTTTCCAACCAAATTGTGCAGTAGAGAGCAAAGATCATCTTGATTGTCTTGATCTTGGTGTGGGAGAAAATGTCTCTTCATAATCAATGCCTTCTTGTTGTGTATACCCCTTTCCTACAAGCCTTGCTTTATACTTGTCAATAGTCCCATCTGATTTGTACTTAGTCTTGAATATACATCTGCATCCAATGGATTTCTTCCCTGGTGGAAGGTCGATAAGTTGCCATGTGTTGTTCTTCATCATTGGCTGATACTCCGAAACCATGGCATCTTTCCAAGCTTTTGATTATAGGGCTTCCTGAACTGTAGATGGCTCAACTGTTTCAACAACTCTACTCATTAGGGCATAATTGACCTCTTCACGAGCTTGACTGCGAGTTCTAGGTCCAGGATTGGATGATGTGCTAGGTTCTTCATCTAAATTTGCATCTCTTATTAATTGAGTATATCATTTAGGTAACTTCTTAGCTGTTCCATTGGCTTGTGGTGGATCCAAGTTTTCACCATCATCCAATTCATCATTGTCATCTTAAGTGGGAACATCAAATTCTGTCTTCACAAGAGGTGTATTCTGTATGTTTGTTGAGTCGTTGAGTGGAGCATCTACTTGTTTCTTCTCAAAGAACTCAACATCCCTACTTGTGTATACTTTCTTTGCTTTTGGATCCCATAATTTGTACCCAAGTGCTTCTTCACTGTATCTAATGAATATCAATTTCTTAGCTTTCATATCCAACTTGTTCCTATTCTTCTTAGGTATGTGCA
This sequence comes from Taxus wallichiana var. yunnanensis, assembly GCA_018340775.1. Taxonomy (NCBI): domain Eukaryota; kingdom Viridiplantae; phylum Streptophyta; class Pinopsida; order Cupressales; family Taxaceae; genus Taxus; species Taxus wallichiana. The sequence continues at coordinate 446,623,091 of CM031239.1, forward strand.
TGCTAGCTTTACACCCAAATACTCTTAGGTGTGCAATTGATGGTTTCCGATTTGACCATGCTTCTTGAGGTATCACTCCTTCAAGAGCTACATGGGCACTCTGTTCAACAAATAGACTGCAGTTCTTGCAGCTTCTACCCAAAATGTCTTTGTTAAACCTGAGTCGTCAATCATACATCGCACCATTTCCATGATAGTACGATTCCTTCTCTTAACTATACCATTCTGTTGTGGTGTGTGAGTAGGAGGCATTTGTCGATGAATCCCATGAGCTTCCAAGTAAGTCTTAAACTCATTGCTTGTGAATTCCCCCCCTCGATCTGAGCGGAGAGTTTTGATCTTGCGACCAACTTCATTCTCAATAAGTGCTTTGAAATTATGAAATGTCTCAAAGGCTTGACTCTTGTTTCTTAGACAATATATCCACATTTTTCTTGAGTAGTCATCAACACAAAGCATGAAGTATTGACATCCAAAATGACTTGGTTGCATGGGCCCGTAAAGATCGGTGTGCACTAAATCAAGCTTTCCATTAGCTCTATATATGTTCTTACGGAAGGGTACTTTGTGTTGCTTTCCAGCTAGGCAATTGTGACACTTGTCAGTGTTGTGCTTGAGTGTAGGCAATCCTTTCACCATGTTGCCCTTTTGAAGTGTTTGGAGATAGCCAAAACTGATGTGACCATATCTGTGATGCCATAGTTCTGTAGATTATGTGTCTTTGGCCACTAGAGCTTGATCATCCTTGTGGAAAAAATCAAGTTGGAACATGCGTCCCACATTGGAGGCTCTTGCTATAATCTTGGAACCTCTTGACTTATCTCTTATCAAGCACACTTTTTCTCCATTATTACTGTCAAAATCCAACTTCAAGTTGTGATCAAGGAGTTGACTAACTGATAGAAAATTCTTGGTCAACCCAGGTACATACAATACATCTGTGATTTTGCAGTTATGCTTTCCAAGAGGTAGTGAAATGTTTCCAATCCCCTTGACACTGTATGATGAGTCATCACCTAATGACACATGGTTCTTGTTAGGTGAGTCACGTAGTGTGTAGAACCAATCCTTACGTCCAGTCATGTGTCGAGTTGCACTCGAGTCAACATACCAGATATCTTGTGTGGACTTGGTTTCTTCATCAAATTGAGCAGAATACATGTGGTGTCCTTCATCTGAATCATCCTCATGTTCGGCAATGTACCCTTGTTGTTTGGGTTTTCTTTGCCAATTACCATTTTTCTGCCCTTGATTGTTGTTGTTGTTGGACTTCCCTTGATTTGAATTGTTGTTACCCTGTTGGTTATTGGGTTTTGAATTGCTTGATGAACCCTTTTTGTAGGAATTGTACCAACAATATTTGATGTCATGTCCCCCTCTATTGTAAATGGGACACTTCTTGGTGTTGTCTCGTTGAATTTGGTCCCTTTGTTGACTTTGATTTTGTTGGGACTTCTTGTGATTGGACTGAAATTTCCCCTTTCCTTTATGATTGGAAGATAGTGCTTGCTCATCTTCATGATCTTTGTTGTTCATTGCCTCTTCTTGTTGGAGTAGATTGACCAACTTCTCAAAGGTGACTGTGTGTTCACTCATATTGATAGTTGTCACAAAGATTTTGTAGGAAGGAGGAAGTGCTCGCAACACAATTGGTATGAGGTCTTCATCACTTATCTCTTTTCCCAATGCCAATAGAGATGCCCTCAAAGTAGCAGCTCGTCTCAAAAAAACTTAAACCTTCTCATTATGCTTAAACCTTAGAGTATGCGGTTGTGATAGTAGGTTGAGGATGACATTCTTGTTGTTTTCCTCATGACTGTGCTCTCAACTTATCCCATGCATCCTTGGCGATGTGGCATCTCTAATGTGGGGTGGCACATCATCCATTACGCCAAACAAGATGATCAACTTGGCCTTTTGATTGGCCTGTCAAATTGAACTTGTTGTCTTCCATCATCAGTGATCTTGTTGTTGTTCCATCTACAATGTTGTCCATAGGTCTTCAAACTCAAATAACATCTTGATCTTTGGTTTCCATGTAGCATAGTTGTCTCCTCTAAGCGAGTTGTGAATCGACAAGAAGAACTTTGGTGCTTGTGTACCCATTTCTGCAATTTGAATTTATGAAACTCTGAATTTTTGACAAAGGGTAAGGCTCTTATCACTCCGGTTTATGGTCTCCCTCTCAATATACCGTCGGGGTGATATACCAAACCTTTCTATATATGCTCCCTTCCGATATACCCATCGGTGCGTGGAAGAAATTACCCTTTCAATATACCCACGATGACGGAAAAGGTGTTAACGTCGTGAAAGAATTTAGTACGTGGTACGTAGACATGATCGGAGAGGGGTTTGTGCAAGCACAAATGCATGAGAGGGCTCAAATGTGTGTGTGTATTGTGTCCTTATTACTCCTCATCAATTTTATAGGGTCAATGCCCATACAACGTTTAGGTAGATGTGTTAGGCGTTAAGTGCGGTAGTAGTCGTGACGGCATCAACCGTAAGCGCTTCCCGAGGCACCATATATACTTGAACATTCTTTATGAGATCAAAGATCTCGTGTGATAGAACCAAACATAAAATAAAAAATTTACACTTCTTTTTTTTTTGCACTTTATGCACCAAGATTAGTACAAAATGCTCCAAAAGTACATCAAAATGAAGTTTTATTGTCCCCCTCTTTAGAAAAAAGGGTCTAGAATCACAAAATACACAATTTAGGCTAAAAATATTTTTACCCCCAATAGGTGTTTTTCCGCTAAATTTAGCGGTGGCTCTAAATGTGTTTGGTGAGCTTCTAAATTTGGAAATATCCCAAAATTTAGTAATTTCTCCAAATTTTCCAAAAAAAATAATTTAATAAAAAATATGGAGAGAGTGGGAATTGAACCGCTGACCTGTTTGTTCCCAAGATCCAAACAAACAATCTAAATATTGTTTTCACCTTTTCTCACAAATCGTGATCTGGGTTTTTCTAAAATTTTGACAGAAGCATCATAAAATATTTTTCTTGAAACCCACAAAATTTCATAAGAATAAAAATCTTATTTTTTGAGATCTTACCAATTTACCAGCTAGATCTGATTTTTTTTCAAGAAAAATGATCCGACTTGTATAGACTTTTCATCACATGTAGAGGCCGAATTTGAAGATGATGTAAACTTCAAAGTTGTGCACCTCCTTCTTATCTTTCTACAAAAAAATGGTATGTCAATCCGACATTTTATGAAACATTTACGTCTTTTTTCTAAGAGCTATCTGCTGGAATTTTGTTGTGGAGGCTTGACCTTTGCTCCCAAATTCTTCACACCTCCACTTTCGAGATCTGGTTTTTTTTTTTTAGATCTGATTTTTTTTCACTTTTTTTAGATCTACAATTTTTTCAAGATTTTTCTCCTTTTTTTTAAGATCTTTTTTTTTCACAATTTTTTTTTTAAGATCTTTAAAAAAAAAAAAGATCTCCAATCTGGAATATTTACTTTATATGTTGGATCAATTGGCTATGTTAATGACTAATCAATTTTTTTACTTTCCAAATAAGTGGATAGGTCAAATTTTAGTTGAGAGATGCTTGGAAGAAATGGAGGCTGCGCAGATGCTTCAATGGATCTCCTTTGATGCGGATCTTCTTCTCCAATGGATCCTCTGCAGATAGTGCTCCTTTTCAACCTTGCTTGGATAGAACATGCTCTGATACCAAATGATAACAATGGTATAGCTCTGATACCAAATGATATAATAGAATTAGATTGCAATGACCAAAGAGGGACGGAAGCCTCACAAATATTATTGATCATGAAATCAGATTACATAACAATCACAAGAGCTGTAATATTTATAGATATTAGGCAGTCTCATATGGATAGATATGACACCCTATCAGGCACCAACTATGAGATGATAAGACCCATCTCACATGCACATGTAATTACTACTAATACCAATATTGAATGTTATCTAGCATAACAATATTGAATGCAAATCACTAGATTAGAGTGCACATGTTGCACATTATTAAATAAAAGACAATGCAATAAAATGCAACAAATATGCCTATGCTAAATTATGCTAACATATTCTCCCATTTCTTCTCCTTTATCCTTCTTCTGACAACCTTCAAAATCACGCTCACCTAGTTAGTGAACCTCCAACCATATAGGTTATTGCAAACTAACCAACTCACCAGCAAACTCAAGCTAAACATGCAAACCTAGAGATGACCTCCGTACCACATCCCCTACCCAGTAATCTATCAATAGGCCGCCTATACATAGTATCCCGATCTCCTCATCTTCAATCTCTGGTCAGAATCCCCCTCCATCTCATGAAATTGGGATGCTCATCACCAATCACCTAGGCAACTCGTCGGTAGAGCAATAATGATGCTCGAAGGCCCAAGCCTATAGTAGAAATCCAATGTCAATACCATATCTCTTGTGGACCTTTCAGGCCCACAACTCTTTGTATGTCTGAGTAAGTAGGGTAGGACCCCACTTAAAAATAGTGCACTCCTCCATCATCTAGGTGATAACTCTTGTCATCATCCAAGGAAATTGACCACCTCATGAATCCGAAACAATGCATAACAAAGAATGGCCATCATCATCATGGTCATTCGAGTACATCCCACTCTCTCAGCTAAATACAATCTATCATAAGAAAACCCTCCCGACTCGATGACATCTTTTGCATCATTCTCATATAATCTAGTCATAGTATCATCTTGCTCCTCCTTAGTGATGAGATAAATACCCTCACCCCAGATAGGAAATCTCAGGATGCGATGAACATCCTCTAGAGTAATCATAATCTCTCCATTAGGTCACCAAAAGTGTTGGTGGAAGGATTCCACCACTCTAGTAAATCTAACATAAAACTCCTACATCATGTAACCACCGATAATGTCTCATACCACCAAAACACATGGCCTCAACATGCTCCCAATCATCCTCAAACATATAAGCTCGACTTGATCCAAGATCAATGGTATACGATCCCGAATAGTCAATTTCGCATCCACCTATAAAATAGAAATAAATTAACATTAGTATCATTATTAAAAATATATGTTTGAAACATTAAAACCATCCACAACATATCAAAAACAAAGTATCAACATCAACATCATCACCTAAAAATTCAAATACCAACAACATATAAAACACTACCTAAATTAAAGTTCCATATTCGAAAGAAAAAAAAATAGATTACGATATTAAAATCCATATCATCATAAAATAAAATTTCAACATTAATTATATCAATGTCAATATTGAAACCACACATATTACGGGCAGTCAAAATATCTCTCTTACAAATAAAAATTCAACCATTTACATAGCAAAATAATCATCAATGATTCACTATAAACGTCGGCGATTGTATAAATTACAGGTGATTCCTACATTTTTGCCCTAGGGAATCCGCGTGACCCCAAACACGGAAAAGATACCTAAAACTATGAAAATACACAAAAAAACTACAAAAACAACAAAATCAAGGATAGAGAACTCACCTCGACCATCATGGGCTTCCATTGCCTTCTCAAACTCGCCTTTCCGTCCAAAAATCGCCTTTATCTTCTCAAAAACACATTTTCCTCGCCCGACACAAGTCACTTTCACCACATTAATAGTAAAATGAGCCATGACTTGGTTATTTATAGGCCACATTTTAAATTGAGGAATCACCAAGATTCCCTCGATCACCGGAGATTTTCCTCTAAGTTACTTACAAATCATACCTTGTTGGCATATGTGCCCATTTTTGCCCTAAATCATGGCAATCACAATTTTCCACAAATGTGTCCAATTTTCAATGGACCCTAGTCCTTGAAACATTAAAAGAAAGTAAAATTTACATTGGGATTTGTCATTCGTCTATAGGACATGCGCCCTTTGGCCCCCATCATTTGGCTTTCCTATTCTTCTAGCCTACCATTACGAGATCATATGTCTATAGGTGTCGAACCCTTGGTTCCCCTATCACTTGGTCCCTTGGTAGCACATCTTGTTTCGACATCCCCTCGGACTGGGGAAACTACAAAACACATGACACACAAGCATAGGTGTTCCCTATATTACGGCGAGATCACCCATAAAATATTCCATCATTTTTGTCTAACCCCTTGCTAAGACGTTAGACAAAAAGGGCAAATGTAGACACCAAAATTCTACACTCCCCCATCATCAATAATTTGTCTCATTCACACTTACAATTTATCATATTAATATCCATTAGTTTAAATATTATTATCATTTAGGTTATCTAATTAAATCTATTCAAACTCATTTCTAAATCCCTTTACCCCGACATATCTACCATAGACTATTTTATATCCATAAAATCTAAATCTTATAATATCCTAACATAATCTATACATTATCCTAAGATATACATTAATATATCTAACTAAACTAACTAAAATATATCCTAAACAAACCTAGGCCAAAATAGAATATAATCTAACCATTTACGACACCTCATCCGACAACTCAACACATTAAAAAAACCCATATCATATCCCTCGAATACACCAACGAATAAACTTGAATTAGAAAATTGTTTCAACTATCAACTAAATAAACTTGAATAACTTGAAATTGCCAATGATTCGGTAAAACGCCAACGATTATATAAGCCTATTTTGTAGTCTCATTTGGGGAACATCTGCTCACATTTTTGAGTTTTCTCTCCATCACCCCTTCGAATCTTCGAATAAGAGTGTATAGCAGAGTTAACCAATGTAGTGTTATATAAATAATAGCTCAACATCTGATGTCTACACTCACCATCATTAGGCATGTTCGAGCTTGTTCGGGAACCAACAAATTTTCACCGGTTTGCGGGTTTTGTCGGTTTTGATCTTCATTCAATAAAGGTTAGCTATTATATTTGCATCTCTTATTCACACATTTGAAACATCATTTGTTAAAATTTCTCCAGTTCATATTATAATGGAAATCAAATTGTTAATTTGTTGTAAAACATCTTATTTTCTTATTGTTTATTCTAACATAGAAACGCCTGCGTTTTCTTAAAATGCCTACGTTCCTGTCAATTCTATCTTCTCAAATTTTTTTATCAAATTATTGCTTATCAATTACATATATTTCTCTTTCTTTTCTAACATACTATTAAGAATGGATTTTGATAGATGGCTATAGGTGGCCAAGCTCATGAGATAACCATCATTAATTTCCTTTCGATTATCTCTCATCCATTACATTGGGAACAATATGACATTCTCCAAAACTTGGAATTGTGTGTAATCCATTCTACTCCTCTAGACCAGCTACAAAACATCTTTGAAACCACTCAGAGGATTCGAGAGGTAACTGACGAGTTATGGGAGGCCTATTTCAAAATTTTGTGCATTTGAGCCGACTTGGCTTGGTTCGAATACCGTTACGAAGCCGGATTGGAAATTTGGGACTTTGATGCTGAATCAACAAACCAAATCGAATCCACCAACCAATCTGAATATTAATATTCTAACTCTACATTTGATCATCAATCGACTTAGAGAACGATGAACCAAAACACGTCCCTTAATTCGTTAGAGATGAGCATACCAATGATTACGACTCCGACCTCTTTTATATCCAGGGATCACTTTTGAAAATCCATCATCATCTGAAGATTATAACACTGAATTTGATTCATATTTCTAATTTTATAGTTCATATATCTAGGTTTTCATTATATGTAATAAATTTGTAATAAGGTCTGAAACTGTCGTAAAAATAATTATCTTTTATCCATCCTATATCATGATTGGCTTTATATATCGCTTGATTGCATAAGACAAAGGGTTAACATCATTTATGAGGAACCCTTGGATTTCTAGGGACCGGCCTTTGCACGGCAGCCCACTTACTATTATTACTAATTAAAAATTTAGTGTCGTGTCTTTGATTGCAATTTCATTTGCAGCAGCTAAACTATTTTGAATGCACGACGCAACTTCAACACCATTCATACACATTTATGGGTAATGGTAAAACCCGTGATCTCGAGGTTTGGTAAGTTTTAGTTTATTACTTATTAGGTTAAGTTGAAGACGTAAACTTTATTCTAATAATTACCTTAACCCAATTTTTTTTTCGATGCACCACCCATGACATCTAGGCTTCCTATGCCTCTCAAATCTAAAAAGCTACCTTTGCACTGGCTCTCATATCCATACATGACCTACATCACGACCTTGTCATCCTCATTGATCTCTTAGTCCACATCATTGGCCTAATTCCCTACTCAAGAAGCCCCTTCACATAGGTTTTCACCACCTCCTTCACCACATAGGTCTCCTTCACATGCACACAATTACTCTCCCACACCATCGATCTTAGAGCATCATCACATGCCTTTGTCTCCTCAGATTTTGGGTGGAGGGCCCTCGCCCTTCACTATCATCGGATAGCCTTCTATCACTTACACACTTTTGGGGCATCATGCTTTCTTCCCCCTCCCATCACTATCAATTTTCTCTAATGTCTACTACCACACTTTGCACTCTGTACATCATAACTTTTACACACTCTCATACCTTTTGATACACACATTGTATCATCATTCCCTGATGATGCACTCTTGTTCTATGGTTTATTCTTGACCGTTGAGGGTTTATATAAATGAACCTCATCTCAAACACATCTTTTGGTGGGCATGTTGCTCCCGCCATCTTCACATTTTGCATACCACACCATCATACTCATACACACCATTTGCATATCTTGGTTACATTTACTCTTGCTAGCTTACTATTTTACATGTTACACTTTGTTTTCCATGCTAGACGGATTCTTAGTATGTCATCTTCTTTCTATATACACACATGCACATTCACTTGCTCCTTATATTTGAATGCACATCTCTCATATCTCCTTGCACGATGCATGATGCTCCACATTGTATCCTTTTCTAGTCCCACCGAGGCTCCTGTGGGCATCTACTTTTGCTATTTTCATACTTCATATATCACAAGTTATATCACTACTCTCTCTTTTTGGTATTACTTTCCTATTCACTACTATATAAACGCTCTTGACATACTATTTATCTTTGTAACATTTTAATAGGTGCTTTATGTGTAGCATTTTCCTTGCGGGACTATTTACAACCATGGATATTTGACACATTTTGTTTGATCTTGATTTTTATTGTATGTTATTGTTTGTTGGCTATACCCTATGTCTTGTATGATCACTATTTTTTGTTTATGAACGATTTGTCCCTAATTGTCTTGTGACATTGTAAGCGATGTCCCATGTATGAAACCTACTTTTCACGATCCATTTTGCTTGCAAACTTTCTTGTTACATTGTTTCCTATTACATGATAGCTTCTTTTATTATTAACACATGTTATTAGCCTACTGTTTGCATGTGCCTCTATTTTTACCATGCACATCCCCTACCCCCTGTAGGTATCCACTTCAGATCTACATCGGGTACTCTCCTTTGGGCCTCATTATCCTATTATCATTGCATGCACCCCAAATGAGGGGGCATACATTGGGTGAACAAATATCCCCTACAACAGCTTAGAGCTATAATATAGATCAATAAAATACATGAATGACACAGGCACATAGTCATAGAATGGCCTAGAATATAACTTGGATCTAAAACACATAATGATACAAGTGCTCAAATCAGCAAACAACACCTAGGCTCTTGTGTCCTCCCCTGGGTGTTAATGTCCTAGGGAAAATACATCAAATTCTTAACAAATCATAGTCTACAATAGTTCACAAAGTATTTCTACGATTCTGAGCACTTGGCCTTCGATTCAAAATGCATTTATTTCCTGCAATCGCACAAACAGAACTAATCAAGAACAAATTGGGACAAAAGGAACAAATCGGGACATAACATATGCATTGGTGTTTATTGGGTAGAGTCATAGAAGGAGAGTAAAAATAGATCTCTCTCCCCAACACTCACACTTAGCATGAGTTCACCTAAAAACCTCACCTAGAGCATTCCAAATCAACAACTTCAAGCAATGGGACAAATTTATATCTTTTACTCTTTTAAATATCAGTGTGCACACTTTCCTTTTACACATTTGTATAATCTTTACATACTTATACACATTTTCTCTAATTTATGAAATAAAAACTTTGACTACTTTCTTGCTCTTCTTTTACAGTTCATCTACAAGAAGCATCTCACACAACTCGCAACAACACTCTATAATGCATACACTTCACACTTAGTGTCCACTTCCCTTTCCTCGTCTCCACGCTTCACTTTGCAATCACTCCACGCTTCACTTATCCACTCGGCATGATATCGCCTACACTCTACGGGATCATAAGGTATGCATCCACTATCTACTTTATATTATCGAGTATTCACTAAACAACATAAAGTGGGGGTAAATATAGACACAAAATCATGCACTTAGGTACATTTCTAGGTCCTAAAATCATGCAAGCATTTACATGATTCCTAAGTAAGAAAACTAGTAATTGACAACTCTCTTTTTCCTTTTTGCTTTGTCTTTTGTTGTCTCATTTTATCTTACATACCCTAAAACCTTGACGGAACTTGATTGATTTATCTTTTATGACCTCGAGACACTAACACCCGGTTAGGACACCGGTGCCTAGGTGCTTCTTTCCATCTTGGGTGCTTCTAACCCTTCCTTACCTTTACTCACTATTTTTGGGTCTCTTTTATATTTTGGGCATATTTTTTACTTATGGGTTGGCCTTCTAGTTGTCAATTACGAAATAAAAATAAGGGAATCATATAAATACATATTTATGCTTTCAAAATGAGGGACCAAGCACTAAGCATTACTACTACCACCTAAGATTTCATTCAAAGGAACAAGAACATCAACGACTTTCATTTAGCACATCTATTAAAGGGAAATGGATGCACACACTTCATAGGAGGAGATGTTTATTTTATTCCATTCACACATACTATACATTTTCTACATTCTAGATCTAGCTCCCTATCGGTTGTGAAACTCACATAAGGGCATCCTAAGGCATCATTTCTACACACACACGAGAACTACATGAAGTTTGAGATGTAGTGAAACACTCATTGTAAGTTCACTCTTTGGGTGATCATCGGGGATAGTTTGAATCCATATTTTAGATTTTTTAGAAGATTTGATGTGGTTTGTGGACATGTGCAAGTAGAAATTTATTTTACATGTTACATGTGTGATTGGAACCCTAGCAGCAAAGTCGAAGCGACAAAACGAATATTAGATCGAAGACCTTCCGAAAAAAATTAATCGAACTCGAGCATTTAAGCGGACACTAGCACCTAGAACAAACACTAGCACTTGAGTGCTCTGTCCTCCCATGGGTGATCCTGTCCTTCACATTTTTGAGTTCCAAAACCTCCAACGAGCTTTGAGGACACTTTTCTGACAGCTTTATTTCAGCTATTCACCTGCCCATATCACTTCCAGATTGCTCGGGAATCAACTAAGTCTTCCTATCTCCCTCTTTTGCTTAGGGTTTCATATTGTACATGCTTGTTTGGTTATTTCTTCACTATACATTAGAATTTTTATATCACATATTACAATAGTTACTCTACAAAAAGATTTAATTAATTAATTTACATTAAATCGGACACATTAATTAAAAAGACACTTACGTAAATTATTAGCTTAAATTAAATTTAACACTATTCATCATTCATATTTCTTAAGACACCTCCTATATTAAACAAAAATGAAAAGTAAAACAAATACAATAATTTTCAATAATAAATTACTCTTAATTGAATTATACAGTTTTCTCTATTCAGTGGTTGGAAGCCTTGCCCATCATCTTTTGTAGCATGTTCCACTCTTCATTTATTAGAATTGCAATTTGTTGTAAGCCATAGTGACTTACATGAATCTTTGTCAACGATTCATAAATAAGAGTGGATCTTTCCTTTGTTGTATTATGCAAACTCATTGACAATGTTATCAATGGTTTGACATAACCAAATAAGTTGGCCTCATCTAGTATCTTAGGAAATTGGGGGCATCTTCCTTTCTTATTTCTCTATATTCGGGTTTTATCATTGCATTATCTACTACTTTCATTCCTCTTTTCATCTATATATACTCTGGCATACTATCAATTTTTCTAACATGCTAACAAGTGCTTCATGTGTAGCATTTTTCTCGTAAGCTTACTTCCAACCATGGTTATATGATTTGTTTGTATATTGTCTATGTTTGTGTCTTGATTATCATTATTTGTGGGCTATGCCCTATGCTTGATTGTGTGTTTTTCTTCTATATCCTTGAAGGCTTCAAGTGTCTTGTGACATCTTGAGTGGTGTCCCATGTATTCAACCAGCTACTCGTTGTGTATTTTGCCATGTTATCGTGTGTTTTCCTAGTTTCTATTACATCATGTCATGTTTGTTTGTGAATAAAACTTTTTTCTAGCCTTTCCCATTGTTTTACATGTGCCATGGTAGTTACCATGCACATTCCATATTCCCCACAGAGTTCTATTTCAAATGTGCACATCAGTTTCATATTTCCTCGTTTGGGCCGTGCTCACCTTGGTTCATCTCACGCACCCCAAACAAGTGGGGGAAATCATTGGGTGATTATTTCACCCTCTCAGCTATCCAGAGACCAGACATAGATTGGTACAAAGCAAAATAAAAATAAACAAGAGCTAAAAATGGTTCAGAATTAGACTTGGGTGATCCATAGGGATCTAAAGAAACACCAATTCATTAGAACGACTAGAATCAAAAGGAAAATTAATAAGAAAAGAGAGGATATTGTTAAGTTATAGATTCATTGTCTGTGCAGAAGCGGTGGTTTTATATCTGTTGACGATCATCCTTGGCAGATCGGACCATCAGAGTCATGGGAATCCTTAGGTTAGTGGGACATGCGCCCTAAGGAGACCTCCATATTTTAAAGAAGCTGTCTCTTCTCTTGGTTGTGAGGTGAGGTTTAGAAAGACAAAACAAAACATTAATTTAAAGGGGGGCGATGCGCCAAATGAGCCTCCTAAGAGATCAATCGAGACCACAACTGTCTGAAAAGGAAATGGTGAACAACTGAAAAGGGTGGTCGAAATGCACCACAGGTTAGAAAAGACTCACACAGAACACTACTTCAAACTACTTAAGCATAGCTTCAAAGATAGTAACAACATTGGAAGATGCACAATTTCTACATGAAAATAAAGGCGATCAGAGACAATAAAGATATGTAAATGATGAACAGAAAATACCACAAGACATATATATTACTCCAACAATTGTGCACAGTATTACATTTAGAAAAGAGGCAAGCTTGCTGTTACAAAACCCAAGAAGAAAGCTAGAGCTTCAAGACCTCTGTCTTTTACAAAAGAGGGACTTGAGACAGAGAAGAACATCGATTGATTCCCATAATTATCTCTAACTACTTCTATCTATTTCTCTCTTTTGCATACAATATATATATATATATATATATATATATATATATATGTATGTATGTATGTATATATATATGTGTATATATATGTATATATATATGTGTATACTGACACACACACACACACATATATATATAGGAGGAGGAAGAGAAGATAAGAAGCCCTCCTACACTCCTTTCATTGCTTTTAATTATGACAAATGGAGTGAAGTGACAGGAAAATATTTCTAGAGAGATCTTTCTCACACTTTCCATTATCTTGCCCCTTCTAAAAGGTGAGAGCCATGCCTATTTAATGCATCTTTACTATCCTACAACCGACTCCTTTAAAATGGACTCACCTTTTGAGGAACATCCCTTGACTCTTTATTACATAACCAAATATTTTGATCTTTTATGCATTGGTTTCGACCTCATGACTCAAATGACGCATTTTTATATCGCTACCCGAAACAACCCTTTGAATGCAAATGAATAACTTGAGTCTTCATAGGTTGGCATTCTTCACACGGGACTATGCATTAACTTGCTACTGAAATGACAACTAGATGACCCTTCACCTCCAATCTTTTGAAAATTCTTGAGCATTAAATCTTTCAGATGAGTCTCGTAATCACTCATACATGATACATGGCTTGTCACCCCTTTTGGGTCTTGCTTGGAACCGGAGTCCACTTGTTGTGAGATCCACGTGGGAAGCCCTCACATCTTTAAGATTTCTGCTACCCTTTAGGGTTCTAGGAATGCATAGTGATCTTGACACTTGGCACCAACCACAGGCACACCATTTGTTCCTTTGGGGAGTAAAATACCCCACCGTATATAACGTCACAACCCTTTTGGGGTGGGACCCTTTTGGTTAGTTCCACGTGGAAATCCTACGGGCTTCCGAGACTTTTCTCCCTTCATTGAATCTTGAAGTTGTGAAGGTTTGACACTTGGCATCGTCCGCGAGCGTGCTCTGCATCCTTTGTGCTTTGGCGAAGTCCTAACTCCGAATAGGCTTCAAAAACATAGGAATCTTCTTGTCTATGGATTTTTAGATAATAATAACCTCCCATCTACATAGACCAAAGTGATTATGTAACCACTTGTCTGCGTTCACCGACGGTCCTGTCACTTATGGAAACACAAAAAATAAATCCACTAACGGTCACAAATTTCAAACATCTAGGTTGTGTCTCTTCCTTGGATGAATCTTCCCATTATCCAATGCACATGAGGACATGGGGAGAAAGCTATTTAAGCAAGAAGAGCAAGTGGAATTGGGAATCAAATAGTTGATAGAGAGAAGTGAGAAAAAAACCATTGAAGCTAAAATTATTTTGTAGAAGCAAGGTAGGACAACGAGAAAGCAAGTAGAGAAGGGTGAAAGTGACACTTTTTGCCTTCTTCAACTTATTGTAATATGTATTTTCTTTTGAATTGGCCAATATAATATAGGGAAGAAAGAGCAATTTTCCTTCCCGTTTGGTTTTCCTCAAATTGGGGGTTTCAGGAAAAAAAATATGTTGTGTGTTGAATTGTTCATATTTTCATCACTGCAAAATAGTTCTAAGTTCAATTGAACATTCACTAACATTAAGAAATTTCATTTTCAAGCAATTGGAAGTAGAAACAACAATTTTTGTGGTCTCATAAATTTCCAAAGTAGATGTTTACTGATCATTTTGGTATCGAGATGATTATATTATCCAAGGACCGTGGTATTCATTTTTATGTGATTTGTATGATAGTGAGAAGGTCTAAAGGGAATAAGTATTACCTTTCGATCTAGAGATATCTACGAAGAAGTGGAAACAAAGGATTAGATATAAAATGGAATAAGATAACTTGGTCCGTAGAATTGAGATGTTCGAAAGCACGGTGGATAGGTTGTTTTAACACCAAGGATCAACAAAAGACAACATCGGTTAAGAAATATTCCATAGACTCGGTGGTTTAAGCTTTGGCCAAGAAGTTTGGCATAGGAAGTTCTTGAGCTACGATGAGGATTAAGATGTGGAAGAGCATAAAGAGGAAACTCTACTTGAAAGAGAGAAGGTAAAATTTGATCATGCTCCTTTTAAAGTTGAAACTAAGGTTGAGATTAAAAGATTTGAAAGAAAACTAGATGCAGAGTTGCTAGATAAATGGTTAAATCAATTGGAGGTTTATTTTAGTGTGCCTAATGTCATGGAGGCACAAAGGACTACCTTTGCACATCTCAAGATGGAAGGCCATTCTTTGGTTTTGTGGGAAACCCATCTAGCTACCATGAAAAAAGAAGTGTCCTATTGTAAGTTCTTGGGATGGTTTTAAATAATTTCTTAGAGAATTTTTTTATCCTATTGGACATAAGACTAAACAAGTGATTAAATGGCGTATTTTAGACAAAGCGGTGGTCAAAGTGTGCAGATTACACTACGAGTTTTAGAGACAAACCATGTTGCTCATTACGAACTTAGAGGATGAGAATATTCGACCAAGTATTTGAGAGGATTTGACACTCACCTTCGAATGAAGGTCATCTCCATGAAATCCAAGGATCTCAATAAATCATGTGTGTAAGCATATTAAATAGATGATGAGAAGAAGCAAGGATAAGTGGAGTCACAGACAAAGCATTCAACAAATCATCCAAAAAGAGAAGAAACAAATGAGTAACAAAGGTAAATATATCGCTACCACATTGAATACTTGTAAAGATCCTAAGCATTTTTGAAAAATTATGATATCAATGGTCATAATGGCACTACATGTTGGAAGTTACATCCGAATTACATCCAAAGAACCAAACCAATGACTCCAAGAAGTCTATGACAGGTTGTAATGACATATGGGGACGTAGAGATAGAGGATGATTTTGATGTAGAAGATAGGATAGGATGTATGGCCACCAAAATGGATAGCCAAAAACAACATGAGGAGATGAGTAAGTTATTTCGGATCAAAATACAAAACAAGAGGACGAAGGTAAAAGCTTTGGTTAATATTGGTTCTCAATGTAATTTGATTTCTGATGCGGTTGTAAAGAAGCTTGGTCTTGAAACTTATGAGCATCCACATCCCTATCCTTTGGGCTGGTTGAAGAAGGGGGTAGAAATTCGGGTAACAAGTAGATGTAAGTTCAAGTTTGGGATAAATTCTCAATTTATAGATGTATTAGAAGCTGATGTAATTCCACTTAATGCATTTGATGTTATTTTTGGAAGTCCTTACTTGTATATCAGGGATGTTATATTCATGAGAAGGGAGAACCGATACAAATGGGTCAAGGATGGAGTCAATTACAACATCCAAGCAAACCAATGTGAGTCAAAACTTGTTATGGTAAGTGCTAACCAAGAAAAGAGACTAACTCATGAAAATCATAATTAGTTTTCTTTACTTTTATTGAAAGATCAACAAGATGGGGTAGATATTTCTAACAAAGGGATGAAGGATTTGGATATCATAATTTAGTCTTTTCAGAAGTGTTCCAGGACTCCCAATAGGTTAGCACCAAAGCAAGAGGTAGAGCACAAGATTCAGCTTGTTTCCGAGTCCCTTGTACCAAATATTGGATTTTATAGGCAATCCTTGTTAGAGAGTACAGAGGTAAAGAAACAACTCCAAGAGCTACTAGACCAAGGGCTAATACATCCAAGAACCTTGAAATGTGGTTTTCCTATTGTGATGGTGCTTTGAAGAAGGATGGTTCTTGGAGAATGTGCATCAACTACATTGCTTGATTACCATAAAGAATGGATATCCACTCCCACACATAGATAATCTCTTAGACCAACTTCAACATGCAAAGTTATTCACAAAGTTGGATCTCAAGTCGGGAAGCTATCACTAAGCGAGAATGAAGGAGGAGGATATATAAAAGACTACCTTCAAAACAAAACATGGTTTGTGTGAGTGGTTAGTACTTCCATTTGGTTTATGTAATGTACCCATTACATTTATGAGATTGATGAATGATGTATTTCGGGAATTCATAAATTCACATGTCATTGTATATTTGGATGATATTATGATTTTTAGTGCCACATGGGAGGAACATCTAATAGATTTGCAGCAAGTCTTGCAATTTCTCAAGGAGAAACAACTGCTATGCAATATGAAGAAGTGTGAATTTTCCAAACAGTTACTTGTCTATCTTGGGCACGTGGTTGGAGGAGGAGAGCTACGAGTGGATCCAAAGAAGGTGGAAGCCATCACCAACTAGCTAACACCAACGAGAGCCACAAAGACTAGGAGTTTTGTGGGATCGTATAGTACTTGAGGAAGTTCATGATGGGATCATCGATATTACTGCTTATTGCAGCACCTCTACACACAACAACCGCAAAGAGTAAGCGTTTTGACCGAGGTAGGGAACAAGACAAGGATTTTGAGTTAATAAAATACAAAATTAGTCATGCTCTAGTACTTGCTCTTACTAACTTGTGACCCTTCAAGTAGAGATATATGTTAGTGATTATGTTATGGGAGAAGTGTTGATATATGGAGGTAAGCCAATATGTTATCATTTTGAAACTTTCACTTGGCGGTTAAGGGATATTCAATATATGATAAAGACATGTATGCACTAGTTCAAGAAATATATTAAAGAAATGGAAATATTATTTGTTGGTTAAGAAACTATTGTGCACATTGAACACAAACCCTCAGTATTTGCAAGTATAGTCTAAATTAAAGCGGAGAGGCACTACAATTGGATGGGATTCTTTTAGTAGTCCTATTTGGTAATCAAGTACAAGAAAGGATGCACAAATTTGGTGGAATAAGTGTTGTCTAGTCCGTCCAAACAGGAGAATATCTCTAGTTTGGCTATTATCTCCCATTTTGAGCTCTTCATGAAGGAAGCTTACAAATAGGCATATGCTCAAGACAAAGATTTTGGGGTGACATATCAAAAGTTGTAGTCCAAAGGGGCTAAAAGAGGGGTATTAAAGAATGTTATCTCAAAGATGGGTTGCTCTAACGATGGAAGAATTTTTGTGTGCCAAAAGAAGAAAGGATTTTATTGATGAGGAAAGCACATACCTCGAAATTAGCAAGACATTTTGGGGTTGGTAAGACCATGTCCCACTTGTAAATGTATGTAAATTGGCCTAATATGCAAGAAAAAGTATCTAAATTTATAAGAGGATGTAAAATTTGTTGTACAATCATTATCCCATAAAATTGGCAAGGGCAATTTCTGAGATAACCATACCTGAAATTTTGTTCTGTTCCTTCGTTAGGGACTCCTCGCGTTCGGAACGTTGCAAAATCCCTTCCCGGGAAATCTGGTTTTCCGAACTTAGTCGTTTTTGGTCTTTTTGGCCGGGCGCATAGAATGACTATGCAACATCAACTTTTGATGCGCCCCCTTTAAAGCCTTTGGCGCATCCTTTCTTGTGTCAGCAGTCATTTTGATGCGCCTCTCTATGTTGAGGCTTCCCTACGTGCGCCAAGGCGCATGCGCCTTCCTGTCGACAGAACTTTTGTTGCGCCTCTTTTTGGTGCGCCAAAGGCGCACATATTACTCTGTTAACACCACTTCCGGTGCGCCATAGGCGCACATATTTTCATGTTGACAAGTCTTTCGGTGCGCCAAAGGGCGCATGCTTTCTCGTGTCGACGGCTCATTTGGTGTGCCCCTTTAGAAAGTTGGTGGCGCATTTATTACTGCCTCGCCTATATATAGGCGCGTCTGCGCTGTCATTGTCACCGGAGCAATCATGTGACTATTTTCATTATTTTCTCTGACCCTGTCAGCGCACCTGCCTTGTCACTTTAGATCACGTTGTGGACCCGTTCTCACGCTTTTTCATCGTTTATATCCGGGTAAGTGGCCTTCTGTCTTTCGTGCGTTTTGTTTTTGTGGTTTTTGGCTGCTAGGTTGGTTCAGTATGGATTGAAAGGATTAATTCATGAATTTGTTTCCCCCCCGTTGTCTTTCCACATTTCTTCCTCTTTCCAGATCTGCTGGCAGAGAGAGTCTTTCCCTGAGGTAAAAGCTTGAAACCCCTTTTGTTATTAAACCTTTCCAATCACCCGAATAAAAATTGCAAAGAGAGCTTAGCCATATGTGGAAACCCCTCGGGAAAAATCGAACCTTAAAGAAAAACGAAAATCGTATTTTCCTTTGGTGCATTGGCATTCCATGCTTCATCATAAAAAGATGTGCCCTCATGGCGCACTTCCCTCGCATGCTGCAAATACTTCCCTGTGCCCCTTGGCGCATCAAATTTAGATGCAACATAAAGAATTCCTGTGCCCTTTGGCGCACCCAGAATCCATGTAACATTTACGCCCTATGCGCCAATTGTTAAGCTATAAAGGCGCAGGCGCGTCCCTCATCGCAGCAACATTGTGTCATGCGGACCCTCCATGCGCCGCGCCGAGTTCCCTTAGGCGCGCAAAATGCACATGTTACATAAACCCTATATGCGCCTTTGGCGCACCTAAGTTCCGTGCAACATGATGAATACATGCGCCACGGGCGCATCCTGTTCCCGTGTAACACAAAGTTTTCATGCGCCTTTTATAAAATGCATCCACATGGCGCAGGCGCACTTGTCCTTACAGCAACACAAAACGCACCTGCAGTGTCTACGCGCCATGCGCCCTGAGGCCTTTAAATTGCTAACTCTTTCTTCTGTCAGCATTTCAATGGAAAATCAAGCAGCTGACACGGCTTTCTCCGATTGGGTTTCACGTCTTATTCTTGCAGATCAGCAGCTCAGCTCAGAAGAACATATGTCAACATCAAGCAAGAGGCCTACCAAATCCAAAGGCAAGGCCAAGCTCACAGAAGAAGAAATGAAATATAAATATCAGAGGGTCAGAATGCCCGATTCCCAGGCCGAGTGTGACCTGGACATCAGAGACTCAGAGTTGGGTCATATTGATTTGGAGGATTTCTGGGTCAGGACTCAGAAAGTTACAAGAAGTCCATGGATGGACAAGCTGATAGGCAGTGCCCTGCACTTCGCTGGAGGAATCCCAGTCAGCGCCGTTAATAATGAATTCATGATGGTGGTTGCCCGGTGTTACAACAAAGACACAAGATGTGTCGTAAATGAGAAGGGCGAGGTCGTAATCAACCTCACTGCCCACCACTTTGAAATAATACTCGGCATTCCTCATCACCGGCACTTTGTGGCCATCAGCCAAGATGAGTGCATTAAGGCATGGGACGACAATGAAGATCAGTGTATGCAGCTGATGAACGAGGTCTATCTGAAAAATAAAAAGGTAGTGACCCGTTGGCCACAAATCATTCACCGCATGATTTTTCAGAGGAGCTCAACGACACTATCACGTTCCTGAGCAGGGTGTTTGGGCTTCCTGACGCCCACTTTTTCCACAAATGGATGCTGCGGTACTTAGAGACTATGAACAAGAATGTGCCCGATCAACGCTTTTGCTGGGCAGAAATAATAAGCAGCACGATCTCTGAGCAGCTACAACAATTTACCACAACTGGGAGATTCTACATGAATTCCTATGTTGTTTACTGCTGCAGCTTCAGAGAGAGACTATCCAGCCCTGATGCGGAGTGGGGTTTGGCCCCAGGTCAAAATATATGAATACTATCCAGAATTGAAGCTGGAAAATAGCATCCCTCAATTTACAAAGATCAACGATGCATTTTTCTACTTCATCATCTGCCTGTTGAGGCCAAATATGACTTACGGTCGCACCACCAAGAGCATAGTGACAGCCACTGAGAAATGGGGGGCCCTGTTCACCCAATTCCCCACGTTCACTTATCTAAGGGCAGCTAACTTCTTGGGAGAGCCAACTAGATTGCCAAGGTATGCTGGACCGAAGTTGATTCTGCTAGAGCTGTCAAGACAGCTAATCACCTACCATGAGAAGTGCCTCAAAAGAAAGAAGGGTGGAACTCCTTTCCCCCTCACAGTGGGTAGATATACATGTCTTTCTCATCACAAGGCAAAAGACATGTTTGCAGAGCTGGAGCTGCTCAATTTGAAACACGACTCCCCAGCAAGGCCTACCTTCGACCCGAGGAATTGTCTGCCGAGGGCCAAGCTCGATCCAATCCATATCCCTCAGATCGAGGATATTTATATTGACCTATATCATGAGGTAGAGCTCAGAAGGAAGGACCATTCTCGGTTGGCATTAGCAGAAATCATCCAATATGGGGTAGCCATCATCCCCAAAGGCTTCCAAACTACTGAGGAGGAAGTGGATCAAGTATATCTTGATACAGGTGGGGACGATTGGCCTTTTGCGGTGATTGATAGAAACAAAGCACCTCAGACAATTGAGGAAAGGGTCAAGGAAACTCTACGCGAAACGAGCATTGGTGCCGAATGAACGGACTCATCTACCTCGGGGTCGATTTCACAACCTCCCCATTGGGTAACGCACCTTCTCGATCTAAACAGCAGCCTAAAGGCAAAGGAAAAGGCAAAGAGGGCGAATCCAGCACCACTCAAGAGGAAGCTCCTGAAAGTCCTCCTTCTGCTGCACCAGAACAAGTTGTAACTCTGGCTTCCCCAGAGAAAGAAGCGGAAGAAGATGTTCCAATAGGCCCATCCACTCAGGATGTCGGCACTGCTACAGCACTTGAGGTCCCTTCTGTCCCTTCTTCTTCTCCTCCTTCCCTTCCTCGAGTGACTCAAACGACCATTCCTTTGGTCGTGTCCTCTCCCCCTTCTTCTACTGTTCCTCCCGCTTCTTCGTCCGTCTTCTCTTCTCTTGCGGACCTCTCCCCTTCCATTTCTTCCCTCATCTCTGAGCTCCCTTCCCTTCCTATGTCTTCCCCTCCCCGCAGATGTCTGCTCCTCCCGTGAGCACTTCTCCACCTCCCTCTCGATCTTTGCCTCCAAGTGTCTCCACGTTTTTCCCTTCTACTACTGCAGCTGCCCCCTTCTCTTTTTCCGGCCCTTCTCCCATAAGTCCAACCTGGATCTCCCAGTGCTTAAGTCAGCAGAAAAGGAAAGTTCCCATCGCTCCGATGGACTTCTCCGTAATCCCGTCCAAAGGGGCAAAGAGACAGAAGCCTGTCACACGCTTCTCTCAGAGTACTTCGGGAGAGAGGGTTATGGAGATCGCATACCCCAATCCTCTGAAGGATAAAAAGGATCTATCTCCGACAGATTATATAGTGACTCAAGTCACGATGGGTACGTCTTCTGAGAGCCTTCAAGGAGAGGCCCTATCTGCAGTCGACGCCCTCTGCAAGAAGCTTCAAGAAGCTAAAAGAAGAGAAAAGGCTATTGAAAGAGCAAAACAAACATCTGCTCCAAGCCTTACAGAAGATGGGTAGTGCACCTCCCACAACTGCCGCCGAGACTCCTGAGCCTCTGAGCTAGGATAAAATTAATGAATATGCAAAGATCGGCGAGCAGGGCATGGCAGTTTCCGCTTGGAGGAGCCAGATCCTCAAAGACAGTGAAAAAGTGATCGCCGAGTTCTCTGGTTTGTATTTGAACATCAACAAGGTGAATAAAGAGCTCCAAGCATTAGCAGGACCCATATCAGAAGAGCTGGACCATGCTAGGCTGCAGCATGAGACCTTTCAACAAATGTTCGACTGTTCAGTCGAAGATCTGGTCAAGTTCGGCGTCTTCGGCCATCCCAGGGCCCTCAATAAAGTCATTTCCACTCTAGACTACTAGGATGGATCAACTAGAGTTTGTCCTTGAAAAGATCGATAAGGTAAAGGAAGAAGCCCTGGACGCGATGCACCAAATGGAACAAATCGTTCTCAACATGTCTCCAGGGTTGCTTACTCCTTCCTTCGCCTTAAGAGAAGTCGATGAAACAATTCAGATCTTCAAGGAGATCGTTTCGCGAGGGCTTGGGCCAGAGGTCACTTTTGACGCAGAATCCATTAATAACCTGCTGGCCTGTCGGGATTTTATCGGGTTCCTCATAGAAGCGAGAAAAAGAATATTCCAAACTCCCAGAGAAGCTCATAGACGAGCGGGAGACTTGCGAAGCGATCAGTGAGTGACACAAGGATCCTTCCCAGGATCAACTAGGGCCCATGATCAGCAAGTTCATGGAATACCGCGCTCAATTCCACATCTCGTCACTCCGAGCAAAGCGAGCGAGCGAGCTCACGCCTTTCGACGCAGGATGACGATGATGAATAGTGGCTTCTTCTTCTTCTTCTCTCTCTTCTTCGACTTTCTTTCTGTGAATATCTAAAGTATGTTGGCACAAACGATGACATCATCCATGTTGCACCATGGGATGATGTCATCCATCAAGTTGTCAAAAGTCAACGTGACTTTGAGATATTTTGTAAATATCTTTGTAAATAGGTGGTTGGCTCCTTTTTGCCTTCTTTTCTCTCCTTCTTCTATAAATACCCCAATACTTGTTGTATTGTGGATGAGTGAATATCTTTCAGATGAAAAATAGGAGTGAGGAGAAAAGACTTTGAGCTTTTTGTAACAGAAGAAAACATTAATACAATATTTAGACTTTGTGCTGAATACATGTGTTATGTGCATTAGATCTTTCTTATGTCTGATCTGTGTGTTTATTCTGTTGGATTTACTTCTGTTTTATTGTCATTTATTCATCAGTATTGCTTTGCTCGTTTATGCAAGTAGGTTTGGCTCTGTTTACTACCAATCCCAAAACATAAACCTTCTGACCTTTCTGCTTTGGAATTCATTTCTTTTCTTCCTTCGGACTGATCTTTCTTCATCCTCTCTTTCATTCCTTTCTTTTCGCGATTGGAAACACCCCTCTTGGGATGAGATCCCAAACCCCGAAGGCGAGAATTTGTGGGACTTGCATGCATTCCTGTTTGGTAGAATAGCAATAAACCGGTTTCGCTTTCTTTGACTCAAAGAGGGGCTATGCCCTGCACACTGTTGGCTCGTTTATCCATAGATCTGCCCAAGTAATGATTTTCGGACCAACAACAACCAAGCCTAAAATCGGGAAGGAAGGTTTTTATATGCCTTTACCGGTCCTTACTCAACCGTAGGAGGATATCTTTATGGATTTTATAGGAGGACTACCTATGTCTAGACATGGCCATGATTATATATGTTGTTGTAGATAGATTCGATAAAATGTGTGTTCTTATGGTCTATAAAAAGACAATAAAAGCATGTGGGTGCATTTATGGGTGCATGGGTGCATTTGTTAATGTATGGGTGCATTTTGGTTTGCCAAAGTCTATTATTTTTACGAGAGATTCCGGTTCTTGGAGAATTTTTAGAATACTTTATAGGACAAGATGGAAACCAAGTTATAAATAATCAAGGCCTTCCATCCCCATATAGATGGGCAAATGGAGGTGGTGAACATGAATTTCGTAAAACTGATTAGAGGATATAATAACAAATATCCACAGACTTGGGATGAGTCTTTAGCCTACATTCAACATTCCTACAACAGGGTAGTACACACATCCACTATGCAGTCACATTTTGAAGCATGTTTGGGGTATCTACCTAATAATCCATTGACATTACGGTTGGACAACGGGAAAAGGAGAGATACATGATTCAAAAGTGACTAGAGCAACGAAGTTTGTTGAGAGGATCCGACAAATCCATCTCAAGGTAAAAGAACAATTGGAGAAGTCTTAATCCAAGTAAAAGGCTAGACATGATCATCATCATAGAGAGCAAAAACTTCATGTTGGAGACAAGGTTTGGTTGTACTTGAGAAAGGAAAGATTATAAGGACAAGAAAGGAAACTCAAGTCACTACGGTATGGGCCCTTCACTATCTTTGGAGTATGTTGGAAAGAATGCTTCTAGACTTTATTTGCCACACTTCATGTGTATGTACTTAGTAGTAAATTGTGAAAACTTGCACCTATTTGAGCCATCCATGCTTGATGAAGAAGAAGAATGTCAATTACTACCTTCCATAGAAGATTGTATCTTGGATTCACGAGGCAAGTTGGAGGAGGATGTAGTGATATAGTAGAAGTTTAGAGAAACAAGGAGAGGTCTGCATGAATCTTCGAAGTTGGATTCAAAGGGAAGACACCAAGTCGAGGCACAGGTGGTACTCAAAGGATAAAGTGAGGGAATTGTTTCCTCATCCACTCCCCTATTAAGTTTTTTTGGGACCAAAAGCCTCCTAATCAGGGGAGGTGTGATCCATAGGGATATAAAGAAACACCACTTCATCAGAACAACCATAATCAGAGGGAAGATTAATCAGAAAATAGAACACATTGATAAGTTACAGAACCACCATCCTATGCAAAGTGATGTTTACGTAACCACCCATCTTCACACACTAGCGATTCGTAACCGTCGATCTACTTTCATCGGTGTTCTGTCACTTATGGAAACAAAAATAAATAAATCAATGAATGGTCACAGATTTCAAACGTTTGGGTCGTGTCTCTTCCTTGGATGAATCTTCCCATTCTCGAGTGCACGGGAGGACATGGGGATCAAACTATTTAATCAAAAAGAGTGGGTGGAATTGGGCATCGAAGATTTGATAGAGAGAAGTGAGAAAAAAACCATTGAAGTTGAAATTGTTTTGTAGAAGCAAGGTAGGAGAACAAAAAAAACAAGTAGAGAAGGGTGGAAGTGACATTGTTTTCCTTCCTTCAACTTCTTGTAATATGTATTTTCTTTTGAATTGGCCAATATAATAAAGGGAATAAAGAGAAGTTTCCCTTCTGGTTGGTTTTCCTCAAATTGGGGTTTTCTACGATAAAATATTGTGTTGTGTGTTGAATTTTTCATTTTCCTCAGTTCTAACCTAATCTCTCTCACTTTCACCATTTTCCGCATGACCATTTCGGGAGAAGAGTATCTCGAGAGAAACAAACATTTCCCAAAATTTCTTCAACCCATACATAACCTACTTTTCTTAACTAACATAGATTGAGAATTGGGCACTGAAATTATCCTAGGATTCCATGTTCCTTGTTAAGAGATAGGAAGAAGTTTTGTTTCATTTAATGAGAAAGTTATGCTCTTGCGATCCCATTGAAAAATAATCATATATCCACCTTGCCCCGGTCATCAACCATCCATACTCTCATTGTTCACACCACCTCCCATCGACTTTATCATAACTCACGATCCCCCATCATCGCATCATCCACGCATTGGTTTCCTCACCTAACCCACGAGAAGTGAAGTACACACAAAGGCCTTCTTGTGCTTTCTAGTGCGTCAAAGACCCAAATAAAAATGAACTGATTTTGAAACAAAACTTGAGTAGATATCTCCCATGGATTCTAATAATTAATCTCTCAAAATATCCAAAGAGATAATCATTATGACCACCGAAGGTATTGTGAATCTTTATTCAAAAAAATAAAAATAAATTGGTAATGACCTAACTCATGACAATTGTGAGGAGGAGTTAATGACCACGAGGTTTGGATAGTGGTAGCATTCAAAAAATGGAGGATTGGCACTAAGATAGAATATTAACTTACTAACTAGTAGAACATGCATTTGTATGTATTAGAGTTCTTAAAAGACAATATTTTAAAATTTATGTTGATCAATACTATTGTAGAAATAACTTGAAGGAAAGACATTATACCAAAATGAAATATCTTCCCTAATTCAATATATTTCTAAGTTAAAAAATGGGTTTTTGGGAGACTTCAACATGATATCAAAATTAAATGTTTCTAAGTAATACACACAAAACTAGAAATCGTACATGAAATGCACGATGGAAACGTCGAAGGAGATGAATCAAAGAAGTGAAATTTGATGGAATGAATTAACAGGAGAGGAGATGGGTGATGAAAATGGGGTTTGAGGGAGGATAATAACAAAGGTGGGGGAAATTCAACATGAAACAAATACGAAACTTTTCTCTCCTACAAGCACATGCCATGTTGTCAAGCACTTGAAGTAGATAGGGGTGGGGTGTAAGACGACGAGGGAACGAATCCGCATAGTTGATCTCATTCTCACTATTCATGTGAATGCAATTTGTAGTGTTGATCTCATTCACACTATTCACGTGAGTGTAATTAGCACTTCAAGGGGCCAAAATAGAAAGGGAAAATCAAACATGTTCCAGGTTCAAGACTCAATCGTAATACCCAATTCTTGTAGAAATTTGTTGCCACCCTTTTCAGTTATAAGCTCGAGTAATTGTAGGAAACAAATGATGTGCGAATAAGAATCAATAATTGAGTGCTTCCAACACTAGTCATATGAGTGAAATGTAGATAAATGATTTCGATAGGATGGCATTTACTTCATTAGATAAGGAGAAAACATAAATGGAATTCCACATCTCATATTGTTCCCACCCAAATAATATCTTCTATCAATCCCAAATAATATCTTATATCTGTAATTCACTTTATAATTGTGATCTTGTTCACACCAGGATGCAAGGAACAAATGAACAATAACTGATAATCAAGCTTGTCCAACAGTTGATCATATGAGTGACATTTTCTGTCGATTGAATTTTATTTTATTAATGTCTTCAAGGTCATCTATTGGATGACGTTCAATTTGGCACGTAAGACGAAGACATGAAAGGACAATTGGAAATAATGCGATGGAAATCAAACACCTATATGCCTCACACATATTCCACAACTCAAATTGTTCTTGCCCAAATAATATTTGTTATATATACTGATTGTATGATTTCTATCTCCATCGTACTATACATTAAAAACTATATTAACAACTATATATATATTAAAAACTCTATATTTAATGACACCTCATATTTAAAAATATTTAATATAATAAACTAATTAATTACAAATTATATATTATAATATATATTTAAAAATAAATAAAACACCCACTATATATTCAAAACTATATACATTATAAACTATATTATATACTATATATTATAAACAATATATTATAAAAATATAGAGATATTATAATTTATATTTTTAAATAAATCGGGCCCTTCCGTAGCTATGAAACAAGGAGTGGTGGGCAGCCATGACTGACCCGACCCCTCCCCCTTTGACACGGTGACACCCTTAAACCACGTTGACCACCATGTGACCCACCCATTGTCTCACCCTCAATCCAAAAACAATTGTTGGTCAGACGTGCACATGGACAACCACACTTGAATTAAGGTTGTAGATATGGCTGTGAGATGGGTAGTCCAGATCGGCGTGCGTTAGTACAACTGTCAGATGCACTCTGAGTTTCTACTAGTGTAAGCACCTTCGACATAATTACTATCCACACCAACTTAGAAAATTTAAGAGCGAGCCTCCCATGAAACCACTTAGAAAATTTAAGGGTGATGGGACCACTTCCTAATATAAATTACAATACAAAAAAACTAACTACTATGTGACACTTGTTAAATACAAGATTGTGTTCCAATAAAAATTCCTATCATAAATACTACTTAACTCACATCTAATTTGTCCGCTTCATGCAAAATCCAATGTCACTTTATCCATCCCACCTAGCATGTCCAAAGTTTTATTTATCGCAGCTATAACATATTGTCTTTTTGGGTGTAATCAAAGTTAAATGTGGAAGAAGCAGCCCTCAAGCATCAAAGTTGTGTTCAAATCCATTTATGCAAGCACACAACTCAAGGTATGAAATGTACTATCCCTTCTTTTCATTAATTCCCAATCTCAGATGGTTGAAGAATAAAAGGATAAGGCAGGAAAGGGTAGGGTGAGGGAGGGAGATAAGAGGAGAAAGAATTGGGGAAGAATTGCATAACAAATGTGAAAGGTGGTAGTAACTATAAGCGAAGAAGTGGCGAAGAGTAGAATGGAAAGGAGATGATGACTAGGTAAAGGAGTTATAGTTACAAGGTGAAAAGAAGTAGAGCCAGCATATGTTGATGAGAAGATTGTGAGGTTTTTTTAAGGGGAGAGAAATCTAAACACAATTAAAAAGAATCATATTTCAAAGTCTAGAAGGAGAAACAAAGATGATAGACATAGTTGTAGTTGGAGAGGGAGTGGATCTAGAGTTGACAAATTTACATTGTGGGGTGTGAGTTTAATCAAGGGTGAGCCATATATCTAAAAAACAATAATCGAAAACACTTTTTCAATATTTACTATGAAAAAGGTAAGAATAACAAGAATGCAAACCCAATCAAACACAATTTGAAAGCAATATGTGATATATGATATTTATGGGTAAAGAGATAAACAATGCAAAATATGATCGGTTGTTTACACTACATCTATATCCTTCGTGTTTTCATGAAATGTAGCTTTCTATTCTCTTAGGATAAGAGGTGGGAGCTAAAGTGGGTGCCTCATTTATTTATTGTTGTTTTCTTATAGCTTGTGAGACTATCATTGAGTTTTGTTGTCATTCTATGTAAGATAACACAATTGATATTCGAGGCAATGAATTAGTGAATTTTTCATTTGTAACCATAACTTGGTGATGGAAATAGTAGAAAATATTTGATGATATTGAATGTTCCATTCACAAGCAAAGAAACATCTCATAAAATAAATCAACAATCATTGTTTAATTTCCTTGCACTATGAGGATTCCATATAAAATAAAACCCATACAGAAAATTCCATTGTCTTTAGCATGGTCTATGGGACTCATACGTGTTTTTCAGTTAAATCAATGGCTCAAACAACCTTTAAAATTGTTATTTTTGTATCTCATACATCATGCTCAATTTATTTTAAACATCAACCAACCACTGGTAATCAACAATCACTACTTGGTAACCGGTAATTTTAACATATTTCCTTATAAAAATTATTTGGTGGCCTCTAATTGACATATGATATATGCCTTAAGGCGTCATTTTCATACTAATTCTTTTGTGGCCTCTGATTGAAATCTAATATATGCATTAAGGCACCATTTCAGAAAATGATATCAATTGAGGCATAAATCTACTCTACTATGAAACAAATTGTGCCACCAAGATGATGTCATTTCTCATTGGTTATAAATCAGTGAGTACCATCCCATGTGGAGGAAAAAATGTAAAGTAAAAACATGTAGATGCTAGAGACTTTTCATATGATATAGATTAATTGAAGATGGCCATCCTTATGGTATGGTAAAAGAAGATGTAGATTAACTGAGAGTGGAAGAAGATGCGGTTGTTGAACAAGACAAGATTCTCATAACCGCATCTTTATGTTGTGATGATCGACAAGATCTTATGTCTAATATAAATCAAACATTTCAAACCACAGCGAGAATTTTGGAGTCTAGCAGGGGACAAGAAGCTTCGATGACGGTAATAGAGAAGGTTGTTGCATTTCCCAAAAAAGGTAGAGGATTCTATTATCTGACATCGAAGAATAAATATAAAATTCAGGCACATGATGAATGAAAACTTGTACAAACAAATACCTCTTTCGACCTCCAAGTGCATCGTCATCCACACAAGCTTCATGCAGGAAGTTAAGTGTCTGCTTCATGTCACAACACCGACCACCATAAGAAGAATCAATAAACAATAAATTTTCACCCACAAAATTATACGTCACACAAAGAAAGGAATAGTTTCGACCCATGAAACGTAAAGAGAACAAAACATTTCTAAAGTAAGAACATATTTATTTGCCAAACATTTCTAGAGTAAAAACATATTTATTTTCCAAATTTCATTTCCACATTAGGCTTGTAGAAAGCACATTCGCATAAAAGAAAACTCGAATTATCAATGGTGAAATGAATAGTACTACTACCATGGCAGTTACTCATAACCTTAATTTGATATGAAAAAATATCTCAATTCAATTTAAATGTAACATGGATAAATTTATCTGGGAGTGTTCAGACATCTCAAGCTTTAGGCAACCTATATTTCAAACTAGGAAAAAATTGAGATGATTCGAAACCATTCGGAAAAAGCACCTTTGGAGTAAACAAAAAATTGAACCTGAGTAATGACGTCAATATTTATGGGGTCAATTTTGAATGCCATGCATATATTTTGGCGTATTTCAGCTCTTGTGGACACAAACTAAAAAATCCAACACCTTCAAAATTTGAAAAAAAACGGAAAAGAAAATCCCTTTGTACCATATTTTCTCAAAATAAATCAGTTCTTTTAACTATGTAAGGACCAGTTATGGACAACCAAAAACTCACATACAAAGTAATGGCACTACCGAAAGAGACCTCTTCATATTATTTACACTTCCTAAAAATATGACTACCCAAATTAATAAATGTTGGTTTTTTCTGTAGAAATGACGGACATGCATGTTATGAGTAGCCGGCACCAAATGCAACATCATAACATTTACCTTTTCCTGTTAAATAAGAACAGAAGGGACACCATCAGTTCTCTCCTTTACTGATGGTGATCTGATTGCATTTTTAATATATAAATAAAATCCCACCAAAATAACGCAGACCTACATGCAGAGATTCATTGCCCACATCGCAGCAACAAGAACATGTGTACAACAACGAAGGTGTCTACAATCAAAAATAGGAAAAACTAATCCTTCCCAGCAATGGAGATATCTACAACCAAAGACACAATAAAATTCTTCCCACCATACAAGTTATAAATCGAAAAAAACCACCCACCCAATTACAATGCATATATTTCTACGGCGTCAGGTCTGTAACATTGTGGTTGGCGTAGCCCCCGCAAAATCAATAAGACCACTTCTAAACCTCGTTTTGTCATTATTGCTCTCGTGAGAGACCATAATATATACTAATTTGAGACGTAAAAAGCATCATGTAGGCATCACATCTAAACATTCATCTAAGATGATTAATTAGCTAAGATAATCAAAATTCAAGTATCTACCTCACTCCGTGAACTACTGCAAGATGTGCATCACAGATGACTCCAACAAGCTCTATTCTGTATGGTTTCCTTGCATTTGCAGGTGACTTCCTAACTACCTTCGTGTGTGAGGTTTCTTTACACAAGATTTCTTCATGTTTTTCCACAACTTTCTGTATCATTTCAGTCCCCTCCTGAGGATCAATATCCTCAACTGGTTCCCAATATTTTTCTTGTACAGAATCATTATCCCCTCTTTGATACCCTGGGCCCCTCCGATATTGTCTGCGATGGACATCTCGAGCCATGGCAATTGTCTGTAGCACAAATGGTTCCCATGACATTGTGCCATCAAATATTACATCACGACCTTCATTCAAGGTAATGACAAGAAGGGACTCTGTTGCATCGGTTGATGTTTGATGCACCTGTGACATGTATAAAATGGTTACATTCTGAGCTGGCATAGCTTGTTTAATACTTTTGCTCCATCAATAACTTGAATTGTTATGTTCAACATTAGCAGTGGATACTTACCAGTTCCGAGATTTTCAATAAATCATTATGCCCACTAGAATTCAAGGTTTGATATACAGAACTTGTTTCCTTGAAAGCATCTGCCTCTACTACAGCTGTATTTTTTCCGCACTTGACCAAAAACAGCTGCCATTAAAAACAAAAGTTGATAAAATAAAACCCACTCTAGACCTGCAACCCAAATCAAACCTTCTCTAAAACCATGCGCCTACATTGGATGAAGTCTAGAATGGACGCACATTTAATGAGGGGTTTTGTTTTTCTTGTAAGATTGCTTCCAATGTCCCAAAAAAATTGAATACCGATAGCAGATTTTACGATGGTAGACTAGATTTTGTGTGATTTCGAGGTGCACGGCATTAAACACTCTCCTGCGAAATAGTACATGTTGGTGCTTAAAGCTTCCAGTCCCTGGAAAATTGGCCACCCGTGAATAACAATACTTCATCTAACGAGCCTGGCCGGGGTACTTACTAAATTGCACTATCTAGGGTATGTGGAGGATGTGGATAAATTAGTATGTCGATGTCATTTTAAATGCAATTTTCACTATTTGATTTTCTGTTGTGCGTCGATTAAGTGGGGCTCACTCTTGTTTGGAACGCATTTGGTGTAATGATGAAGTTTAACTGGACTCAAGATCTTGGGCTATTGGTGAGTTACTGAAGTAGTTTGTCATCATCAACCCAAGTTCCATTCCCATTGAGTTCATTGGGCGCTTTAACAAGTGGCCATGGGGACACCTTGAGGTAGGGGTCAATCTTTTCCATATGGACCAAGCGGAATATAGCAAGGCGCTTTGAGTGTGAATCACTCGATGGACATGAAGGACTCAAGCCCACCCTCATGTCCCACTTAGAGAAAGTGCTCCTCCACCACTTCGAGTTCATAATTATGGTATAATAAAAGTGTTTACCATCCAAAGTTTTGAGTAGGGGTCAATCTTTTCCATATGGACCAAGCGGAATATAGCAAGGCGCTTTGAGTGTGAATCACTCGATGGACATGAAGGACTCAAGCCCACCCTCATGTCCCACTTATAGAAAGTGCTCCTCCATTACTCCGAGTTCATAATTATGGTATAATAAAAGTGTTTACCATCCAAAGTTTTAAGGGCGCAAGGGTGTGGCTTGATGGTGGAACTCGAGTTCTTGTCGGCCACCACCCGGTTCTAATTCCCAGGCCCCATGGCACCAATTACTCTTGCATTTACACAACCGGTTGGGAGGACTTGCCCTACATTAACGCACCATGAAGTGTGCCGGGCGCTTTGAGTGTGAATCACTCGATGGACATTAAGGACCCAAGCCCACCCTCATGTCACACTTAGAGAAAGTGCTCCTCCACCACTCCAGTTCATAATTATGGTATAATAAAAGTGTTTACCATCCAAAGTTTTAAGGGCAAAAGGGTGTGGCTTGATAGTAGAACTGAGTTCTCGTCAAACACCCACCCAAGTTCTAATTCCCAAGCCCCGGGGAACCAATTACCCTTGCATTTACATAGCCGGTTGGGAGGACTCACCCTACATTAATGCACCATGAAGTGTGCCAGGTCGTTGGGTCATTAACTCTTATAGTATCTAAAAATCTTTGGAGTTTAGCCAAACAGGTTGGATGAAGTTGAACCCATTTCTCTTATTCCCGATTATTTTTTCTTCTCAAACAGTCATAAACCCAAATCGGATGCCCCGAGGTTATGATTGTACTTTTACTGATTTTCTCATCTCTTTTAGCTTTTGTATTAGATTATGTGTTTAAATGGGCAAACACGGGTGTACATGTAGTATGAAAATTTTAATTGTGGGTGGAAAATATCATTTTGGATATAGTTGTTTTTCTATGAACAAAATAAAAAATAAAATAAAAGTATATAGTTTGTGTTTCTTACGTGAAAATTGAGGCATGTGGGTTTGTTTAGTGTGAAATATTGAAATGTCACTAAAAGGTAGAATATTTTTAGGTTTGATTCAAATATTTTCCAAAATGAGTATTACAATTTTTAATTTGTGTGGTGGAGAAATTTCAATTGATGTAATTATTAGGGTTTGTGTTTGAGGGGTGGAAATTTATTAAAGGTGGGTGGAAATTTCACACACATGGACGTTTCATTTAGTGTAAAAATAATTAGTTTTGGGTGGATGATAGGATATTTACAAGTGTTATATAAATATATGTGTGAATTTTGTGAAATTAATTATAGTTGTGGGTGGAATATGAGATGTTTTTAAGTTTGATTAAATTGTTTATGTGTCTATATTTTTGAACCCAAAACATAGTTAAATTAAAAAAAAAACCTTTCTTTTTTGAACACAACACACACTTACCATACAAGACAACACCATCTAGTTCATTTCTACCCCACACACTAGTACGAAACAACAATGAAAAGTTTGCTTTCACAATACCCTCACAAGTACAATTCACCACATATACATTACCATGCAAATTATAATTTTCCATTTTATCCGTTTTGCAAAATCTAATTTATTTAACTTCTCATTTAGGGAATAGATCACATGAAAATTCATTATTACTTAACCACACTTATACATCATAACAACAAAGTTGGTTTGTTTACGTAGCATTACACAACTAATATTCACATTGCCATGAGTTACAAAAAGAACTATTTAGTTTACATACTTGGGGCATATGTTATTTATTGTTTACTCTTTGATGTGTATCTACAAGAGGTTGAAATACCTCCAAAACACAAACAAATAATTTGCAAAAAAAACCAAAAGCTTCAAAATAGTTTTCTTCTCATTCTAGAATCCACACTAATCTTTTACATCATTACAATCTTCCTTTTATTTCACATTAGCTCTAAAACCCCTAAAATGCCAAAAATTACCTACTAGTAAAACACCTCGGATGGGCCCCAAATTTTTTGTACAAAATATGCCTTCATAATTGAAGGCTCACACCAATTTTGGCTTATTCTATAAAGCATAGAAAAAGTTATTAAAACTCTAAGTTTTAGACAAAAGTAAAAAAACGTTCGAGCCAATTTTAGACCACTAAACAAAATAATCTAACCTTGAAAAATATGGCAAAATGGCACATTATTAATCTAGTTATACCATCCTGGAAAATTTCACGATAAATTGGTTACTCAATTTAGTGTCCCTCTTATCCATTTACTTGCTTAGGTAACTTTGGGGCACGTTTGCGTCACCAACTATCCCCTTGGGATATTATCCAATTTGTGATTTAATCACTTATTCCAAATTTAATTCATCCCATCACATCTTACCCATGAGTGATTAAATATTAAATATTTAATTACGCTTCTTCCCATGCATCTTAATCACTTATCCACCCCAAATTTATTCTATCTATGCATCGCATCCATTTTAATCTTCCTAAGCGGGATTTTTTTCCATAGTCGGGATAAGTCTTTTCTTTCTCGAATCAATCAATTTGGCCACCTCGGGAGTCTTTTCCGCGATCGGCGCCGACCCATATGGTGGCGCCGATTTTCTAGGAGCGGCGCCGATTATAAAAGCAAGCCCAGAACTCAGTTCTAGGGACGGAAGAGACCGAGGAGCGAAGAGATTACGAGCGAGCGAAAAAAGTGAATAGAGAGCGAAGGATTCGGGTTGCGAAGGAGAGATCTTTTTAGCATCAATTGTCTCGGTTAGGGCGAGATCTGTCCTAATCAATCCACGAGAGGAGCACCGTTACTCTGCCCGTATCATATCAACATCATACACCACCATCTATCATCTGGTGACTCTGTTCCCCAGCGTCTCTCCATCTTGGCACATCTTGCAGACTACATTCACCTTCCAACCCCCGATCTCATCGCCATACAGTCCACGATTGGTCGATCTGCCTTGATTGACATCGATCTTACCGGTCGGCGCCCGATCGGTCCCGATCGGCGCCCGATCGACCGATCACATCAGTCGCCGCCGATTATACCCGATCGGCGCCGATTTCACTGCGAGAGCGGGTAAAGGTCACGAGGTAACACAAATCCGGCATTATTTAGCGGTTCCTGTTTTACGTACTTTACTGTCTGTTTGTTGGTTTTGTTTTATTCTTTGCTGATCGAGAAAATCTAGTCTTTATTTATATCTTTTATCATGTATGCTTCTTTTCTTTATTGAAAACGTGGACTGACATCCGTCGAGGAAGCTCATCGCTTCTCGGACCCGCTTCTTGGGCAGTCCACTTAAATATCTTTTAACGTGGTCTTTTTCTGTCAAGCATCGGTGTTTTGCAGGTTATTCGGATCTATTGTGCGAATTGCTCGTGTGCGCCCGTCTTATCTACATCGGCTTCCTCATCCATCTACATCTTCATCAGGTATCGATTTCATTGGAGTTTTTCAGGGTTTTTGTGTTTAGTTTGGTACATTAACTTGGACAGGTAACAAGCGCAAAATTCTTGATCTACATTCTGGCACGCCCGGTGGGACCCAACCAAAGTCCCTCATTGGTAAGTTCATTTCTTTTCTAGTTTTGAACTGTGTTCCTTTTCTTCACTGATTTCTATCAGTCCTATTTGAGCATTTCATTTCATCATTTCAATCTTGCTTTTAGGCGAATTCATTATCTTGAAATTTTTCTATTTCCTTAAAATAGAAATTTTTCGTTTCACCACTATCTGGATGTATCTTTCCGGATCTTGTTTGTTGTTTGCTTGATCTTTTCTTGCGGAGCACTTTGCTTGATCGTGGGATTGTTCGAGGGGAAGAGCTCAACAACGCGCTTTTTGAAGTCCACACACCTTGGAGAGCTAAATCTACAGGTATTCCTCTTTTTCGGTGTTTTCTCCTTTTTAGGATTTCTTTGTTGGTTGTCTATCACATCCAAACACTTCATTTTGGTGCTTAAAAGGAACTTAATCGCATTTGGGAAAGAACTTGTTTGACTTGTCTTCATCGAAATCAAACATTTCGTTTTAAGTGCTTAAAAAGAACCTTTTCTTTGTCATTGCTGCATGCTTTTTCATCTAGTTTTAATTAGGTTGGAGAATTGATCAAAATCGGTAGTGACACTATTTGATTTTTATTTTTCACCCTTGCACACAAAGCCAAAATCACTAGGTATAAAGCATTTAAACAAAACTCCTTCCCTGGCCTCGCCTACTTGGAAGTGATATCCAGAGGAAGAGCCTACGCGTACTCGGGCCGTATAAATTCACGGAAGATTTTGGTATATATTGGCAAAGCACCCGACTCCCTTATCGCGGCGGTGTGTGAAGTGCGGGGGTAGGCCCCTATATCAAGCCACGTCTGGGTCTTTTCTTGAAGTGCCTTGGGACTCCTCACCAAACATTACCCAAACCATCCTTAGTTTGGCTATCGAGTAGTTCTGTTCTAAAAGCCTTCCCTAACATTTTCTTTTCTTAAAAGCATCAAAATTTAAAGGAGATAATCACTTGCGTTGCTTGAATTGTTTGTGCATTAGTTAGGACAATCTTCTTTCTTGCTTGTTTATGACGGTTATCACCCGGTCACAATCTAGGAAAATGGCCCAACAGGTTCCTTCTTCCTCCGAAATCACCACCAGCGTGGATGTTTCGGCACCCCTCCCATCTTCCTCGGGACCGCTGTTAGTTGGTTCCCCCTCATGGTCGTATAATCCCTTCTATCAAGCCAAAACAATCCCATCACGTCCAGCTTCTCCTAGTCCATCAGAAATATCTTCTGACTCGGAGTCTATTCCTCGCGGGGATCCTGAATTTCAGGCTCTCCTTGATCGCAATCCGGTAGCCCTCATGGACTACCTAGTACACAAGTCCATTCGAATATCTGACCAAGACCCACCAATCCGACAAGTGTACGATTATCCTCGTGGATCATCCCAGGCCTGTTTAGAGCAGTTTTCATCCTCTCTCCCGCCTCGAGCCACGGAAAAGGGGGAGGCTCTTGTGCCTCCTTTTTCTCTTTCACCAACCATGTTGACTAGTTCTCAAATTGCCTTACCTATTCCTAATACTGCAGTTACCTCAACTATTCCTCAACCTACCTTTGAGAGGTCTTCTGCCTTGGCGATAACGAGTGCGTCTGTGCACCCGCATATCGCTGTTAATTCATCTATGCCCTCTATTGTGTCTCAAGGTCAGTACCTCTTCATGAGCCAACCCCCTCCGGCTAGTCAGTTGGTTCCTACTTCTCGTCCTCCAGTGAATCTTTCTTCCAATATTCCAGCAACTGCGACCTTCGCCCATCCCCTAGTATCGGCACCCTTGGTACCAAATCCGGCGGTAGAAGGTCCCTTTCAGGTCTTGTTCCCCAACATGTCCAATCTAACCAACACCCATGTTCCTCAATCTGTCCCTATTCAATCAACAAACATAGGAATCCACCAATCACGGGTTCCATCCGTCACCCAACCTATTTTTCTCAACCACTTATTATCTCACGGCTGCTATCGCATGTAGCTACCTCACAAACAAATACCCCACCCGGTGTCACCCAGAACACCTGGTTATTCCTCTTATCATCCTATCCAACAACAGATGAATCCCCCATTGACATCTCAACAACATCCACCACTTGCTCCTTATGTAGGACATACCAATGTGCCTACTCCTCAATCGGATGTAGTTCAAATTCTCTTCAAGAAAATTGCAGACTTGGAAGCCTCCACAAAAGGAACCCGTCCTTCATACTCCTTTGAAGAAGTGTGCAATGAACCCATTCATCCTTCGGTGGCTTTTAAGCCTTATCCTCCCCAATGGGAACTTCCCAAATTCTCAAAATTTCATAGCCGGGAAGACCCCCAACAACATCTGCGAGCATTCAAACATGCTTGCTACCTCATCGTCCAAGATCAGGAGCTCATGCTCCGTACCTTTCCTATGTCTCTAGCAGGTCCCGCTTTGGACTGGTACAATAACATCCCTCAACATTCTTTGTTTTCCTTCTCTCAATTGGCCCAGATGTTTGTTGAAAACTTCTCAATAAATATCGCACATAAGATCTCAATCACAGATCTTTATAACATTCGCCAATTCGACGATGAGTCTATAGCAGACTTTGTCGCTCGTTGGAGAGGGATAATTAACCAATTGTCTTTCTCCCTTCCTCAATCCCAACAAATCGAGTTGTTCACCCGATCTTGTGCTAATCACATTTCTTCCACTCTAAGGATCCAAACTTTTCATACCTTTGAAGAGGCCTTTACGATGGCACGCAAACTTGAATCTCGTGCCATTGAACAAGGAAAGTTAAAACTTCGCTCCAAATCTAAACCAGATTTCTCTCGGTTCACCAAACCAAATTCTTTCCCTCCTAAAGATAAGAATCAAGGGTCCACAAATGCTATCGTATTAAAAACACCAAGAACCGATAGTACTCCTAATCAACCATCACGAAGAGACCCTTCATCTACTCGAAAAGGGCCTTCATCTTCTCGATCCTTCGCTCCATTGGGGGAATCATACGCCTCTATCTTAGAAAAAATGTTGGAAGTTCGCATGATCGAACTTCCACCCATTAGGGATATTGATGAAAGTCGAGATCGCCCATTCTGGTATAGGGAAAACGATTTCTGTCATTATCACAGAACCAAAGGTC
This sequence comes from Taxus wallichiana var. yunnanensis, assembly GCA_018340775.1. Lineage (NCBI taxonomy): Eukaryota > Viridiplantae > Streptophyta > Pinopsida > Cupressales > Taxaceae > Taxus > Taxus wallichiana. The sequence goes on from CM031239.1 coordinate 446,663,249, forward strand.
ATGACATCGAACGATGTCGGACTTTCAAAAATCTTGTCCAAAAATTCATTGACAAAGGAGCTCATCTGGATAATCCGAATGCTCCCCAAATCAAGCCTTTGGACGTTTTTAAACAACCTTTCCCCAATCATGCCCCAAATCATAATTCTTGAATCTCAAAACCAAACACCCACACTATTAATTTCATCTCTACCGAGGACTCTTCTTCTGAAACCAATCCATCTGCAAACACATCAATCGAATCAGATCCTCCTTCCTCTTCATCAATCACTGGAATTCCTCCATCTTCAGATAACCCACCTTTGAATATCCCTACGTTACCAAGCACGGAGTTATCTTTCTCCGCTCCTTTGTCTGACCTTCCATCTATACCCGAGACAGTGTCATCCTCATCTGTCTCATCATCAGACATTCTTTCAATGCTCGAGGCAATCACATCCCTCCGAGTTTCCACTACGGACACATCTACTTCCGTTGCTCCCATTCCCGCCGCAACTATGCCTTTGGTAAATGTACCTATAATTGTGCCAACTTCGACGGAAGTGTCTTCGATCTTGACCCTTCCTATCTCTTTTCCTACTACATCAGAAGTTCTCCCTCCGCAAGGCACTCCTTCTTCATCACTCCCTTCTTCCATCACCAATGTTACTTCACCTATTCAGGAAAAATCAAAAGAAGTAACACCAACACCTGCACACTCGATTCCTCAACCTAAACCGCGACAACCAAAATCTAACACTACACCATCAGTACCTCCCCACTTGCTTCCTCCGAAAAGGTTACAGTCACCTTATGCCGTGGAAGTTGTCACCATCCCTGAAAAGGAAAACCCATATTTCGAACCATCAAGACCCTTGGTGCTCTTCCACAAAAATCTCTCTCTACGCCTCATAAACGATTGGATTTGCCCGCTTGAGAAGGCGTCTTCTTCTACACATCCATCAAAGCCATCATCTTCTTCTTCATCAACACCCCTAAAAGTAGACTTACCTACCAAAAAGATGCCACCTCTTCTATCAAGATCCTCATCTTCGTTACCAACAACCAAAGCACCCTATATTCCTCCTATTACACCTACCTTGAGGACTTCTTCCTCATCTAAATCAACATTATCTAAATCATCCGTAAATCCGACTAAGCAATCCCCTTTGTCTCCAAAGACCGCAAAATCTGTCACATCTCCATCCTCCTCAAAATCTATCTTAGGGGCTCCCCCTCCACCAAAGTCAATCATGTCTCATTTACTCCCATCCCAAGCACCCAAGACTGCTCCTCCAAATGTCCAAACAAATAAGAGGATCCCTAATAAAACTGTTAAACCTAACATGCAAGTTCTTTTACCTCGGCAGTCGGTTAATGTAAAAGAACCATCTTCATCATCTCCATCCTCATCTTCGTCTACCGGATTTTACACCGAAATCCTTCACCAACTTATCCAATCTTCATCTATAACCCTTCCTCCGATTAAACCATATAACCCGAAAGGAGTGAAACCGGCTTGGTTTAACTCTGATTTGATTTGTGCCTACCACCGTACTCCGGGTCATGATACTGAGGGATGTAAAGCTCTCCAAGCCGTTATCAAGAACCTTCTGGAAGAAAGTGACCTTTTGCTGGAGGAGGAGGAACAAGTACCTCCTGCCACCTTAGCCCCATCCAAACCTCAACCATCCACTCAGACCTCTAGTGGTTCCACGCCGCCTGATCTTTCACCCTCTCAAATTGACATGATCCATATCGCCACTAGAACCCAACGTTATCATAACCCATCTTCATCTCCAACATCTAGACCACGGGTTGTCATTTCTGCGGCCCCCGAAGGAGTTCCTCCTTCCTCATTAGCCCCGAGACCTCGGGTCTCTATTCGTGCTCCACCTCGGACTCAAGTTCCCGTATCTGTTGAGGAGAGTGTCATGAAGCAACTCACCCAAGCTCCGGTCAAAATGTCTCTTTTTGACCTCATCCAATCCTCTCCACAACATCGCCAAGCTTTGATTGATAATCTGCGTCGCATCGCAGTAAATTCCGATGAGCCCCAGCCCTTTGAGTTGGTTGTTGGACTGAATGGTCCATCGACCACCATTTCTTTTGAGGATTCAGAAATTCCTTCTCTTTCTTCCGAAGATTTGGAGGCTCCCCTCTTCATCACAGTCCAAATCAATAACACTACCTTAAAACGTGTTATGATCGATAGTGGAGCTGCACTCAACGTCATCTCCTCGCACACATTCGAACAACTTAAGTTACCAAAGAATGTGGTGTCACCTCCACCCTTCGCCCTTCGATCATTTAATGATCAGCTAGCAGTCACTCTAGGAACTGTGGTCTTACCCATCCGAGTAGGTAAGAAGCTGCTCCATGAACTCTTCTATATTGTCGAAGGAAAATTCCACTATAACATGATCCTCGGACGCTCCTGGATTCGCGCAATGCATTGTGTCCCATCCACCCTCCATCGATGCCTAAAATATCAATATGAGGGCAAAATATATACTCATCCAGGAGATCCTTTTCCTTCCGCACAATGCGACATGACCACTAGGTCTGCCCCTTTAAAAGAAAATACATCTTCTCCAGATGGGGCCTCATCTTCTTCCATGCCTGCAACCAAACTACCGGATTTACAAAATCTGGAAGAGACATTGCAGCGTTTCTCACTAGGAGAGCTTCCTCTCCTTTCTTTCGATGCCCATCTCAAACCTAATGAGTATGGTAGACCAGACAAACAACCTGAATATCAACCAGGTCTCGGTCGCATCGTCACCATTGGTTTGCCCAATCAACAGACCAATTTCATCTACGGTGGTCTTGATACACCTCATTATCGCCCGGATTCTCCTCCTAGAGCCAAACCTTACCTAACAGGGTTTGATTATCTACAGAATCCCACGTTTGCAAAGACTTATCTATATCGATGCGCGTGGAAAGGTTTTGGCCTTGGAAAATATGAACAAGGTATACATGATCTCAAATCCATTCCTACTCTCATGCCACATCAAAAATTTGGGTTAGGATTTAAACCCCTTTCAGAGGCCACCGTCACTATTCTTGATGAACCTCTTCCTACTGAAGAACCATCTTCCCCACCAAGTCAGAAGCATCACTTGATGTGGACGATGACATTTCCATCCCACCTAACTTTTTTTTTTGATCAATACCATTTCCTTAGGGCCGTTGGTCTATGAGACTAACAATCGGTCCGCTTCTATACCATTAATCTTCCCTGAAATAATTGGAGACGACTCTCCTACTATCAACACTATCCACTGTGTGGATGATGATTCTGTCCTCACCTATCTAGGGGCAGAGGATTCATACCTTCCCAAGACTATTCCTTCTGACACGTCTACCCTTCTCAACGAAGCCACTATTGACCTTAATATAGGGACTTCTGAAGACCCTCGCATCATTAAGGTCGGCCAATCCCTTAATCCACAGGAATTAGGGGACTTTACCGCTTTTCTTTCCAAACATCGTCAAGCCTTTGCTTGGTCATATGAAGATATGCCAGGACTCGATCCCGATATTGTGGTCCACAATATCGTTACCCTTCCCAACATCAAACCAGTTAAGCAAAAATTGCGTAAAATGCACCCTAGAGTAGCCCTTCTTGTTAAAGAAGAATTACAACGCTTGCTCTCGGCTGGCTTCATCCAACCCATCGATTATCCGCAATGGGTGTCTAATGTAGTACCAGTAACTAAGGCTACTGGGAAAATTCGAATTTGTACCGACTTCCGGGATCTTAATCTTGCCTGTCCCAAGGATGATTTTCCTCTTCCTAATATCGACCAACTCGTAGATTTAACTGCGGGTCATGAGATGCTTTCTCTTATGGATGGTTTCTCTGGATATAATCAAATCCTCATCGCACCAGAAGACCAACATAAGACTTCCTTCATAACCCCTTGGGGGACCTTTTGCTATCGTGTCATGCCTTTTGGCCTTAAGAACGCAGGGGCAACCTATCAACGAGCAATGACCTACATCTTCCATGACCTCTTACACAAAACTGTAGAGGATTATGTTGACGATCTCCTCGGCAAGTCCAAACGCCGTCAGGATCATCTTTTCATCCTTGCACCTCTTTTTGAGAGGCTTATCCGCTTTTGCCTTCGTCTAAATCCAGCTAAATGCGTGTTTGGCGTTCTCACTGGTAAACTTTTAGGTTTTATCATTTCCATCAGGGGCATTGAAGTCGACCCCGCAAAAATAAAAGCTATCCTTGAGATGCCTCCCCCGTCTAACTTAAAGCAACTCCGCAGTCTCCAAGGACGTCTTCAGTCAGTGCGTCGTTTTATCTCCCAATTGTCGGACCGTTGTCAACCTTTTCACCATCTTCTCCGTAAGAATGTTCATTTTGGATGGGATGAGCATTGCCAAAAGGCCTTTGATGATCTCAAAGCTTATCTTCTTTCTCCACCTGTGCTTACACCTCCACGCGAGGGGGAGCCTTTCTATCTTTATATCTCTGTGACTGACCATGCTCTGGGAGCCATGATCTCGCATCGGGACACTTGTGGTAAAGAACAAGCTGTCTATTACATCAGTCGCACCCTCCATGAGTATGAGACACGTTACTCCGAAGCTGAAAAACTATGTTGTGCTCTCTTCTTCGCAACTTCTAAGCTTCGTCATTATCTCCTTAATCACAAAACTTACATTGTCACAAGTGTCAATCCCCTCAAGACAATCCATGCAAAACCTTATCACAATGATCGCATCACTCGTTGGCTTATGCTCATGACTGAGTTCGACCTCGAGTTTATCCCGCAAAAGGCTATCAAGGGTCAGGTTATTGCAGATCAATTAGCTGATGCTCCTCTTCCGGACACTCAAGACCCCCTTGCTCAATTTCCCGATGAGTTTATCCAACAAATCGATTTTGGTCTCTCTCCATTTAAAGTAAAGCTCTTCTTTGATGGATCCAAATGCCGAGGGGAGGTGCGGGTTTTGTGATGATTCCTCCTTGGGGTACGCCCATCCCAGTCGCACACAAATTAAACTTTGAGTGCACCAATAATATGGCTGAGTACGAAGCTCTTGTCTTAGGTCTTCAAAATGCCATTAATCTCGGCGCTCGTCATATTGACATCTTTGGTGATTCTGAACTCATCGTTAACCAGTCACGGGTGTCTATCAATGCAAGAATGATATCCTTCAGAAATATCGCGACATCGTTCTTGCCCAACTCCAATCTTTCGATAACTTCACTATCCAAGCCATTCCTCGTACTGCAAATCGATTCGCGGATACCATGGCTTCTTTAGCCTCTCTTATCCCGCCTTTTACCGAAGACTCGCGTCTTTATGTGGCTGTGCAACGATTGGATCAACCATCTCATCTTGGGCAACTAACGTCGATCAATGCTGTCACAACCCATACTCAGGATGAGTGGTATCAACAGATAGTTGATTATCTATCTCATTCGGTCCTTCCTCCAGATCTGACTCCCAATGGTAGAAGGTCTTTTGTCCAACGCACTAACCGCTATACTATTCTAGGCGGCCTTCTTTACAAACGAGGCTTTGATGGTATTTTGCTTCGATGCCTCAAAACCCATGAATCATCTAAAGCTATTCAGGAGGTCCATGACGGTATTTGTGGTGGACATTTTAGTGGTTTAGCTGTAGCCAAGCGCATCTTACGTTTGGGTTATTATTGGCCTTCTCTTAATCGAGATTGTTGTGAATACACTAAGAAGTGCGTCAAGTGTCAGCAACATTCCAATCTCACGCACATCCCTAGCCAGGCTTTGCAACCTGCGGCGGATTTGTGGCCTTTTTCGCAGTGGGGTCTTGATCTTATTGGTCTCATCAATCCCCGTTCTTCACAGCGTCATCATTCTATCATTACTGCCACTGAGTACTTTACTAAGTGGGTAGAAGCTATCCCTCTTTCTTCAACAAAGGCTAAACCCATAGTTGATTTCGTCTATCAACACATCATTTGTCGCTTTGGCGTTCCACAAGATAATCACGAGATAATGGTAAATCTTTCAAAACGCTGATTTGCGAATCTCTGCAATGCTTTCAATATCAAGCTCGGTTTTCCTCTCCATACTATCCTCAAGCTAATGGTCAAGCCGAAGCTTCCAATAAAACTTTGCGTAATATCCTCATGAAAGGTAACTAGTCGAGTGGTAGGGATTGGCATCTACATATCCCTTTTGCTCTCTGGGCTTATCGGACTAGCATTCGTACTCCCTCTTGGTGCTACTCCCTTCTCTCTCGTCTCTATGGAGTGCAGGTGTCCTTCCTTTGGAGGTCCAAATCCCATCTCTCCGTGTTTCTCTCAGAGAATTTGTCTCCGATGAGGATTATCGTCAAAATCGTCTAGCACAACTGGAATTATTAGATGAGCGACGTCTTAACGCTCTTGAGCATCATCAGGTCTATCTCGAGCGTGTCAAACGTGCTTATAACAAGCACTTGCAACATCGTGACTTCAAAATTGGTGATCTTGTTCTTAAGGAAAATCAAAATGTCACTACACTCGAAAGGAGTCAACGTGGTAAGTTTGCTCCCAACTGGATGGGCCCCTACATTATCACTCATAAATATGGGTCTGGGGCTTATCGTTTATCTTCCATGGATGGTATCCCTGAAGCGGAACCTCTTAATGCTTTGCATTTACGGCCCTTCTACTGTTAAAATCTATCTTATACAAATCTAGTCGCTACTCAGATCTTCCATCCGTCATAATAACCAGTCATCTACTTTCGTGGTGATTTGAAATTGTGTGGTTCTCCGCCTATTGCCTCGCTTACCTTAAAAATGAGTATAGCGGCTCTACTCATTGCACATTTCTTTTGGATATGTTCCTCCTCATGGTAGGAATACCTTAATCACCACTTCATCTGTCCCAAGTACTTATCTTCATCGGATCTACTCGGGTCATGAGTGCATGTTCTTCTATGTTCTCTTCCCCTCCATCTGATCTATCTAGGTCTAAACTCAGCTTCTTTCAAAAAGTTTCACAAAAAAAAAAAAAAAAAAAAAAAAAAAAAGATGCTATCCAAAAAGATAGACTGATCCCTCGAAGGACAGCTATCCATAAATTATCAAGTGAATCAAAAAGAAAATAGACCATACCCTCGAAGGATGGCTATCATTAAAATTCACAATCTGAGACGCTCCCTTGAAGGGCGGCTGTTTCTCAAAGAAAAGAAAATTCAAGGCTTCTTGTAATCAATCAGCCTTCCAGTCAGTTTATACACTTTATAGCATCACTGAAAGACTTCCCGCATCGATCAGTCTTTCCACATCAAGCAAACTTCCCGCATTGATCAGTTTGCTTTTCTGTCAAAAATCATGAAGCTGAGATTTAGGACCTTTTGTCGATCATATGGAGAATCCTATTTCCCCACTATGGACATGTATTCTGTCCCTTGTAGGTTCCGACAAGATACTTACTTACTTTTCTTTCCATTTCTATCCTAGATCTGGTTTGCGACTAGTTAGTGTCAGATTTATTTTAATCTTATATAGGGCCTTGTATGCTTGGTCTTTTGGTTCCCTTTCTGGATTTTATCTATGGTCGGTTGGAAGTCCAACTTATCATTTTTCTTCTTCTCTCCGAGTATCTTCTCTTCTAAGTCACGGTTGTTTCCACTTTCATCTTTTGCTCTTGTAAGGAGTATTCCTCATTTCTTTGTCTTGCATCCTGTTAAATTGGCATTTCACATGTTCATTCAATCAAAATTTATCTTCTATCAAAATTCATCTTATCTATCAAAACTCCTATCTGTATTCATTTCTCCTTATAATTACATCCATATATCCAACACATTTATCTATCTATCCATCAAAATATCGAAAAATACGTACATCTCAGGTACATTACATCTATCTATATCTAATCCATACATTAAGTACATCTGTATATCTATCCATCAAAATATTTAAAAGCTATATCCATCCAAGATACATCACATCTATCTATCAACATTAAATCAATCTATCTAATCACATCCATCTATCATCTATCCGTCTATATCTATCCAATCACATCTATTTTATCCACATTTCAATCTATCTAATCACACCTATTTCCATCATCCATCAGTCTATATCTCTCTAATCACATCTATTTTTCTATATCTATCTATCCATGTATATCAAAATCAAAAAGGCATGAAGTACAATCATATGACCAATAAATCTATATATATATATATATACATGTGTGTTTGTACAAAAAAATGGGTGGCTTCCAATCGAGCCATCTATACAATGCCTTCCAATCGAGGCTACATCGCTATACAAATACACAATCTATCAAGTCTCTATATAGTGAAATCAGAAGCGTGGAGGACACTATCCCCTCCACCCTCCTCTGCACCCGGCTGTCCCTCCTGACCGCCGCCTATCGAGCTCGAAGCACCTGCTGCTGGAGGTCTCGGCCCACCTCGGTCCCTCCCAGTGCTCCCTCCCCCTGAGGCTCCGCTCGCTGTAGCTGTCACTCCTCTCCTCCTCGCCCCGTACCGAGGCACATCTGGGGCATGCTGCGCTAGGGCATCCTCATAATATCTCACCTCAGCAAGGAGAGACTGGTATGTGCTCAGGCTCACCATACCCGGTGCTCGTAAAGGTGCTGCTGGTGCTGCTGGCGCTGCTGGTGGTGCCCCACCTAGAGCCGTGCCCTGTGTCCCAGACTCTGATGTGGCACTCGTCTCTCCATATTTGGCCCTAAGGGCCTCCCTGTGCCGAAGATAGCGATCCCTCTGCTGAATCGCTGTATCTCGCTCCTGACGAGCGGTGTCTCTCTCTGCAATCAAGGAATCTCTCTCCTCTGTCAAGGCCCTGATCTCCTCCAGAGCTACCTGATGTGTCTGTATCAGTGTGGCATGCTCTCCCTCTAATCTGTCTAGTGTCGCAGCTATGTCCTCCTCATCAGCATCTATCGAGGGCGGGAGATGTCGTGGAAGCTCTGTGTCATACCACGCTGCATAGCCCTCATCCACCCCCGCGTCATCATCACTGTCTGTGGAGGGTGGAGCCTCTCTCAGTGGGTCTGCCGGGATCAAAATCGGCAAATCTGTCTCTCTGCTATCCCGCCTATATGGCGTGTATGTGGCCGGTACTGTCTGTACTAGACCAAACTGCCTCAGTATCCGCATGAATGGGACTCGCTCCCACATATCTGGTCTGCGACCTCTGACCACTCGGCTCCGTCTCAATGCTACCAAGTGGGCATCCTGACCAACCCATATCGGAAATGCCCGATATGGTCTCCAGATAACCTGATCTGGTGTAAGCGTCCTGAAACGCTCCGAGTACCACTCGGCTGATCTACCTGTATCTCCTGCGGCCATGTCAGCCCGCCATCTCCGAAATCCATAGTCCACACCCCCCACTGCTGCTGGCATCCACGGAAGCCCGGATGGCCTAATCACTGCTATGTGCTCATACGCCCAGCAATGGAGCACAAAGCTAACGTCAATCCCTGTCCTCCGACCAGTGGTGTACATCCATAGCTCATAGTAAATCTGAGCTATCAGGGCATCAGCGAAGGCAAAAACCTGTCTGTACTGCAAGATGTCGCACACGCAGTCCTAGCAGTAGCAATGGGAATCTCCCACCTCCTGAGTCTGGCAAGGCAAAATAAGATATAGCCATCTGAATCAGGGCTATCCGCTTTGCTCAGTGGGCTATCTCTTGCATGTCATGTCTTGTGAGGATATCCTCACTTTGCCCTGATCTATCTCCGAGTCATCGATCTCTGCCTCTGTCTGTCTGATCGCACCAGGGCCCTCTGCTGCTGCTCTCGGGGTGTGATCTCAATCGGGTCCCCCGTAATCGGTAATCGGAGGATCCTGTATACATCCTCATGGGTGATAGTCATCTCACCCGTCCTAAACCAAAATGTGCACGTGTGGCTGTCCCACCGTCGCACTAATGCCCGCATGAGCTCCACATCCCGTGGCACTCGTCTGTAATATCTGAAACCCCCGAGCCCGGCTCGCTCTAAATGCTGCCAGTCTGCATCTGTCACATCAGGAAGGATCGTCTCCAACAGCTCAGGGATGGCATCCCTCATATGAAGAGCCTCTCGTGCCTGCATCCACGACATCACAAAACATAATCAGTCTCTATGTTTCATAAATCACATCTTCCATAACATCCAAAACTAGAAGGAAATACTAAACATATTTCAATCGGCGTCGATTTGGTCAAATCGGCGTCGTTCATTATAGTCGGCGCCGATTTCTACCAATCGACGCCGATCCAAACCAATCGACGCCGATTATAACAATCGGCGCCGACTGCCAGGCCAGGCGTAAACCAGACCCAGGCCTCCCATGCGCATGAAAAATCAAACAAAAAAAAAAAAATAAAATAATAACGACGAAGGGGTTCGAAAATGACCACTTACCCCAGGCCGTGTCCTCCTGCGCTTCTGTCCGCTCCCAGAGGCTTCCATTGTGTTCAAATCACAAATCTATCTCTGTCTGAATCAATCGTCACGTTGCAAATAAATCGTTTACGTTTTCCGTTCGCATATTTATATGCGTCTGGATTGGTCGGCGCCGATTTTTTGGGTCGACGCCGATTGTTTTGGTCGGCGCCGATTAGTTTGATCGCCGCCGATTTTTCATGTCTCTTTGCCATAGTGTTGATGCTTGGCTTACTTATCTATCTGATCATTGTTGTGTGCTGAATCTTGCCTTTTGGCGCATCTTTTAGATATCCTTGTCTATTTCGGGTTTGTTCCCTTTGCGTGGGACACTCGTATCTTTCGGCAGCTTAGAGTTACGCGGGTCTGTAGGCACTAACGTCGTCTGATTTATTGACCGTCTAGTTGTCCCTACCAATGTGTCTCTCTTTCGATGTTGACTATTTTGCAGTTCTCCTTACACTCATGGGTCTGTAGACACTAACGTCGTCTCATGAGGAGACCGGCTAGTTTTCCCTACCAATGTGAGTTCCTTAGGTTGCTGCCCTTGTGTTTATTTTTATGCGTCCTCAATGATCAGTTCTACTCCAGCTATCCGACTGGGGCATCCTGCATTTTTTTATCTACCTCTTTCAAACTCGGGATCGTCTATTCTATCATCCATCCCATCCCTAGTTTGAGGGGGATCACATCATCACACATTTTCTCTTCTTCCATCTCTTTGTTTTTGTCTCATAACCTTGCTTATCGCAAGTTACTTGACAAAAAGGGGCAAAATGTAGACACTTAAAATTGGTTACTCAATTTAGTGTCCCTCTTATCCATTTACTTGCTTAGGTAACCTGGGGCACGTTTGCGTCACCAACTATCCCCTTGGGATATTATCCAATTTGTGATTTAATCACTTATTCCAAATTTAATTCATCACATCACATCTTACCCATGAGTAATTAAATATTAAATATTTAATTACGCTTCTTCCCATGCATCTTAATCACTTATCCACCCCAAATTTATTCTATCTATGCATCGCATCCATTTTTAATCTTCCCTAAGCGGGATTTTTTTCCATAGTCGGGATAAGTCTTTTCTTTCTCGAATCAATCAATTTGGCCACCTCGGGAGTCTTTTCCGCGATCGGCGCCGACCCATATGGTCGGCGCCGATTTTCTAGGAGCGGCGCCGATTATAAAAGCAAGCCCAGAACTCAGTTCTAAGGGACGGAAGAGACCGAAGAGGAACGAAGAGATTACGAACGAGCGAAAAAGCGAACAGAGAGCGAGAAGGATTCAGGTTGCAAGAAGGAGAGATCTTTTTAGCATCAATTGTCTCAGTTAGGGCAGATCCTGTCCTAATCAATCCCTGAGAGGAGCACCGTTACTCTGCCCGTATCATATCAACATCATACACCACCATCTATCATCTGGTGACTCTGTTCCAGCGTCTCTCCATCTTCGGCACATCTTGCAGACTACATTCACCTTCCAACCCCGAATCTCATCGCACAGTCCCTGATTGGTCAGTCTGCCTTCAGTTGACACTGATCTTACCCGGTCGACGCCGATCGATCCCGATCGGCGCGCCGATCACATCGATCGCCGCCCGATTATACCCGATCGGCGCGATTTCACTGCGAGAGGTAAAAGGTCACAGGTAACACAAATCCAGCATTATTTCGCAGTTCCCTGTTTTCTGTACTTTCTGTCTGCTGTTCAGTTTCTGTTTTATTACTGCAATCAGAAAATCTAGTCTTTATTTATATCTTTTATCATGTATGCTTCTTTTCTTTATTGAAAACGTGGACTGACATCCGTCGAGGAAGCTCATCGCTTCTCGGACCCGCTTCTTGGGCAGTCCACTTAAATATCTTTTAACGTGGTCTTTTTCTGTCAAGCATCGGTGTTTTGCAGGTTATTCGGATCTATTGTGCAAATTGCTCGTGTGCGCCCGTCTTGTCTACATCGGCTTCCTCATCCATCTACATCTTCATCAGGTATCGATTTCATTGGAGTTTTTTCGGGGTTTTGTGTTTAGGTAATGATCGTCTTTTGGTCCAAGACACATGTTACCCTCTCCTTTTTTCTTCTTCGGCATCCGGTGCTCCCAATTTATTTCTTCCTCCATGACATTTTCCTCATGAGTTGAAAATTTTTATAAGTTAGAAACATTATAAATTGGTGAAATAGCAAATTTATCGGTAGCTCCACCTTGTAATCATTATCACTCATTTTCTCGTAGAATCGTACATGGCTCAATCTTCTTATACTTTAGTTTATTATATGTCCCCTTTGGAAATCTCTCCTTTCTAAGAAGAACCATCACCATATCCCCTTCAAACATATTTTCTCTCTTACCGGCATCTAAAAGTGTTTTATATTTTTTTCATTACTAACTTTCAAAGTGTGTCCTCACTTCTTCCTGCCGATTGTAGCATGTGTTCTGCAAATGCTTCTACATCATCACAAGTTTTATCTTCACCAGGTAACACAATCAGATCTAGGACTCCCTTGGGGTCACTACTATAGACAATCTGGAAATGAGACCTCCCTATTGACTTTTTACTGAGCTGTTATAAGTAAACTCAGCTTGTGGTAAAGCAAAATCCTATTGTTTTGGATTTTCTCTGTGCAACATAGGAGATTTCCTAAGCTTATGTTCACTACTTCGTCTCGCCCATCATCGACTGGGGGTGATATGCACTACTAAATTTAGTTGTGTCCCCATTTTCCTCCACAGAGTATTCTAAAAGTGACTCAAAAACTGTGTCCCGATCTGAAGTGATCATTCTTGGAACTCCATGCAGCCTAACCACTTCTAAAAAAATAAATCTGCAACTCTGGAAGCATTATTAGTTGTCTTATAAGCAATTAAATGTTCCATCTTAGAGAATCTATCAACTACAACAAAGATAGAATCATTCCCTCATTGTGTGTTAGGAATTCTTAACACAAAATCCATACTCAAATCAACCCATGGCCATGTAGGGAAAGGTAATGGCATATACAACCCAATATTTTGTGCATGGCCCTTAGCCATTTAACACAATCTACATCTTGATACGATCCTACTTATGTTCCTCTTTACCTTCGGCCAATAATATTTTTCTACCACAAGATTAGTTGTCTTACTTATTCGAAATTATCCAAACCCAACCCCCACTATGCAATTCTCTTATACTATTTTCTCTCATTGAACCAATAAGGATGCACAATTGTTTTCCCTTAAATAAATAACCATCCTGCATCAAATAATTAGAAGAACCACTACCCAAGTAGGGCCCTTTCATTGTCTCACAACATTACCAAAATCTGGATCACCTTTATACAATTCCTTAACTACCTCAAACCCTACTACTTCATTTTCCATTTTTATCAAAAGCACTACACGCTTACTCAAGGCATCAACAACTTGATTTTTCTTACCCGAATTATGATTTAAGACAAAAGTATATTCTTGCAAAAATGAAACCCACTTTGCATGCCTAATATTTAATTTATTTTGTTTCTTTACATACCTTAATGCTTCATGGTCAATAAAGAGTACAAATTCCTTAGCTATCAAGTAATGTCTCAAATTTCTTAATGCCTGAACAATAGCATAAAATTCCACATCATAAGTAGAATATTTACTCCTGACTTCATTTAGATTTTTATCAAGAATTCCACACCCCATCCTTCTTGACTCAAGATGACTCCAATCCCGACATGTGAGGCATCACAATCAACCTCAAAGACCTTGCTAAAATGCAATACCAAAATAGGTGCCTCTGACAATTTCTTCTTCAACAATTCAAAACTATATGTTGCTACCTTGGTCCATACAAACTCCTTTCCCTTCGTACACTTTGTTATGGGTGCGAAATGCTATTGAAATTCCTGATGAAATTCCTATAAAAAGTTGTCAATCCATGAAAAATATGAACCTCTGTTACATTCCTTGAATAGGCCATTCTATAATTTCCTTCACTTTTTCCTCGTTCATCCCGAACCCATCCTCTTAGATGTCAAACCCCAAATAGCCTAGACTTTTCTCAAAAATTATATTCTTCTCTTTAAATTTGCATACAAACTCTCTTTTCATAACAATTCTAACACCAATTTCGGACGTAACAAGCGTTTTTTTACCTGTCTTACTAAATATCAAAATATCATCAAAATAGAAAACCAAAAACTTACCATTGTATTTTCATAGTACTCTGTTCATCAACCTCATGAATGTACTAGGTGCATTAGATAGCCCAAATGACATCACCATCCACTCGTACAATCCATCTTTTGTTTTGAAAGTTGTTTTCCATTCATCCCCTTCATGGATTCGAATCTGGTAGTACCCACTCCACAGTCAATATTACTAAAATATCGGGCTCTTGCTAGCATGCCCATAATATCATCCAATCTTGGAATTGGGACCGATATTTAATTATGATTTTATTTATGGCCCTATTGTCCACACACATTCTCCAGTCTCTATCCTTTTTAGGATTCAATAGCGCTGGAGTTGCACATGGAATCATGCTTTCTCTCACTAACTCTTTCTATATTAGATTTATCACTTGCCTATTCATCTCCCTCACTCGTGTCGACTCATCTTGTAGGGCTCACTCTGATTTAGAAAGGCCTATCTTGGAATCAAATCAATACGGTGTTGTATATCCCACTTCAGAGGTAACTCAATTGGTAGCTCATTTGGTATGACATCTTTGTATTATTTTAGTACCTTTGTTTTCGCAACAAGTATATTAAAGGTCTCTATTTCTACCTTCTTTGACATAAGTGTATAACACAAACCAACTTCTTCCATTTCTGCAACAAACATTTTTGTAGCCAACAAGCCCTTGCCCTTTTCTTCTTCCTTGAAGGGTAACAAGACCACCTTTACACCATCCTTCCAAAAAGTATAAGTATTTTTCCCTCCATCATGTGTAACCTTTCTATCATATTGCCAAGGCCTCCCCAATAATATATGGCATGCATCCATTGGGATAACATCACACCACACCTCATCCTTGTAGGTATTCCCAATTGAAAACTTTATAAGGCATCTTTTATCTATGGTTACCTCATTCCATTTCTTGAACCATGATATACGATAGGGATATAGGTGCTTCTCACATATTAGATTGAGTTTGTCAACCATCAAATTTAAGACCATATTTTCACAACTACCATCATCAATAATAATTTTACATACCTTTCCTCTAGAGGTACATATTGTTCGAAAGATATTTGTCTCAGCCAAGAATCAACACCAACACCATCTTATTATTTATCCTTCCTCGGGATGATCATCATCTTCATTATCATGAGGATTTCACCCAAGTCTGCAACAACTACCATTTCTTTTTCCTCTTCACATTCAACCAAGTTTACTCATAGTTGTTCTCGCTTGTCATCTATCCTATGTAGGATAGTGTGGACATTCAAAAGCTATGTTCCTTTCTTCACCACAACGGTAACATGTACTACCTTTGGGGATTATTCCAACCCTGTCCTCCATTATAACCTCTTCCCCTCTGAAACCCCTACCTCTTTGGTAGTTACCATGACTTTGACTAGATTCTTCATGCCCTTCTGCATTAGAGGATTCACCTTTTATAGAATCAAATCTACCTCTACCTCTCATTGGAGATGATGATGGCCCTCTCTTCACACCTCTTCTAAAATTATTCCTCTTGTTATTTTCTTCTTCGCTTTTAATGCGAGTTGATAAGCATCATCCAGGATATGGATCCGGAGCATACTCAGTTCATCTTGTATGGTATAACTCAACCCATTTACATACCTTGTAGCCTTATGTTCTTTAGACTCTCCTTGTTCCACCTGGATTGATAGCTTGTAAAATTCATTTCGGGTAAGCGCACAAAGATGGGGGGCCAAAAAGCGGACAAAAATATAATTTTAAGCGAAACACAATTACATTTTGGGAAAGTACGAGAGCATTTTGAATTATTAGGTTTGGTAATTACCAAGCCCGAAATGCGAGCATGTTATAACACACTTGCATTATAAGGTACTCACGTTATAAGGCGCTCGCGTTCCTTTTTTTTATGTGGTATGTGTGTTTATGGGAGGGATATATTTACTAAAATAAATGGTTTACGTATAAGTTTTTCTTTATTAATTTAAATTTATTTTAGTAAATATAAGAAGTTAGGGTCACTCTGCACCTTATGGAACTAGTCTCACAACTCCATATGTCATGGTTTAGAAGACGATTTAGAGCCGTGTGTGTGTGTGAGAGGGAGAGGGAGAGAGAGAGAGAGAGAGAGAGAGAGAGAGAGAGAGAGAGAGAGAGAGAGAGAGAGAGAGAGAGAGAGAGAGAGAGAGAGAGAGAGAGAGAGAGAGAGAGAGAGAGAGAGAGAGAGAGAGAGAGAGAGAGAGAGAGAGAGAGAGAGAGAGAGAGAGAGAGAGAGAGAGAGAGAGAGAGAGAGAGAGAGAGAGAGAGAGAGAGAGAGAGAGAGAGAGAGAGAGAGAGAGAGAGAGAGAGAGAGAGAGAGAGAGAGAGAGAGAGAGAGAGAGAGAGAGAGAGAGAGAGAGAGAGAGAGAGAGAGAGAGAAGAGAGAGAGAGAGAGAGAGAGAGAGAGAGAGAGAGAGAGAGAGAGAGAGAGAGAGAGAGAGAGAGAGAGAGAGAGAGAGAGAGAGAGAGAGAGAGAGAGAGAGAGAGAGAGAGAGAGAGAGAGAGAGAGAGAGAGAGAGAGAGAGAGAGAGAGAGAGAGAGAGAGAGAGAGAGAGAGAGAGAGAGAGAGAGAGAGAGAGAGAGAGAGAGAGAGAGAGAGATCTGAAAATTTTCAGAAATCATAATTTCCATTTACTATTTGGTTAGATGTGTTCAAAGAGGTTATTTATAGCTACTTAACTTATTCCAAACATTGGTTTAATCAAACCCTACAAGGGTGTCTCGTAAAATCAAAATTTGGTCAACAAGACTTAGTCACACTACCATTCAAACTAGCTCAAACGACTATGCATGGCCTTTTAAAAGGGTAATTAAGTCACTAAACAAGGATTAGGTAACTTCTAACCTGTTCAATTATATGGTGAGAATGTTGGGAAACCGATAGAGCTGAAAATCGATAAATAGTGCTAATTTTAGAGGCACTTTTTTAGAGCACGTTGGCGAAATTTGACAATTTGCACTTCGGCATTAGACACCAAAGTGGCTCTAAAACTAGCACAAAAAAGTACTTCCCAAGGAGATAAGGTGAAACTGAATATGGATCATTATTCTCAATATGTGATTGAAGAGGATTAATGTGGTAAGACACATTTTCTTGACCCGTAACATTTTTTGTGGAGTGATTCTAAATTGATTTTGTAACATTAAGTGGTCGCCTCTCGCAACTAACTCGTTAAAGTGTCTCCAAACTTCACTTCGAAAAGGTGTTAAACAAATGACTAGATGTAGTTTATGGACTACATTTATCACTTAGTATCAAAGAAGGTGTTTAAGTGATAAATTGTAATGGCCCGAGATGTTGCAGATGCTTTCCATGAGTGAATTCCATATAGGATTTGTAACTTTTAGAAGGGTTGTTTTTATGTTAACTATAAATATGTGTGTATTAATGTTTCAACCTATTCTGAGTTTCTGTGTGAGCTGATCAAATTTCAAGCTCAATGAGGAGTAGATTTGATATATATATATATGAGTTTCTAGTTTTAAGCATTTAAATTTCATGGTTTGGAGACCCAAGTTACAACCCGTGGGTGATCATATTTGGGTTTATTTTTAACAAGGTGCACATCTTAGTTGGTTTGTAACACTACCCATAGACAAGGTGTTTTCGTGGGTCGGTTTTACTTAGCGAAAAAATATATTTTAATAAGTTTTGCAAATTGGTTTGAAAATATTGTGTTGATCCACATGTTTTTCTCTAAAGTTTGAGTTCTACTATATTAAAAATAAGAATGCAAGTATGAAAGCAAGCTAGAGGAAGAGGAGAGATTCGTGGTCTCGTTAAAAGATAGAACGGTGCATGAGAGTGCTCCGTGATGGTCCACATGTGAATTCCATGAGGCCAACTCTCTTAAAGGCATTTACAACTAAAAATTCTAATAATCGTCTCTTCTCCAACCACTTTGGAAAATGTCTCAACTTGGCTCCAAAACTCCCATTTAGGTGCAAGATAAGAGGATTTTGGAAAAGATAGTAGTAGTCTTTGGCCCTTTACCTTCTAGCTTATATTTAGAATTTGGAAGCATTTTTGTGTTGTGGATCCAATTCAAAATCATTGTTCCTTTGAATGCAACAATCCAACTTGGTTGTGTTTTGTTAAGAATTCATACTACGTTGAGTGATAATTCATTTCGCCTAAGCAATCTTCACCCTAAGGACTCAACAATTCATTTCGCCTAAGCAATCTTCACCCCAAGGCCTCAAATCATTTGTCAATTAGTCTAAATCACAAGCTCAATCTTACACCTATGTTCTCATTTGGCATTAAGCTCTTCTCACATGGCATTTGACATCTACCAAACTATGTACATGTTGCATTGAGGGTTTCCAATCAAATCAATGCACCGGATGGAAGAAAAGAATACAATTGTTTATAGATGCTCAACCTAAACATCACAAAAGTTTGCAAGGTTGTCTTATCAACTAACCAATGATAAATCCACCCCAAAAGTGGTAAACAATCCATTGGTTAGCTGACTAGTCAGCCTTGCAAACTCATGTGATGGATAGGCTCTTCCGTTTATAGATGCTTTTCATGCAAGTCACTATAGTTTCGTAAGGAAAATAGCCGTAAACAAAAAAACATGTCTTTCGTGGTAGAAGGGAATCAAACCGACAACATGTCATTTCCAATATTTCACTCTTAACCCATGTATCACTACATCTCTACTCCTCAATGAGCTTGAAATTGATCAACTCACAAGCTCAAATGAGTTGAACAATAATGCACATTTCTAATGCCTCAACGAATAATCATACGATGCTAAAGTCGTCCACCGTTAACCTTAAGGTCACTCCCACACATTTATGTAGCAAGGTTTGGTTGAGGGGGGCGCTTCATATTTTTCATACATGCCTACCAGAGCACTTCAACTACACAACCGACAAAAAAATTGTTAGCTTTCCATCATGCTTTGATGGGCACTGATGCTCCCTGCCACATGCCATTGGCACTCCTCTCACATGTTCCACCAACCTTCTTAACTTCTTCATCCAATAAAGTGCACTCTTTCCCATTATGCTTTAATTAATTTTTATTTATTGTTTGTTAATTTATTTATTTTATTACTATTCTTTTGCTTTTGATATACAAAGTTTTATCAAATTACGTCATCATTACGCAAGTTAAGTGGCATTTTTAACAAAGCAATTCAAACATTACATTGATGGTAAAAGGTGTGAAAACCAACCTCATAAGAGCAACAAATCAGCCAAAATGCGAGAAGAAAGTAGGGGCCATAAAAACCAGCTCAACAAATACTAAACACGAGATTAAAGACCATTTAGGGTTGTATAAAGCAACATTACAAAAATCCCATTAGGGGAAAGAGCCAGTTATTGTGAATCATAATGTGGGAGGTTGTTAGAGCCACTTAACAATCATAATTTTTTTAAAAAAATACCCTTTTAGAGAGCATGATTTTTTTAATATACATATTTTCTTTCAAAATTTTTGAGTATGTGGAGAATATATTTTTAAGGGATTTAAAATAAGTACTTTTGAATACAAAGGAATTTAAGGCAACCCATTAGTTGAGAATAAAATCACCTTTTATGGGTTGTTTATGTGTCATCATTTCATTGGTTCATTTATTGATGTGACTTACTTTATTGGCTAGTTTTTATTTCATTTTTAACTTTAATTCAAACAACTATTGGTACTTTGTTTCACATAACTACTCATGGTCATTGGGTCATTCGCGGTCATTGGATCCTTTCCCCTAGGATACTATAACTAGAAGATCTAAGGCATATTGTTTTGAGGTCACAAATGTTAATGAGGTGGATTATGACTTTTGGATCACATTCTACCGGAGATGGGAGATCCCCTGCTCTTTAGCAATTTGGATGCCTCTGTGGGACTGCTTTGACATTGAATGAGTAACTAAAAATAGGAATACCATTGAGTCGTATAATCTTGCCTATTCCTACTAGCCCTATCACTACAAACTTCCCCTGTTCCATGTTCTAGCTTGGTAAGGGTGTCTCCACCAATACAAGGCATTGTCAAGCTCAATTTCAAATCATAGTGTTCATGAATTCTTTCCTTCCAAATATACCATAGAACCATGCAAGGAATGATGGAGTGTAGGCAGATTAAAGAAGGCATATGAAAAGAGAAGTCCACTTGAGAACATCCTTTAAGTAGTGTAGGTGGATCATTGAGCCAAACAGTCAACAAAAATTTCCAAATCAAGATGTGGGATTTTTACAACATTGTCATAGCAGTAAGAAGTTAGAAACAGGTGGCGACCCTTGCAGCCATGTTTGTGTAGGTTGTCAACATTTGGAATCTTCCTCTGCAGGGTAAGCCAAAGAAGAGCTTTGATTTGGTGTCACAAATACTATTATAGGCGATGAAAAAGTGTAGTCTCCAGCTTAAAGATTGGCACCATATGATGAGATCCTTGTCATCCGTAGATTCCATGTGTGTGTACTATAATTTAGAGAAGTTGAGTTGACATTGGAACATAGGCAGCACCTGTAGATTGGAAAAGAGACGAATTCCATTTTCTATCTTTGTGCAGGACCATGTGGGTGTACTGGGAAAATGTATTTAATTCATGTGTTTGCAAATTGCAAGTGGTGTTGAAGGCCAGCACATTCATAGCCATGCAAAGGTAGGTAGCCATTCCAACTAAATTCCAAAAATTTGAAAACATATCCATGGACCATTTCCAACATACCATGAGACAACTTGAGAAAGCAGAGTCATTCCTTGCAAAGATGCCTAGCCATACCAGACAAGCAAGAGTTTCAAGGATGTGAAAGAGTGTCTTGAACGGTTGAAGGCATGTAAATGTATTTTTCATGAATGCTCCAGGGAGTACTATTTGTCTCAACTTCCATGTAGACTTCATTGCCATGGTGTGGTGAATGCGTGAGTTGTCTAATATTGAGACCTACATTATGCTTAGATTTGCATATTTGTTTCCAAGAAACAAGGGGTAGTTAAATAAGTTCCACAAGGAGATCCAATGCTAGGTCCAATTACTCAATTGTTTTTCATCATCTTAATGGTGGAGGCCTAAAGCTCATTTGTATTCTTGAGGTGAAGTGGGAAGCCTAAGTATTTGGTAAGAAAGAAGGCTTCCTTTGAATTGTACGATGAAGAGAATTACCATTTTCCATCAAGTTGGGACATTGATAAAGAAGATATTGGACTTGTAGGCATTGAATTCTTGGTCCATTCCCCATTGGAGGCTGTACAAAAGGAGCTTGATCTTATTTTTTCTCCAACAATGATGGTGGAAAGGAGCGTGTCATCCATAAAATGAAAGTTGCAGAGCACGCTGCCATCTATTGAAACTGGAATCCCATTAATGTAGCCTTGGTACTTATCACCAGTTTAACAATCTAGAGGGAAGCTTGCTGAGGATGATGATAGTTAGGAGCTTAAAGAGCCCCCTTGTCTTAAGCCACAAAGTGGGTCGAAGGGCTTTTCTATTTCTCCATTAAAAGGCTGCTGAAGGATGGGTGTAGTAATGCAATCGTGTGATCCAAGCAACTACTTGTTTGGTAAAGTTGAAGGCCAACATTGTGAACTCAATGAGACACCAATGGCAATGGTCAAATTCTTTGGATATGTCCAGGTTGATGAGGACCCCGGCTTATTTTGAGTTTTGAGGCAATCGATGATGCTCCTGAGACAACAATAATGTTATCGATTTTTGATGACAATGAACAAAAGCGAGATGCGATGGCAAGATAATAATGCACAACACGGGTTTCAGCCGAGAGGCAATGAGGTTGGGAATGATTAACAAATCATATTACATAGATCAACGGGTTGATAGCTTAGTCACAAGGTTTGAGTTCAAGTTCATGTTCAACGAGGATGAAGTTCATTTCAAGTTCGCGAGTGGATAAAGTTCGAAAAAGCGTCTTAAAGTTCGAACAAAAGATTTTTTTATCATTTTAATTTTTTGAGAAAAATACATAAATATGTGAAAGAGACAGATTGTGAGAGTTTTCCATCTTCTCGCATTCACTTAAATTATCCATATATATATACACACACTTAGCATCCGTATATATATACACATATTTATAAAATAATGGAAAATGATGCCAAAAATATCCTATGTAAAAATGATAGATAAAATCGAGTTCATGTTCGGCAACAATAAAGTTCAGCAAATTTTGAACTTTTTTCATAAAATTTGGAGTACCTTGTGATATAGGTTGATAGTGATCCATCTGCTCGGCTTGGGCACTCTTCGAGAATCGAGTTAGCTTCATAGCATTCAATCTTGGAGGCTCTTTCTGTTTCTCTAAGATTCCTCCACCACATCTAGCAAGTCTTCTTTGAGAAGATAACAAATTGTTTGATAGAAAAGGGCCAGAAGCCATCTCGGGCTGACTGGTTTGTCCACATTGAAGGAAACCACTACCTCCTTGAGCTCTCCTTCCGTGAAAGGTTGCAAGATATGAGCATTATCGGTGCAAGTGAAAAGTGAGTGATTTTCCTGCAAAAGGACCCTTTGGGATATTGTCTTATTGATGGAACCATGTTCCTCTTGAAGGATGCCCTTGAAAAATTTAGTGGTATGGTAAAGCAAAAATTGAATGTAATGAAGAAAAAAGTTGTCAATTGCCTTAATATTTGGTGTGCATTTTACTTGGAGTTTGTTTTTAACTGAATTATGTAAAAACTTTGTTGGCATCACTGTTGATGATCCATTTAGCTTGAGACCGTTGACAACAATAGGCCTCTTCTATCAGTTTCACAATGGCAAGAGAATGGATGAGAGTTTGTTCCATTTGATACATTGCATGAAGTGACTTCCCGATCCCCAATTTGTTCTTGCACTGTGAGAGTTGATCGGTCAAACTAGACTTGTGTGAGCATCTTGCCAAAATCTTGTTTATGCTAATGTTTTAGATGGTGCAATTTGGCCATGAACTTCAATATATATGATGCCCTTAGATTGGGTTACTTTCTTTCACCGAAATTCCACTATCTTACAGAAGTCAAGGTGAGAGATTCATCCCTTTGAACCTACGTGAGAGATTCAGAAATCTTCAAGATGATAGACCTGATATAATAAAGTAGTTTTACTCACTTCATGTGTTGTTTAACATGTAGGTGAAAGCTAATGAAATCTTGAGATGATAGTGAGATTTTGAGTTTAGTTTTAGATTTCTTAAGTTTAGGAAAAGCTATTAAAGCAAATAAATCAAAAGCTTTGTATTGCACAAAAGCATGTGCTTTTTAGTTCTATTTTTTAGGAGTTTGAGTGTTTTATTGTTAGATGAAGCCATCTATTTATTAGAGGTAATTGTAAGTGTTTTATATCAAACACATTCAGAGAGATTGTATTGAGCCAAAGCTTTGAGAACTAAGAAGAAGAAATATATGCACAAAGTGTTGATATGAGTTTGCAATAATATGTTTTATTTGCAATTCTTTATTTTATTTCTGTTAGTTGTTATTTTATGTGCCTAATTTCTACAAATTGGTATCAGAGCATGGATTTTTTTAGCAGGTTTCTAATTGACAACAGGTTATGGCTTCTATATCCGGTCTACAGACACCACAATTTACAGGAAAGAATTACGAGTATTGGTCATTAACCATGAAGGCACTATTTAGATCCCAGGATGTGTGGGAAATCATAGAGAATGGGTACACAGAGCCCACAGATGCAACAACATATAACACACTCTCACAGGAAGAGAAAGACACTTTGAAGGAATTAAGAAAGAAAGATGGAAAATATCTTTTTCTTCATTCATCAAGCCATGCATGAAAGCATCCTACCTAGAGTGGCAAAGCAACCAATAAAGCAAAAATTGCGTGGGAACTCTCCAAGTTGCGTATCAAGGTAAAGAGAAAGTAAAAACCACCAAGCTACAATTACTTCATAGAGATTTTGAAAATATGTCAATGAAAGATTCAGATTCCATAGAATCATTCTTTACTTTTGTAGTTGGTTTAGTCAATCAAATTAAATCTCATGGTGAAAATATTGAGGACAAAAGATTATTGAAAAATTTTCTTAGAAGTTTTCCTACAAAATTTGATCCTTTGGTAGTTGCTATTGAAGAAACTAAGGATCTAAGTCAGTTTTTCAATTGATGAGTTGCATGCATCACTAATAAATCATGAACAGAGGTTGAATAGATCACATGCAATTGTAGATCAAGCTTTTTCATCACAGGTATCAGAAATCATGGAAGAGGAAGAGGAAATTTCAGCCCTAGAGGCAGAGGAAGAAGTTCATCTAGAGGACACAACAATGGTCCATCAAACTCAAGTGGAAGAGGACATAGTCAAGAGCACAATCATAATCATTTTTCAGTCAGAGACAGATAAATCACATGTGCAATGTCACTATTGCAAGAGATATGGGCACTATGCTTTTGAATGCAAAAAAAAGTATGATCAAAACAAACAGAATCAAAATCAGGTTGGAAGCTCTACTCCAAGCTCCATGTTTATTACATGCACAAATATTTCAAGCATCACCTATTGAGTGTAATCTATCCCAAGAGAGTCCTAGTGATGTGTGGTATTTGGATTCTGTTGTAGTAATCACATGTCAGGTAACTTAGATTTATTTTCTAATTTGGATGAGTCAATAAAGACAAAAGTTACCCTTGGGAATAATAATACAATGACTATAAAAGGAAAAGGAACAATCAACATTCTAACTAAAAAGGGGAGCAAAAGATTATGCAGATGTTTATTATGTTGCAGGTTTGAAGCACAATCTTATGAGCATTGGTCAATTGGTACAAAAGGGATACAAAGTTTACATTGAAGACAATGAATGTGTGATCATGGATAAAGCTCCAAGTACCTAGGTGATTGCTAAAGTGAAGATGACAAGAAAAAAATGTTTCCTTTGAAGATTATACCAGCCACATCCGAGCTCATACTACAGATCAGTCCGAGCTAAGGAGATTGAATCAACTTTTCAATTAGTTGAAAAAGATGAATCGTGGCTATGGCATCTCAGGTTTGGTCATTTAAACTTTGGTGGTTTGAATTTATTACACAAAAAAAATATGGTGAAAGGTTTTCCTTTGATTCAAAAACCAGATAGAGTTTGTGAAGGTTGTATTTTGGGAAGCAACACAGAGAGTCCTTCCCAGTTGGAAAAACAAGAAGAACAAGTGCACCACTTGAAATTGTTCACTCAGATTTATGTGGACCGATGCAAACAAATTCTATTGAGGTTGTTCATATTTTATGACATTCATTGATGACTATACAAGGAAGACATGGGTGTACTTTTTTGAGACACAAATCAGATGCTTTTTTGATATATTTCAGTAGTTCAAGGCTTTAGTGGAAAAGCAAAGTGGGTACTACATCAAAGTTTTGAGGACAGAGGAGGTGAGTATGTTTCCAATGCTTTTCTGAATTTTTGCAAATATCATGGTATACACAAGTAGTTTACTTCTAGGTATACACCACAATAGAATGGTGTGGTAGAGAGAGAAAAATAGAACCATCATGGAGATGGCGAGAAGTATGATGAAGGAAAAACATCTTTCAAATGAGTATTGGGAAGAAGCAGTAGAAAATTGTTGTTTACATCATAAACAAGTGTCCAATGAAAATTGTTCAAACATGGTTCCTCAACAAGCTTGGACTAAGAGGAAACACAATGTTTCTCATTTTAGAATTTTTGGTTGTGTGGCATACGCACATGTGTCCTGATGAGCTAAGGAAGAAGTTAGACAAAAAAGGAGAAAAGTGCATATTTTTGGATATTCAGAGAATACAAAATCTTACAAGTTGTTTAATCCAGTTACTAGAAAGGTCATAATCAACAGAGATGTACAATTTGTTGAAAATGAGGCATGGGATGGAAGTATTGAGAAAATAAATAAGTGTAGCAACAACTATTCCTCATGATGATATGGCAGATGAAAGCATAGAGCAACAAGGTATTGTATCTTCTTCAATCTTGGACATGCACCACAAGTTGTAGCACAAGCTACACCTCCATCTACATCTAGGAGGTCTCCAAGATTTCAAGGCATCTTCAACCATCCAACAGACACCACAAAGAACACCAAAAGCTACTCCTTCAATACAAAAACAATCCATCATCAGATAGCCCTTTGCAGTGAAAAAAAACAAGGAGTCTTAGTGAGATTTATAATGTTGATACAACTAATGCTTTTTTTCAGTTTTTGCATTGTTTTCTCAAGTTATAGATCCAATATACTTTGAAGAGGCTATATAAACAATGAAGTTTGGGTTCAAGCCATGGATGATGAGATAGACACCATAGAGAAGAATCGACATGGGAATTGGTAGATCTTCCAAAGGAAAGGACGTGATAGGAGTGAAGTGGGTCTATAAGACCAAATATACTGCTGATGGTAAAGTACAAAAACATAAAGCAAGGTTGGTTGCCATAGAGGTTTTTCACAACAATATGGAGTAGATTACAATGAGACATTTGCACATGTAGCACGTTTGGACACGGTAAGAATGGTTTAGCAATTACAGCTCAAAACAAATGGCCTATTTATCATATGGATGTAAAATCAACATTCTTGAATGGTTTTCTTGAAGAAGAAGTTTATGTGAATCAGCCAAAAGGTTATGAGATTGAAGGTCATGAAGGAAAGGTATACAGTTGAAAAAAGTGCTCTATGGTCTCAAGCAAGCACCTAGAGCTTGGTACAAACATGATTGATTCTTATTTGATACAGAATGGTTTCAGTAGGAGCAGCAATGAGCCTACCTTATACATCAAGATCAATGAGCAAGGTAAAATTTTGATTGTTTGTTTATATGTGGATGATTTAATCATCACTGAAATCTATCTACAGATTCATTCAAATCAGCTATGAAGAAAGAATTTGAGATGACAAATCTAGGCCTCATGCACTATTTTTTGGGCATAGAAGTTCAACAATCAGAAGATGGAGTTTTTATTTCACAAGAAAGGTATGCTAATGATGTTTTGAAGAGATTTAACATGTTGAATTGCAAGCCAATGCCAACACCTATTGCAGTAGGTTTGAAGTTAAGAAAAGATGACAAGATCATTTGTAGATCCAACATTGTTCAAAAGACTAGTTGGAAGTCTCATGTATTTGATGGCCACAAGGCCGATATTATGTATGGTGTGAGCCTCATCTCAAGGTTCATGGAATCTCCAAAAGATTCACATTGGCAAGATGGAAAAAGGATTTTGAGGTATGTATGTGGAACTAAGAATCATGGAATTTTGTATTCAACATCAGATGAGTTCAAACTCATAGGTTACATAGATAGTGACAGTGCTCGAAAGTATTGATGATAGAAAGAGCACATCCGGCTATGCTTTTCACTTTGGAACAAGTGTAGTTTCATGGGCATCAAAGAAGCATCCCATAGTCACACTATCTTCAACAAAAGCAGAGTATGTAGTAGTAACAAGAGCAACATGTCATGTCAGTTTGTTTGGATGAGAAGAGTGTTGAAAGATTTGAGGCAGAATCAAGAGGATGCTACACATATTTTTTTTGACAACAATTCAGCAATAGCATTGTCCAAAAATCATGTTTTTCACAAGAGGAGAAAACACATAGACATGAGGTATCACTTCATCGGGAGTTGGTTAACAACAAGGAAATTTGTCTTGAATTTTGCAGATCCGAAGATCAGTTTGCTTGATATCTTTACAAAATCTTTGGGAAATGAAGTTTTTGAGTATTTGAGAACTTGTTTGGGAGTTTGTGATCTGGAATATGTTAGATCTAGAAGTGCACACTCAGCTCTAGAAAAATAAAATCTTGAAGGTCAAAATTAAGGGGGAGTGTTAGAAAAAGTTTAATTTTTCCCCAAGAAAAGTAAAAAAAGTTTTTTTTTACATGCTTTTACTTTTGAGTTTAGTTTTAGATTCCTAGCTTTAGGAAAAGCTTATAAAGCAAATAAATCAAAAGCTTTGTATTGCACAAAAGCATGTGCTTTTTAGTTCTATTTTTAGGAGAGTTGAGTGTTTTATTGTTAGATGAAGCCATCTATTTATTAGAGGCAATTGTAAGTGTTTTCATATCAAACACATTCAAAGAGATTTGTATTGAGTCAAGCTCTGAGAAGGAAGGAGAAATATATGCACAAAAGTGCTGATCTGAGTTTGCAATAATATGTTTTATTTGCAATTCTTTATTTTATTTAATGTAGCAAAAAACATTTGACTGCTAATTTATTTGTTGTGAGTGAAAATTGTCGTAGCATGAAATGGAGAATTGAAAAAATTCAGCAAATAAATTTTTCTGCTAATTTATTTGCTGTGAATGGAAATTAGCCGTACCTCTGAATGGAGGAATGGAAAAATGCAGCAAATAAATTTTACTGCGAATTTATTTGCTTTGAATGGATATTTTCCTTGCTACTCTGATACCAATGTAAGGCCAGGAAATGGACTATGAAAATGAAATGGAAATGGAAGAGTGAAACCCAATTCTCATTCACTAGAAAATGTGATACAAAATACATATTTATCAACATGAAATGACTGTTCAGTTCATCTTCAAGATGACTGTTCAGCTTCTAATGTATCTAGGTAATAATAATATAAAATAGAATTATAAACATTGTCAGACACTTTTGAATATTTATGTGGTGACTATGCCTGTGTCAGTGGCAACTATGCAACTACGAATTTGTATTGGTGATGGTTTTGCAATCCCTAGTTCCTTAAGAGGCTACTTCGCAACTGCCATGACAGTTCAGTAACTGTCACTTCCTAATATGTCGGTTTTGCCATGTTTTAAGCAGTGGTTTTGCATGAATGGAACACACATAAAGAGTAAACAACTAAGAAATAGTTTCTCTTCATTTTCCCATATTTTGAGCTTATTCTTCGAGCCTAAGATAGGTTGTAACTGTATATAATATATATATGATCCCGAGGGTCAAGAAGGAAGAATTCAGTTCCTCTAATTCATGGAGAATGCATCGAATAAATGTTAAGTGTGATCTAAGAAAAGTGTGAGATAGAGGAGACAGAACAGCTGAGATAGCTGAGGACAGTTGTCAAGTTTTCTAAGGAAGCAAGTGATCCACATGAGATTGCAAAGAGCATTTGCAAGAGTTAAGATAACGTTGAACGATGTTAGTGTCCACAAAAACCTGAATAAGGCAGCAAGCTTGTAAAACTTCAAAGAAGATAGAGCAAATTTGGAAGCATGGCTTCATTCTTCCTAAGTTTTCCCACATTGGGTTTTTCCAGCACAATTTCTAGTGTATTTCTTAAATGTCCATGTGTGGTTGATTCATTTGTTGCTTGCTTGAATTTATTGCAGCTAATTCACCGTCTCAAAACAGAAAATAAGAATCCACTGAATGTATGAATACAAGCATAGCATTTGTTAATAACAGAAAATAGGAATTGAATTCAGTCTTGCATCAAATTTAAGAACAACATATCCTTTGTGCACTACGGTTTTGTCAGCTTGATAAGAGTCACATGTTTTGTAGTCGCATGTTCGGAGTATGAAAAATGATGGCAATGAATGAATCATGAATGTGAGTTTGTGCATCGTTGCATAATGAAATATATGATATATGTGGCAGCCACAGATCTATAGAAAGCATCAAATTGTGTCACATGAGTGTTATTTCAATAGTATAGTATTTGGGAGCCAAAAATAGGATAAGTAATCCCGAATTGATGAATCCTAAATTGGATTATCTAGGCAGATTACGGATCACAAACACGCCTTTCTTTTCCTCTGGAAGTTTAATTGTGTTGAAATCCCCATCAACTTGAGCTTCAGAAGTTTGTTATTTATGATCCAAAGTGAGATTTTATTATTTATTCTACCATTACCATACGGAGGTATATAGACATTTATTATTGTGAAAAGAACATGAAATCCTCAAGGAAAAGAATGATTGGAGCGCAGGTTGGTAGGATCTCAACGGAACAGTGTCCGGGAGTTTGAATTGGACCTTCTACGATTTTCTTTCCCCATATCCACAAAAGTTTTGCTTCTTTTTATTATCCAGAAGAGAAAATTTCTCGCAAAATTACAAGATTAATTCTTTCCTTCTGAGTTTGATCTCTGAGAAAAGGTGTTTTCTGGGAGCACCTACTCGTACACTTTAAGCATACAGGTGAGTAGAATCCTCTAAATTGGGATAAATGACATCGGTGTCTTGCTGCTGATCCCTAAGCATTGCTTCTTTTTCTTTGATTTGGGTGGAGATGGGCTCATCAAAGAACTGTTCCTGGGGATCTAGAGATAGCTTTAATTTTTTCATACAGAAACATTTGAGAAATTGCAGGCATAGCTCATCATGAGTTTAGTCTTGCCTTTGACCCCTTTGCTCCTTGTCAAGGGCTTCGCCTGATTTGCCATCAATCGGAATCAGGCAACAATCTGTATTTTATATTTAGAAATTCCGCTGAAGCAGACTTTTGGCTGAAGCAGGATGAGAAGAAATAGGGGAAGCATCTGCTGCTGAGTTCTCGAAAAATGCTTTAATTTGATCACTTTGTATCCCTTCCATCTCGTCAAGACTGGTTTGAGCTAGTGCTCGAAAACGATTGGCATGGATATTTTTTCTGCTGTTGTTGTCTTGCTTCCTTGTGTATTATTTTTGTTAGCCTTGGTAGTTTCTTGTTGGGACTCATTTGCTTTCAATGGTGAGATATCATCTTTGTTCCTATTCCATGCAGTCTTAGAAATTGTCAAGATTTGTGATCTGATAAGAGGATGGACAGATTCTTTTGAGGGGGCATTCTAAGGTGTCATATCTAGTTCATGGTATGAGAATATAAGACTTATTTATAAGGTGCCTAACTACAAGTTGGTTGTAACGGGTTGTAACTACATCAACCATTTTGTAACTATTTATTTTATAATAAATAGATAGACATAGTCTCAAATGTGTGCAATCTGACTTCTCTTTATTTCTTCCTTGTATACATCTTCTAACATTGGTATCAGAGCGCGGTGTAAGCGATGAAAGAGAAGGGTAGAAAATCCGCCATGTTCGACACGAAATCTGAAGCATTAAGAGAAAAACAAACACATTTTCATTTTTTTAGGGCATCTCTAAGGCACAGTCGACGCTGAATTGTTTTTTTCTCTCAAAGAAACATCACATTTTTAAGAGGAAATCGACAACACAGTCATGCAGAAGGATCACGTTTTTAGAGGGCACGATATAGTCGCCATTAATATACTTGACCGCAAATCACAATTTTAGGAAGTCGTGAAAGGTCCATAACGAAAATACTATACTTAGAGGAGAATTTCGAAGGGTTTCAAATCATTTTATATAGACAAAAATACAATTGCAGTCCACGAAAATTAAAATACATCCGCATCACACAGTTCGTGAATCAATACGAAGCTCCATTTTCTGCCATTCAATATGTAGTTCGAGACGTTGGAGAAGGGAAAAATACGATGCGCAAGGGCATAAACCCAAAAGAATACAAAATCAAAGGAAAAATAATCATTTTCGAATCAAAATTCAAAAATCATGAACTAGGGCACATGTTCAATTTAGATAGTTTGTAGAAAAAGGACACTCTTGAATGTATTGGTATTTTAATTATTTTTATTCATTTCCAAAATACGCAATTATATTTATTCTATTTTATTACAATGGAAATGCCCATAGAAAAATATTTTGGTCTAAATTTTCATACATGGAGAGTGAAAATACAAATGCAACTTATGAATAAAAATTTGTGGGGCATTGTAAATGGGAAAGAGACAACACCTACCGATGCATCGAAATTGTTAGAATGGCAAAGCAGAGATGATAGAGCGAAAGCTATTATTGGCCTTGCTCTCTCCAACTTTGAACTTCATCATGTAGACCTAGACAAATCATCGAAGGAAATTTGGGATACTCTAAATAAATTATTTGGAGCGAAAGCAGTCAATGCCAAATTTTTCCTAAAACTTCAGTTATATAGGTTCAAAATGGATGAAGGAGTCTCTATGTCAAGCCACATCAATAATCTAAGGTCCTTGATTAGACAACTAGCAGAAGTCAAAGTTGTGATTGAGGATGAGGATGCCAAAGCTATCCTATTAAATAGTCTTGTCTTCAAAATACAACAATGTAGTTTTTACCCTCAGTCAAATTCAATCTCAATCTCTAGATGATATGATAACAACTCTTCTAGCTGAGGAAAAATGAACTACAAAGGATGCAGAAGGTCATTCCTAGCAAGAAAGTGCATTCTATTCTAAAACCATAAAATATCGTAGAAGATCAAATAAAGATAAGTCGGATATTGAATGCCATTATTGTAAGAAAAGAGGTCACACAACATGGGATTGTTGTGTTTGAGCCAATGATGTGCTCAAGGGTAAAGTCATATCAAATACAACCAATATAGCCATGGTTGAAGACCCACCAGATGTAGAAGGTAGTGAGGACAATGACGAATATGCAATATAAAGATGCTCTAAACTTTGAAGGCAAGAAAGGATACAAAGTAGATGAAGCTCGGTATGGATGGTTGCTCAGATAGTTCGGGAGACTGTGGATCTTGGGAATTATACCCTCACGAGGGTCATGAGACAACTTGATGGAGCTTGTGGATGGCTCAGTATGGATGGTTGTCCAATAATTCGGAGATCTATGATTCGGAGTTTGGGGAGGTGGAATCCAGGAACTCGGGAATTCAGCTCGAGAGATACACCTTTACGAAGGTCACAAAGTAGCTTGATGGAGCCCTACCTTATCATAGCATTACTTTCAAAGTGAAAGTGTTTGAAGATTGCATAGTTCTGTTTTGTTCTAGTCTTGTTAGATTGTTTGTTTTTTTGCTTTATGTAGAATAAGTCTTAAGAGGGGTATGAGAATATAAGACTTATTTGTAAGGTTCCTAACTACAAGTTGGTTGTAACTACATCAACCATTTTGTAACTATTTCTTTTATAATAAATAGACGGACACATAGTCTCAAATGTGTGCAATCCGACTTCTCTTTATTTCTTCCTTGTATACATCTTCTAACATCGGTATCAGAGCGTGGTGCAAGCGAGGAAAGAGAATGGTAGAAACTATGCCACGTTAGGGCACGAAATCTGAAGCATAAAGAGAAAAATGAACACATTTTCATTTTTTTAGGGCATCTCGAAGGCATAGTCGAGGCTGAATTGTTTTTTCTCTCTCAAAGAAATGTCACATTTTAAAGAGGAAATCGACAACACAATCGTGGAAAGATCATATTTTTAGAGGGCACGATACATCGCCATTAATATATAGATTGCAAATCAAATTTCAGGAAGTCATGAAAGGTCCATAACGAAAATACTACACTTAGAGGAGAATTTCGAAGGGTTTCAAATCATTTTATACAGACAAAAAATACAGTTGTAGTCACGAAAATAAAAATACACTCCGCATCACATAGTTCGTGAATCAATACGAAGCTCCATTTTCACCATTCAATATGTAGTTCGGATGATGGAGAAGGGAAAATACAAGAGTACGCAAGGGCATAAACCTAGAAGAATATAAAATCAAACGAAATATAATCATTTTCAAATCGGAATTCAAAAATCATGAACTAGGGCACATGTTCGGTTTAGATAGTTTGCGAAAAAAGACATTCTTGAAACTGATATTTTATTTTTTTTTATTCATTTCCAAAATATGCGCTTATATTTATTCTATTTTATTACAATGGAAATGCCCATAGAAAAATATTTTGGTCTAAATTTTCATACATGGAGAGTGAAAATACAAATGCAACTTATGAATAAAAATTTGTGGGGCATTGTAAATGGGAAAGAGACGACACCTACCGATGTATAAAAATTGTAAGAATGGCAAAGCAGAGATGATAGAGAGAAGCTATTATTGGCCTTCCTGTGTCCGACTCTGAACTTCATCATGTAGACCTAGAAAAAACATCGAAGGAAATTTGGGATACTCCAAATAAATTATTTGGAGCGAAAGCGATCAATACCAAAATTTCCCTAAAACTTCAGATTATATAGGTTCAAAATGGATGAAGGAGTCTCTATGTTAAGCCATATCAATAATCTAAGGTCCTTGATCAGACAACTGGCAGAAGTCAAAGTTGTAATTGAGGATGAGGATGCCAAAGGTATCCTATTAAATAGCTTTGTCTTCAAAATAAAACAATGTAGTTTTTACCCTCACTCAAATTCAATCTCAATCTCTGAATGATATGATATCAGCTCTTCTAGCTGAGGAAAAACGAACTACAGAGGATGTAGAAGGTCATTACCAACAAGAAAGTGCATTCTATTCTAGAACCATAAAATATCGTAGAAGATTAGATAAAGATAAGTCGGAGATTGAATGCCATTATTGTAAGAAAAGAGGTCACACAACATGGGATTGTTGTGTTCGAGCCAATGATGTGCTCAAGGGTAAAGTCATATAAAATGAACCTAATATATCCATGGTTGAAGACCCACTAGATGTAGATGGTAGTGAGGAAAGTGACAAATACATGATATAAAGATGCTCTAAACTCTGAAGGCAAGAAATGATACATAGTAGATGAAGCTCGGTATGGATGGTTGCTCAGATAGTTTGGGAGACTGTGGATCTTGGGAATTATTCCCTCAAGAGGGTCATGAGACAACTTGATGGAGCTTGTGGATGGCTTAGTATGGATGGTTGTCCAATAATTCGGAGATCTATGATTCTAGAGTTCAGGAGGGAATCCAGAACTCGGGAATTCAGCTCGAGAGATACACCTTTACGAAGGTCACAAAGTAGCTTGATGGAGCCCTACCTTATCATAGCATTACTTTCAAAGTGAGAGTGTTTGAAGATTGAATAGTTCTATTTTGTTCTAGTCTTGTTAGATTGTTTGTTTTTTTGCTTTATGTAGAATAAGTCTTAAGAGGGGGTATGAGAATATAAGACTTATTTATAAGGTGCCTAACTACAAGTTGGTTGTAACCGGTTGTAACTACATCAACCATTTTGTAACTATTTCTTTTATAATAAATAGACGGACACATAGTCTCAAATGTGTGCAATCCGACTTCTCTTTATTTCTTCCTTGTATACATCTTCTAACACATGGCCGAGTGAGTTTGACATGGGAAGAGTGGGAAGACATGTGCCAAATGGCACAATCTTAGGAAAATGGGATATTCTCATAGTTGATGTGTTGTTCTCGCTCAATGCCTCCGTCTCAAGGATGATCCTATTCGAATTATTTATTTGCATACCAAGATTCACACAAATCCATGCATAGTTGAATACTCCTGAATGTTCAAAGTGAATTCTGAGGCGGTGATATATTCTCCAATCATATTTCCTTATTTCCTTTAAGAAAATCTTACCAATATTTTTGGGGGAGTAGAGAGGAAAACCCACACCAGGACTGTATTTGGTGGATTCTCAGTGATATTGAATGCCGAGGACCAGTGTCTCATGAAGAGGCCAGTGTTTTGCATGAACAAGGGTCCACCTTGAAATGTTTGATCTCTCTCATGCTTTGGAGAAAGAATGGCCATGAAGCATCCTTTAGGCATCATGATAATATTTATTGATCCAACAGGCTACCAATGCTCATGTAACCAAGCATTGAGCATTTTGGACCCAAGGAAGAGTCCCATGCAGTAGTAGATCAAGGCCTTTTCTTTTACACAACCAAAAACAATTATCCATTTCATCTAAATGACATATTCCATTCAAAGATAAATTGCTTTTGCAGAAATGGGGGCTTATGACTCTAGAATGTGCTTTGGCAAGACACCCACCATCATTGGTCCCCATTGTCCACATAGACTCTATAATGCACCTAATGGTGCAAATAAGACCCCACTTGGAAAGGAGATGCCATATTTTCATTAATAGCAGAGTTAAAGTACACTCTAAATATAATAATATAAAATATTTGTAGTGGGAAGAACTTAAAATTATTACTTTCAACATGGTATCCTCTATTATCTTCAACGACCAAAGAGATTTCCTAAGGGTTATATCTACTTGGGTACTCCTTTTCAAAAGCATATTTTTGAAACAAATAAATAACATAGAAAGTTAATTTTTATGAAACAAATGTCCATAGTAACATAGAAAACTGATTAGAATATTATGGAAGTTGTCAATCTAAGATGCATCATAACAACCAAAATATAGTATGTGAATTTTAACCACCATAGTTACTCC
This sequence comes from Taxus wallichiana var. yunnanensis, assembly GCA_018340775.1. NCBI lineage: Eukaryota > Viridiplantae > Streptophyta > Pinopsida > Cupressales > Taxaceae > Taxus > Taxus wallichiana. Next base: position 446,699,919 of record CM031239.1, read on the forward strand.
ATAGGAGCATATACTAAATAAAAATCACAACCTCTCAAGTCATTTCTAAATAATAAATTATGACCACTGATGCAAACTAACTCTATATATCAATTGAGCAAGAAATGTTAGACTAAAAAGATTAATCAAATTAACTTGAATTGGCAAGATTCTTTAAGTTGAATGCATTCTATGGCTCTTGGCAAAACCATAGGCACGTGATACCAAAAATGTGTCGCTAATGTTAAAATGAGAAGTCATTTGAAAACTGAATTAATCCATCCAGATGGAAATGTATTGTTTGAAAAAAATGTATATGACACGAATAATTCTAGCAATATAGAACAAAATACATCCAATAAACCCCTAGCTTGTCAATTTTCCACCGTGTGTAACATGGTATATTTAGTTTAAGCTTTAGAAGAACCTCGCAATCTTACAAAAATGATAAGTATTTTGGTAAGCACACGTACTTTAAAAGTGCTTCAAAGTAGTTTTAAATAGTTTAGTTGCTTCTGACAAGTGTTGTGTTTCAATGGATGCAAATGTTGGATGATGCAAGTGTTGTGTCCACATTATGTGTGTGTGTGTGTGTGTGTGTGTGTGTAGATAGCCTTTTTTTTAAATTTTATTTGCTCTCTAATATTCTTTTGTAACTAAGATTCAATTGAATGATTAACATATAGAAACACCAAAATGCATACATTTTGTATAACAATATTGATTTTTAGATATGGTGAGGATGTTAGGTCTATTGTTAAAGGTTAACAAGTAAGTACGAAAAGTCTCTCTCTTTTTAATTTAATAATATATAGATGCTCACATTGTTTAAATAAGAAATTTGTATACTTATATCTATAATACTAAAATTCATCTATTTGTAAATTCATTTGAAAGGGGATGTTAAATATAGACACAAATTGAATACAAGTTCCCTCTCATTTTTTTTACCAAGACTCATGTCGCAAATAAAATAAAATCTAAAACCCAACGGTCTATGCCAATCGACTTACCCTTCTAATGGAAAAAAAAGTGAGTATAAAACCAAAAAAAAAAGATTGTTTAAAGTTCTTGTTGGTAGCCGTCTAGACTTGGGCGGCCAAGCCCTAAACAAAATGCAATGCATAGTGGATAGGGTGGGGGGTGCCCCCACCCATATAATATAAACTCAAAATTTTTACCCATGCGGCTATATATATGCATAAAGCCCGGTTTTAAAAGGTCAAACCACATTATATATATATATATATATATATATTATATATGTATATATATATATATATATATATATATATATATATAAAATTAATTAATGGTTCGACCTTATTAAAACCACATTATATATATTTAATAAGGTCGAACCACATTATATCTATATATATCCTTAGGCCGCAGATTTCACATGTAACCCTACATTCCAAATACAAAATAAATAAATAAATAAAATATACACACACACACCAACTTGCAAATATCAAATCTTAGGCAAAATAAAACAAGGGTAAATGGATACCCATAACCAACAATTTGGTTGTTTGGCTTATATAAAGAAAATAATATTATATATATATATATATATATATATATATATATATATATATATTTGCTCTTCCTTTTATTATTTTATTGCCTCTTAGGGTTTGTGGTTCTATATATATATATATAACCACAAACCCTAAGAGGCAATAAAATAACAAAAGGATATATATATAACCACAAACCCTAAGAGGCAATAAAATAATAAAAGGAAGAGCAAATATATATATATATATATATATATATATATATATATATATATTCCAAAGAAACCACAAACCCTAAGAGGAAATAAAATAATAAAATGGAGAGCAAAATGGAGGGAGGGTTTCCTCCCATTTGCAAATCTAGATCTAAAAGAAAACCTCCATGGTTTCCCCTCAAGCTTTCATGGCCTCCATTCTCCCAAACCTTCAAAACAAAATGTGCAAATGAGTTGTAAATAAAAGGTATGGGTATTAATTGAATGGGGCCACTTAGTGGGTTAGAATAAGTTGTGACCCCTTCTAGTATGGATTAATAAATAAATAAATGACAATGGATTATAGGGATTAAATAAATGATTTTTGCATGGGCATTTAGAGGATTAAATAAATTAAAAATAAAATGTGTAGTTAAATCACTAAATGATGGGCATGGTTGTGAAGTTGTAGGGGAAAGAAATTTAGACCAACTTAGGAACTAACCTTTATTAAACTTAAGAGGATCCTTTTAATGAGTAAAATAATGAGTTTAAATTAGCCAATATTTTTATAGAATTTAACGAAAACCCGAGAAGAGGATTTGAAATTTGAAATGATTGTGGAAATAAATTAATAATATTTAATTATTAATTTGGTTATGGTTACTCTATAAAGATGTAGAATTTATTAAACAAGTATTTAATTGACCACAACCAATGTTATTGGCTTGGCAATCTTTATAAACAAAAAACAATTTTTTTAATTTAAAAGGAACGACCTAACAAGATCATAAGCCAAGAACACAGATACTAATCAAACACCACGATCAATAAGATGAAAACAATTCGCTAGAATAACTTTACATAAAATCTTTGCAAACAAATGAGCGACAATATCATATATTATTATGGAACTCAATGAAATATGATGAGAATGGGCCTTGCTTATATATGCAAGGTATAACAATCTAAGAACCACTCAAGGTCGTAGATCAAACCATAAATCAAGGAAATAACTAGTCATCAAATAACTAGTCAAGACCATAGATTTAGGAGAGAACTAGACATCAAGGATCTAGTCAATACCATAGATCAAGGAAAGAACTATACCTAACAACTAGATAATATCTAATAATATCTAAATAAAAGAAAAGAAATATCCACAGACATAAGTGGGTGAGGATAAATACAATAAAGGTAAATAAAGTACCTAGGTGAACATGAGCTAAGGTAAATACCTACTCTAACACCCCCTCAAGTGAAGCTAAGAGCCAAAATAGAAGTGACATGTCCATAGTATGAGTCTCGACAACTAGGCACGATGAGGTACTCATGTACAATAACTAGGAAAAAGGGACAACGCAAGGTACCAAAAACCAGTTACAAAAAAGTAAAGAGAGTAAAAACGCGATGTAAGGCATCTCAAGAAGCTCGACTCGAAAAAATCATACAATGCTTGAAGAATTTTGGTGTGCATTTTGGTCTGAATCCACTGCTTGATCACAAAATGAAAAAACAATTGACACTGGGCTTCACCAGAATAGCTCCATACAAGGAGATTGTCAACGAGTGATGTCGAAAATGTAAAAAAACACCAAACATAATTTGATCAACTACTATAAATAGGTGTGCCACGATCCAAGAACAATAACCAAAGCAACAAGGCAAGGATACAAACTTTAGAGTGTCACGATCCAAGAAAAGCCAAGGTAACAAGGCAAGGACACAAAACCCGAAGAAGCGGATCAACACCACACCCTCCCATACTACTGAATGGGTGGAGTGACGCTACAAATCTGTATGAGTTGTCAAAATAACTACTCAAACACTGACAAACTAACATTGGACTTCACTAGAATAGATCCCCACAAGAGATACTGTCAACATGCCAAAAGTGTCGAAAATACAGATACAAAATCTCTCAAAAAAAAGAGAGATACACTACACTTGCTAAAGAAAAATGCTCAAAACAAGGAGCATTACAATGCATAAGGTATAGAAAGTGGAGCAAGAGGCTGAATGGTGGAGGAGTCAGGCTTGTAGAGTCCTCTCAACGAATACCTATGTCGCCACCACGAGTGATCAAATATCCACCCCAAATCAACACGGATGGATGAAGAAGATGCTTGCATATGATTTGGTGTAAAATGCATAATGGGTGCATGCAAAGTAACATCAAAATGTGTGTTACGTTAATCATGTCTGATAGTTGAAATCTTAGGTTTCTCAAGCTTGAGTGAAGGTGCATAACTCATGTGTTGTTTATGATCCTCAGAAAGAGTTGAGCGATCAAAAATAGGAGCACTGTCAATATGTAATCCCAATGAAGTATCTGTTATGTCATGACGAGAATTCCACTTAACATGTGGAATAGGGGAAACAATACCCTGTGAATGTCTACCAATACCTTTGCCATGAATGATCAAATATCCACCCCAAATCGACACAAATGGATGAAGAAGATGCTTGCATATGATTTGGTGTAAAATGCACAATGGGTGCATGCAAAGGAACATTAGAATGTGTGTTAGGTTGATCATGTTTGATAGACTAAAATCTTAGGTTTCTCAAGCCTGAGTGAAGGTGCAGAACTCATGTGTTGTTCATGATCCTCAGAAAGAGTTGAGTGAACAAAAATAGGAGAACTGTTAATATGTAATCCCAATGAAGTATCTAGTATGTCATGACGAGAATTCCACTTAACATGTGGAATAGGGGAAACAATACCTTGTGAATGTCTACCAATACCTTCGCTAGTGAAACCCATAGAATGGATCATGCGAGAACTGAATGCAGTGGTATGCTTCTCAAAAGAGCCATGCATATGAGCAGAAGTAGGATACACAACATGTGTTACTGTAATAGGCACATGATGTGGAAGAGCATGTAGTAACAAGCCTCATAGGCTTAGGAGCATCAAGAGCAGGAACCGGCTCAAAGACTGACATATCAATATCATTGGATAAAAGAGCAACAACTACAAGTGGACTAGAAGAATGAATATGGCTGTCCACAATATGATGGTGATAATGTAGGCTAGCAAGTTTTTGTTGCAGGGAGTGTATTAATGTATCCTTATCGTGAATGAGTGATTGTAGAAGAGAATTTTACTTCTTGAGTGATCTATTTTCTTCCACAAATTTTACAATATCCTCTTGAAGTCCACACACTTTAGATAAAAGCATCTCATTCTTAGAATCCATGATAGATACAATAATGCAACTCCTAAAAGTTTAGGACATCGGGCTCAACCGAAATTGCGTCCACAATTGATTACAACACTCCTCCATATTTGACACTTTATAATGAATGTGTGTTATGATATGAAAATTTATAATTATAGTTCAATTCTCAAAATAATAAATATTTCAATGGAAAGAGCACTAAAAATAAGTACTTTTACAAAAAAACGACACTCAAAACCGAGTTACAAATCAAAAGATATAAGCTTTTCAATATTATGCTCTACTATTTATTTTAGTTGCCACTAAAACAAAATAAAATGCTCTTGCCTTCACCATACATATAAAATAAAAGGGGGATGGAGTTAAGAACCTACTAGTAGGAATCATAATATTTAATCCCTCATATGACCAAGGGCTAAGGATTTTTATGGGTTGCACGACCTCTTGGTATCTTGCCAAAAAAGGAAAGATCCGTCATTCTGAAAAAACTCTCCCGCACGTAACCTAAAAATGCTATGCCGTAGAGAAAAATACCCAGTTTAGATCTCAACAAACCCAACAAAACCCAGAAAAATAATTCCTACTTTTCTTTCCTAGATGGCATGAATCCCAAGGTGATCTAGTGTGTTTCTTTGCAACAAAAATGATTGCCTCCAGAAATGGTCGAGTTTACAATCGATATTAGGGTTTTGCCACCTTCCAGATCCAATGGAAGCCTCTGTTTTGCATAAAACCGCACGCAACAACAAAATATGACCAAATCCCAAATATATGAATATACAAAGAATTTATTTGCAAAATAAAACTTACAGACGAATGTCAATAGCAATCTCCTGCTTTGATACCATAAAAGGCGATAACCAGATCGTACCAAGCCAAGAACACAGATGCTAATCAAACACCACGATCAATAAGATGAAAGTAATTCGCCAGAATAACTTTACATAAAACCTTTGCAAATAAATGAGCAACAATATTATATATTATTATGGAACTCAATGAAATACAATGAGAATGGGCCTTGCTTATATAGGCAAGGAATAACAATATAAGAACCAAATCAAGGTCGTAGATCAAGCCATAAATCAAGGTAATAACTAGTCAAGACCATAGATTTAGGAGAGAACTAGACATCAAAGATCTAGTCAATACCATAGATCAAGTAAAGAACTAGTCAATACCAAAGATCAAGTAAAGAACTAGTCAATACCATAGATCAATGAAATAATTATACCTAACAACTAGATAATATCTCCTAATATCTAAATAAGATAAATTAAATATCCACACACATAAGTGGGTGAGGATAAATACAATAAAGGTAAATAAAGTACCCAGTGAACATGAGCTAAGGTAAATACCTACTTTAACATAATTTTTCTAAATAATTAATGGGGATTGACGTGGTTTTGGTGCATCAATTTAGTGGGCCTAACACCTTCCTCATTCAAATCAACCCCAACTAGTGATCTAAATCCATCATGGTTTTATCCTAGCCATCCATTCCTCCATCTAGCCTCTATAAATTAACCCACATCCTCCTTGAAAACCATGAGAGGAGAATCATACCAACATCTTACCAACATCTCAAACAATCATCCTTCATCAATGCATCATCAAGATTCCAAGGGGAGGTGTTGTCAAAATTCATGCACAAACTCCATTTTGAAGCAACCAACATCAATCAATCATCTTGAGAAAATCCAACACTTCACAAGGGAGTTGTCTTTTGTTATTTAAAAGGTTTATTTGTTATCCCTTGTCTGCTCAATCAGAGGTTTGCATTTGAGTTAGAATAAAGAGCTTTAGTATTGCATCCATAGTTTTCTAGTTTATGCTATAATTTTCTTGCACACATTTCTAGCATGCGCAGGGAGCCCCATGCATTTTTTTGGTTCTATTTTTTTGTTAGGACCTAAATCAAGCCTTGTTGAAAGATTAGATCAATCAAGGATCATAATTTGGGAAAAATTGATTTTTTTGCCAAATTTCTATTCTGACTGATAACGACTTTTTCATGTTGTTAAACGTCAATTTTTTATCCAATAAAGCATCGTTATCATATAGGAGGTCATCGTTTTTACTTTTTGTGTACATCTTCTAGGTCCACGTCATTTTTGTGGCAGACCACAACATTTTCGAGTCTAACCGCAATGTTCTTGCTTGGTCACATTTTTTTCACATAAGTCATGACATGTTCATGACTAACCATGTCGTTCTGCCAAGGCATGTATAAAATTCATTATTTATCTAGTTTTTATTATCTGAAACTAGCTTTTAATCATTTGGTCATTGTTTATCATCACTTTTTCTAACTTTTTAATCTCAATAAACACTCTATTTTCTATTTTGGACAAACCTATTGATCATGTCATTTTTATGACTAGCCATGTTGTTTTCATGCTAAGCGCTGCATTTTCACACTTAGTTGTGTCATTTTTGTTAAATGTGCCATTTTTTTGCAAACTACATCATTTTCATGATAATCAAGTCATTTTCGCTCATTTAACATCATTTTTTTTTTTACACGTGTTTATGCTTATTGAAGACCTAAACAACTAATAATTTTCTTGCAGCAAGCCTAGTCCAATAATCAATATCAAATAATCATTTGGTCATGTATTGTTTGTGTTACTTGTATATATTTATACATTTTTATATCGTGTGTGTGTGTGTGTGTGTGTGTGTGTGTGTGTGTGTGTGTGTGTGTACCCAAGGCTAGATTGTGTGTGCTCTCCTTGCGTCATTTGGAAATCTTGGGGCTCAAAAATAATTGACACCTTCCTCTTTTGTCTTTCTTTATAGGGTCAACGTGATTTGGAATTCATCCCCACACACGTATCATAGTCATTAGGCATCTTGTGATGTGGATTTCATCATCACACATTAATGCATACTTTGTGTTCGATAAGGTATATAAATTCAAGGATATTTTGCAAATTAGCTAAGTGTTGACATGTTTTATTAGTAACATGAAGTGAGTTGGCTTCCACATCCCAATACGTAAGTCTTAAACAACATTCTTGTAACATGGATGTGGTTCCCATTTACTGAATGGTATATAAGGGACACACTTAGAGAGCCTTGCGAAGCCTAGTATTAAGATCTATTAGCCATAAATGATTAATGGTACAAGGAGAAAATCATTATTAAAGCTACTCATGCATACCACATGAAGTGAGGGTTGAGAGACTAATCTAGCACCTCTCCACATGAAGAATATTAGTGGGTTACTAGTCACATTGTGCACCCTTCATACTAATATTAGAGCTTGTGGCATGCATGATCGTGTTTGTGTGTTGTTGAGATTAGTGTGTTTGTAATCCTTGCATTAAAATCAAAACCAAACATAGACTTAATCCAAACCATTTTTGATCAAACAAATCATGACTTCATCCAACTCTATCCAAACCTCCAATCCAACATCAAATTAATCTCATATCTATCCAATTATCTTACTAACCTTCTTCTAAATCTGATCTAATCTATATCAATCTCAATCCAATTTTAATCATCATCCAATCATAATCCTTTTCAAATAAATTCCCATCCAAAATCCATCTTAATTCAATCCAAAAACAATATTCATCCAATCTATAACCATTCCCAATTCATCCAATTCTAAATTGAAAGGCGTGCTCACCAAAAATCAAGAGTAAAACACCACAAAAATCCACATGTCACCCCAAACAAAACCTTATACTAATCCCTTCATTTATCATGCTTCCATTAATCCATCCCTTGGTATTGATTATATCCCAAACCTTATCCACCAAAGCGTCCCCATTAACGACCATGAACCATCACTCATAAAAACCAACCATATTGATATTGCCTAAATCCTTCAATCCCAACACAAAAATTATCTCCTTCTAAGGGTCATCAATCTAGGGTATGATCTCTTCGCTTCCTTCAATCCCACAGAATTATCCAAAATCATTCCCCAAGGGATCCATCCATCCTAAATCCACCTTCTTCTAGCAATCCTTTGGGATCAACCACATCAACTCCCAAATCCACTAATAACCATCATGATCCTTAACCTCCCCACATAAAAACCCATGTTGATAAGGTAAAATCAATCCAAACTCCACAATATTCCTCTTGCAATCATAATCATCTCATCTATGATCAAATCCAACAATTGAGCCAAGAATTGGCCACTTTAACATCACACACTAAAAATCAAACCCATCATCTCCCAATCACAACTCCTATTTTGCCCCTAATCCTATCTAATCCAATTTTCCCATGTGCCACACTAATCAAATTTTTCCCCTAATCATAACTAATCCAATCCAACCATTACACCACACTAATCCATTTTAACCCTTGATCCTAATCAATCCAATCCGACTCATGTGTCACATCAATATGATCTAGCCTCTATGCCACACCAATCCAATTTAGTTCCCAATCCACACACATAAACCAATTTAGGCCTTGTACCACATAAATACAATCCTATACCTCACATTTCTTTCCATAGGGAGTAATCTAAACATACAACTAAGCGAAGACACTTCACCCCTTTATGTGAATCCTTGACCACTATCTTCCATCGATTAAAAAATTGTAAACATGATCATTCATCCACCAATCAAACCACATGATGGGAACATTCCAAAACCATCTTGGTATCAAGAAAACCAATACTATGATTTCCCATTACACCAAAAACATTTGACCAATTGATACAAGTACAAAACATATTATGTACAAAACCTTATTGATTGAGGGAATATTATCCTTGTTCCACTTTATCCACCACTTGGGATGCATCACAATTCTCACCCTAAGAATTATCCAACATCCAACTCTTGCTCCACATCCAAACTTCCCTTACCTACTAAAAACCATGACAAATACCGCACCTCATCCTTCGTCAAGTCGGGCCTCCTACTTTGGGCGAGGAAATCAGAATATTCTATACCTCCTAATTTCATGATGACCACCTTGCATCATTCCCCCAATTCAATACATGTCCTATCACCAACAAGATGTTCACCATCATAAATAATCAAGGAAAATTCCTGTGTATCCATGAATAAGGCATCCATAAACCCATTTCTCTTCATTAAAACATTATTCGTTACAACATAGGCTACAAACTTGTCACTAACAACATATCTCTCAACGTATAAACACAATTTACTTTTAACATTATTTCCACTAGTCTTTTTATCAACATTATCATCCCAACCACCCAAATCCATCATCAAGGCCTTGATCCCTTCAAACATGGAATTGTAGAGCATTTGATGTATTTCGTAATAACCAAACCATCACCAACATCATGAAAGCATGCAAGGATATCCCATAAAAGACCCTACAATATGCTTTGAGATCAACTTAGATGCAAAAGCTTACCTTAAACATGAAGTCAAACCTCCTTTCCCTAATCAATCAAAAAATCTACAAGTAAAAACATAAATAATCAACAACACCTTGTGGAAATAGACCCACCTACAAAAACACAAATCAACCGCTAATATAAAAAAATAAACCCAAAAATCCAAAATACCAAAACATATTTCAAAAAACCAAAAATAATTACGTATTATAAAAATAACAATAATTTGTTTACTGCACATAGATTTTCTTTCCTTCACGTTCATCCTTCTTTCATTCACCCCATCCTGTCATATAGTCCATTCATATTCCAATCCAACTCATTATGCTTTGATTCACTTTTTTTTAGTGAACATTTGATCTCGAGATCACCCATCCCCGTCATATAGTCCATTCATATTCCAATCCATTTCATTATGCTTTGATTCACTTTTTTTAGTGAACATTTGATCAAATTGTTCATGGTTTAACAAAAATATTATTTAAATGCTAAATCCTAAGTGTAGAGTCATGTATGATAAACAAATGCTAATGTACAAAATTAACACAAGAAATAAGTCAATAAAATATAAAACCCTAAGTACAAAAGAGACAGAGGAATGAACTTAGTTGATTTACGTGTTGTCGAGACTGGTATGCATTGGGAAAAATACTAAACATGAAGTGATTTTGTTGTTATTTCTTTGAATAAATTATAGACTACGGAATCTAGTGGACACAAGCACCCATGATGGATAATGGTGCCTAGGCACCAACGACCTCTACTAGGTACACTTGTGGATGTGAAAATAGTTATAACCTAATTTCTGGAGTGTTGCACAAGTGTCGTAAGTATTCGCTTTTGATCACTTGTGTGTCGCAATATGATCGCCGAGGTACCAGTAACTTTGTAAAATAAAGATTTGCTCACAAAACCCACAATACCACATCAAATATTAAAAAGAAATATGTAATATGGGGATTTGGGTGACCCGACGGTCACCCAACAAAGTGAAATTATAATTAAACATTGCACTACATCTCGGACTCCATGTATTTCTTGTGGGTGGGTGTGTGTACGTAGAAATCGTGCCCTAGGATGCCCTTGTGTGAGTTCACTTGATATTGGGATAGCTAGATGTAGTAATGTAGATATATGTGTGGATAGAATTAAGGAACTTCCCATTCCTATATTGTGTATGTAGAAAATGTAGTCCATTGTCCCTTGATTGAATGTAAAATGGATGCTTTGAAGTACTTTAAGAGCCTTTTGAGTGTAAGCTTCTAGTTGATAGTAATTATGCCTAGAGTTTGGTTCTTTATTTTGGTCACATAGCTATGTATTTATATGATTCACTTGGTTGAATTTTGTAATTGACAACTAGAAGGCCGACACATAAGAAAATAAGAGGCCCAAAAGATAAAAGAGGCCCAAAAAGAGCAAATAAGGTGGAAAGAGGTCAAGGGTGCCCAAAGTGGACGAGGACACTTTGGTGTCAATGCGAAGTCATAAAAGATAGGCAAGTAAAGTTCTAACTAGTTTGTGGGGTATGAAAGACCATATAGACAAAAAAAAAAAAAAAAAAAACGCCAAAAACAATGTTATCGAATTATTAGTCTTCTTGCTTAAGAATCATATGAATGTTAGTATGTGTTTATGGACCTAGAAATGTACCCAAGTGCATAATTTTGTGTCTACATTTGCCCCCACTTTATGTTGTTGAGTGAATACTTGATAACATAAAATAGATAAGAGATGTGTTCCTGATAACCATGTAGAATATGAGGTGAGAAACATGCCAAATGGACAAGTGAAGTGTGGAATAGTGCAAAAATGGAGCATGGAAACTAGGAAAGGAAACTGACCCTATGGGTGTATGTGTATGTGTTGTACCCTATTGTACCTATTGTTGTAGCTTATTTAATGTTGCTTCTTCTTGTGTATTAAGGACAGACTGTAAAAGAAGAAAAAAAAGTAGTCAAAGATGTGTATATGAAAAATTTACATAAGTATGTAAAGCATGTGAAAGTATGTAAAAGTAGTAAATGGAAAGTGTGCACTTGATTTGTGAAGAGTGAAAAGAATAGAAAATGTCTTGAAATGTTGTAGAAGAGTGAGTTTTTAGACAAACCGACAACAAATGTGGTTTTTGGGTGTTCTCATGCCAAGTGTGAGTTTTTGGCGATCTCATGCCAAGAACGAGTTTTTAGACAAATTGATGACAAATGTGGTTTTTGGGTGATCTCATGCCAAATGTGAGTTTTTAGGTGATCTCACGCCAAAGAGCAAGTGTTGGGGAGAGAGGTCTAGTGTTACTCTCCTTCGTTGACTCTACTCGATTATACACCACTTGTAGATGGTGTGATCCTGTTTTGTTCTTGTTATCCCTGATTTGTTTCAAATGTAATGTTAGTTCCGATTGAAATAGAGATAGAATGCATTCTAAATCTTTGGAGGATTTGTGCATGTATTGTCAAACTGCTATGTAAATTGTTGTCAACTATTTTGATCTCGAGACAATTGTTGTGTGTGCCCCGGGACATTAGCATTTAGGGAGAACACGGGCACCCAAGTGCTCTGTTTGAGCCCAGTGTCGGTGTCTGTGTTGTGTTGAGGACCCAAGTCAAGTTTTGGGTCATTCATTGACTATATGACTGCTTTGTTCATGTCTTGTGTAGGCTTGTATTGTAGCTTTGACGTGTTGTATGAGGTGAATGATTAAACCAATGTATGCCCCCTCATTTGAGTTGCATGTGATGTCATTAGGAATATGCGGGCCAAAGAGAGGACTTGTGCTGAACTGAAATATATCCTGTAGTGGGAGAAGGGAATGTGCATGGTAGAGACAACAACACATGCAAACAAGATGGCTAGAAACATGTGTTAGTAGAAAAGGTAGCAAACGTGTCATAACAAGTAGTGTAACAAGGAAATGTGCATATAAGATGGAGCACGAAAAGTGGGTTTCAAATATGGGACATCGCTTACAATGTCACAAGACAACTAGGGCGAAATGACCAAAATCATACAAGACATAGGGAATAACCCACAAACAATAACATACAAGTAGAAAACAATGACAAGAAAAGTGTAACAGACAACCATGACGACAAATAGTCTTGCAAGGAAAATGTTGCACATGAAGCATCCGCTAGCATGTTAGAAAGATAAAAAGTATGTCAAGGCATGTATGTATAAATGGAAAGTAGTGTGCTAATAAGAATAGGAAGTAGTAAATAATGAAACAATAACACCTATAATGTGTGAGAAAGTATATGCCCCAGGAGCCTCGGTGGGATTGGTAAGAGGTATAGTGCAAAGCATCATTGTAGTGTGTAAGGATCTGTAAGAAGTCTGTATTCACAACTAGAGAATAAGTGAACACGTGTGTGTATATAGAAAAGATATAGTGACATAATAAGTATCTATCTAACATGGGAAACAAAGTGTACATGTAAGTATAAGTGAGCAAGATTAAAAGAAACCAAGATATGCATTATGTTATGTATGAGTGTGATAGAATGGTATGCAATGTATGAATGTGATAGGAGTAGTGTGCCCCCAACAGATGTGTGTATGAAATGATGTTAATTTATAAAAGACCCATCAATAATCAATAATGAACCATAGAAAAAGAGTGCATCATTGGGAAATGGTTTGAAAATTGTGCTCTAGAAAGATAGATCAATGAAGCATAGAGCATGAAAAGTGTGAATGTGGTGAGGTTCATTTTAGATTTATACCCTCAAAGAGTTGAGTATGAACCATGGAACTAGAGTGAATCATAGGGTAGTGAAGATAAAAGTTGTGTATCAATGTGTATAAGAGATACTAAATGTAAAACATGAAGCATAATGTGCATGCGTAGAGATTAGAAAGAAGTAATGTTGATTGAAAAATGGGGAAGAAAGCATGATGCCCCCCAAAAGTGTGATGAATAAAAGAATCAAGTAACATCATCTAGGAGATCATCATTGTCGGGTCGAAGCCTAATAGAGATGGATCAGAGACTTGATAAGCAATAGTGTGAGGTTGATCATATAGAGATCCCTTGCACGACATAAATTTTACATGCCCATTGTATATTCTTCATCAGTGAAAGGTGGTTGTGGACAACCATGTGCATACCATTGAGTGATATTTTGAGAATATCCCAATAAGGAGTAATTACATTTATAGAAAGGCGTCCAAAAGTCATAGGAAATGTGATATCAGTATGATTTGGATCTAGTGTGCCACCAATGTAATCAAGCCAAGACTGTCCAAGTATGAGTGGAGAAGAATGAGAAGTGCATGCAAGGAAGACTAATAAATGGAAGACACGAAGGCCATAAGTAGTAGTGATGTGAACATATCTGTGATAGAGGTGAGGAGAGTGGGGGAAGGAAGGAGATCAACAAGTGTGAATCCTAACTGAGCCAAGCCGTCATGTGTGCAAAGAGTGTCAGAGCAAGTGGGATCAAATGGAATGTGAGGCCAATAAGAGTCATGTATGAAAAGAGTGCATGTGAAAGGAGGAGGTTTTGACACAAAGTGTTCTTGGAGAGATGAAGTAGATGGCATGGTGTCCAATGCACAAATGGATCCTTGGAGACGAAGCATGTCGATGGTAGGGGTAAGAGGTTTCGTGAGTTGATAATCATCAGTGAGATATGTAGGAGGATTATGGGGATGACCGACATTGTGATAGAGAAGTGGAGTAGGTAGAGTAATGAGTGGGTCTTGTTAGGAATATTTTTGTATTAGTGCTCACATTTGATATGGGTTGGATTTATATTTGTGTGTGAGTTATATATTGTAATGTTATTAAGAATGAGTTGTCATAATACAACTCATATTAATAATATAGTTTATTAATATCGTGTGATTGTGAGTGAGTTGTAATAACAACTCACATAGCTATCTTGGGATTAGGAGATAAGTGGATGGTTGAGATTAGTTAGGGATTGAAGTTGAAGTTTGACTCCATGAATGTAGGAGTGTAAACTCTACAAAATGTAATCTCTCTCATTGTATTATTATCCCAGATGGAATAAAAGAAAATATTATACTATGTTTTTCCATTGTTATTTGATTAAATCTGTGTGTTCATTTTGCATACAATCTGAACAAAAATAATATTTGGTATTAGAGCAACGTTATAATCCACCTGATGCATTTATGAGAAAATGGAGCAGTTGTGGTGTTAGATTCAATGATTCTCGTGTAAAGAACAGGTCATAATTTCTATTTTACAATCTGGGTCTCTAAGATTTTTAATGGGTTTGAAGATGCATGTTTGAAGAAAATGTTGTTCAAATTTCAGCCAAACCCACATCACAGTTTAAGAGAAAATGTGAAAATGATTCTCACATTTTAAGCATTTTCTGGAATTTGGGATCGTAATTCACATGAATGTATGCACAAACCATTTGATAATGGTCAAATTCTTTGTTATTTTCGAATATTGATAGATCTATATTTGTGAAAATAAGATTCTCATTTTCTGAGTGTCCTGTGAAGTGATTTCATTCCTCGACACATTTGAGCACCAAAACGTTTACATTGGTCTTCATGCGCATGAATGATAGAGTGCATTGGAATTTGCATGCGTTGAGCTGGACACAATGCAAGGAGGATTTACTATGCAAAGTTTATGATCTGCTTCATTTCATTATGTTTTGCATTGATCTGCAGTCCAAGACTACAAGGTGTGAGACATTGCATTGATTTCATCAGTCGACTAGCTTCTTATGTAATATTCTCCTTGCTATCTTGTTTTATTTTATTATCTTATCTTGTATTTAGTTTTTTCAGGTCTGTAATATCCTTTAAATTTGTTCTTTTAAAATTTTAACCAAAAACACCACGAGTTTACATTTTAAAGGGTGGTATTTACTTTTTAACTCATGTTTTTGTTTTTTATCCATTATTTTGCATTTTTAAAAGTTTGTTTATTTTATACTTTGTTTTATTTAGGTGGGTTTAGGTTTTAATTCGTGGTTTGAAGGTTTTTAGGTTCTGTCATTAAAATCCAAACGTATAAAAAATTTGTATGTCTTATTTAGGTATCATTAAATAATTTATCATTCTGGTCATAATAGTTTTTATAAATTTTTAAGTCACAATTGTTGTGTCTATTCGTCATTGTAACAATCTTCATGTCTTAGTTTTATCATTGTCAAAAATACATTTGTTTAGTCAAGAAAGTCAATGTCATGTAAAAGTGTTAAAAAAAATATTTGCCTTCCGACGCATTTTCGATGTAATTCGACGTCGAATTGTAATTGATCTCCATGAATCAATTTCGCGAGTTAGCAACATCATGATGGAGGACGAAGGCAATAGAGGAAGGAGGTCAATCAATGACATCTCACTAGCCGCAGCGACGGGCCACACAATGAATTTGTGGCATTTTTTCAGTTGTGTGTTTACTTTTTGCAAATAAGAACAGATGGATCATACCTGTTCAAGTATTGTAATAAGTGAGCTCCTACGTGAGCAATATTTCCTAATGTAAACTCTTGAATGTGTTGTGATATGGCATGAAAGGTGTGGAATAGTGAAACAATTGTATAAGAGGAAACTAAGCGCATAAATCCTCCGACTACGAGAGATTCTCCGATTTTCGTACTTCTTTATGAAGATGATTGGCCAGTGAAACAACCTCATTTCGTTCACATGTGATAAATGTGGGATGCTTTATTTGCATAGTAGTGGTCATGTGCAACAAGATCTAGAAAGCAAGATTCAAATAGTAGTATGCAGACCTAAAAGTATGTAGTGGCATACGATTCTAGTTTCGATTCAGTTTTCCCCATGTTCGCACTAAGGGGGGATGTTAGGAATATCTTTGTATTAGTGCTCACATTTGATATGGGTTGGATTTATATTTGTGTGTGAGTTATATATTGTAATATTATTAATAATGAGTTGTCATAATACAACTCATATTAATAATATAGTTTATTAATATTGTGTGAGTGTGTGAGTGAGTTGTAATAACAACTCACATAGCTATCTTGGGATTGGGAGAGATAAGTGGATGGTTGAGATTAGCTAGGGATTGAAGATGAAGTTTGACTCCATGAATGTAGGAGTGTAAACTCTATAAAATGTAATCTCTATCATTGTATTATTATCCTAGATGGAATAAAAGAAAATCTTATACTATGTTTTTCCTGTTATTTGATTAAATATGTGTGCTCATTTTGCATACAATCCAACCAAAATAATAGGTCTATGTTGCAATATTTGAATGGGTCACGGTTAGCAATAATAACATAAGTCGACCATCGTGGAGGAATTTAACACACCGATGGATCATAGAAGGTACTTCTGCATAAGCGCAAAGACATGGCCTACCAAGTAAGAAATTGTATTGGAGTTTGGCGTCAATGACAAAGAATATTGTAGGAACAATTTTAGGCCCAATTGTGAGAGGCAAGGTGATAGTGCCCATGCACAAATGCGTAGAAGAATTATAACTATGGATGGAAATGGATGTGGGGTGATGTTAGTGAGGAAACACCAAACTATTGAATAAATGTGAGATTACAAAGATTGAGCTCGAACCATTATCGACTAGTACTCGCCTAATGCCTATATTATAAATACAATCTTGGATATAAAGAGGAGGATCATTGTCATAAATAGAAAGAGAAGTGGTCGTATTAGATGGGAAAGTAATTTGTGGAGAAAACGTGGCTCAAACTGCTGATATACATGATCCGAGGAGTATTGGGAGAAATGCGAGCATTGGCTAAGAAAAATTTGATTTTAGCCTTACACTCAGGATGAGCCTACAAGAAAGCATTGATGGAGATACTCATGATGAGAGGAACCTAAATGATTGAAGTAAGATAAAAAGGGAAGATCCAAGAGTATTCGAATGTGGGTTCACCAAATGATTTAACCAAAACAATATTTAGATTCTAAATTCTAATTACATATTCATGTATGATAAATAAATGCTAAAGTATGTAATTAATACAAGTAGTAAGCTAATAAAATATGAAACCCTAAGTGTAAGAGAGAGAGGAATGGACTTAGCTAATTTACACGTTGTCCGAGATTGTCCGATCTAGGAAAACTTTTGAATAGGAAGTGATATATGTCGTTGTTTCTCTGAATAAATTACAAACTAGAATATGGCTAAACACAAGCACCCACGATTTGGACAAGGGCATCTCGGGCATTGGCGACCCTCTCTTGGCGCTTATGACTCGCAAAATGGTCGACCTGATTTTTGGATTTTTACACAAGTGTCACAAGTATTCATTTTTATCGCTTTGTGTGTCACAATATGATCGTTGAGGTACCTATAACCTGCAAAAACAAATATTCACCTGCAAAACCCATAATACCACATCAAATCCAAAAAGAAAGATGCAATATGGGAAGTGACCAACCCAACGACCACTCAACAAATTAAATTTACAATCGAGCACTTTGCACTACATATCAAACTCCATATAGTTCCTATGTGTGTGTGTAGAAATCGTGCCCTAGGATGCCCTTGCGCGATTGCACTTGATAGCAAGCTAATTAGATATAGAAATGTAGATAGATGTGTAGATGGAATAAAGAAACTTCCCCTTCCTATGTTGTGTATGTAGAAAATGCATTCCCTTGTCCCTTGATTGAATGCCAAATGGATGTTTTGAAGTGCTTTAAGAGCCTTTTGAGTGCAAGCTTAGGTGATAGTAATGATGCTTAGAGATTGGTCCTTTATTTTTGTCACATAACTATGTGTTTATATGACCCCCTTGCTTGAATTTCGTAATTGACAACTGGAAGGCCAACCCATTAGAAAATGGGATACCCAAAAGATAAAAGAGGCCCAAAAAGAATGAGTAAGGTGGAAAAGGTTGGGGATCCCGAGTTTATGAGGGCGCTTGGGAGTTGGTATCTAAAGTCATAAAAGATAGGGCTAGGATGTGGAGTATGAAAGACCGGATAGACAATATAAAACAAAAAACCAAAGACAATCATCAATTACTAGTCTTCTTACTTATGAATCATATGAATGCTAGTATGTGTTTATGGACCTAGAAATGTACCCAATTGTATAATTTTGTGTCTACAGTTCACACATGTTAAAATTCAACAATAACTACTATAACCAACATTCATCCTTCTTTCATTCACCCCCATCCCTTCGCATATCATACATCCCTATCATATAGTCCATTCATATTCCATTCTAATCCATTTATGCTTTATTCACTCCTTTTTAGTGAACAATTGATCAACTTGTTTGCACATGTTGTAATTCAATAGTCTCTACTACAATAGTGTCACCTTGGTCTATCATTACTTGGAAATTTAAAACATGATTGTCCTCCTAGAGATCTAAGCGGTTTAACAAACTAGTATCCAAAATAACTCCCATAGTTATTTGGATAAGCTACATCTCCATTTTGGCTCGTGGTTTAACATTGCGGGTTGTGCGCACTTTAGTTGTTTCATTTGGCACATTCTCCATGGTTACACATTCCCCTGCATCTTACACATTCCTTCCTTCCATGACTTCTTCATTTTCCTTTTCCTTTTCCTCTTTGTTCCATTTTCTCCTTGGGCGCACTCTCTGCGCATCCACCTTTTCTCGGCATTCCATGCACCCTCCGCACACGCCTTGGTCTTACTTCCATAATTAGCTAAGTCCTCGCATCCTCTCATGCCCTTTCCTCATGCATTGAACACTACTTTTTAATAGTTACACCTTGACCATGTGTTTCTCCCATGAGGAGCTTATTCCATTCCTCCCACACACATTTGTTTAAATGTGCATTCCTTCTGTTTTCCTTTCATGCCTCATTCTTTCACATGCGTACCTTTGTGCCTTCCTCTCATGTCATTTGTGCCACGTCACTATTTGAAAATCTTAAGTGTGCTACACGCAACCAATCAAAGCGCGCCAACTAGGCACTAAATCCTTCCAACCAACCGGTGTGTGACATGTGGTAGAAACAAAAAATCATTTACACAGTTGGTTGTCCTTTTAGCCCATCATAGTGTGCCGCGTGTCTTGCATGCCCAAACATCTCTAAAAATCTTCTGAAAACCATATCTTTTGTTAGAGATCGTTGACAGCTACATGTCTAGTCTTAATCGATAGTTGCTGACGTAGACTACAATGCTTGATATTTAAATTCAAATTTTAGCGGATTTGGTAGGTGAGAAATGGGAAAACATCTTTCTGGGAATTGATGAACAAATCTGATTGCTCCAACCACCCGATTCATCAATTCATATATAAATATAAGAGCTTGGCTCATTGTTAATGTTGGACATTTTGGATCCTTAAGATATTTGCTAAGGACTTCATATCTTTGTATTTTTAGTTCTAACCTCTAAATCGACTCGTGCATGTGGATATCGGCCTCTTTCACCATTGTAGAATAGATGTGCATCCTTAGAAGTAATAGAAGCATTATTTTATGGCTACTCTTTGTCCTAATGTGTTTATTTTTATTCTTCTTTCCTACCTTGTGTATTACGTGTTTCTTTGTCATCTTACATCCCTTGCAGCTCCATTTTGGTTGTGTTTCATGGAATTGATTGTGTAAATGCATTCTAGTTTGTGCTACATGTGCCTAGCCTTCCTTGACGTCTTTCCCTTCATTTTCACTCAAAATAGATAGTGTTCATCCCTCTTTTTATGGTGTTATCACCTTCCTTAGTGTAGTTTTCCTTTTATGTTATCCTTCTATCCCTGGTCCCTTCGCATTTTAAGCCTAGTTTCCCTTTCTAGCATTAGAGTAACAAGACAGGTAGAAATAGATAGAGGAACCAGCCTTCTCCGGAGGTCTATCTCAAGTGCGCAAGGTCCCACACTTTAGAGACAGTCCCATTTTTGACTCATTGACTCGGCTCTTCCAAATCTGAGACACGGGTGCATGATCAAATGACCAACAATTTACAGCATGCCCGATGTGGGACACACATTGAAAGCTTAAATTTCATATTGCTAAGTTCTGGTGTATGGACTTAGTATTTTCAGCCTTTGGAGGCTCATTTCAACACATCTGGTGACTCCCAACACTTTAGATCTCCTGTTTTGTAGTCTTTAGTGCCTTTCATGATAAGAGTGAACACAAGGCAAAGTGTTGCAGTGAGATTCTTTTTTTGAATAACTCCAACTATCTCTAAGGATATTTCGAGCAAAAGACCCATGCATGTATCTCCATCTCCCATGCACCATGCTCATTTAATTCATCCTCACAAAAAATAACTGCGCGCCCCTACAATGGCACACCAGCCTACCTCCTCCTTTGAGGAACTTTGCCAACTTCACTCGGCGGAATTCCTTTGGTTTTGAATGTGTAACATGATATGCCAATAGTCGCACTCAAAAGTATTCCATACTTTACCGGTAAGAATCAAGTCACCCTCGAGAAACATATCCAATATAGGAAACATTCGTTCAGTTTACTGATCACACATGATGATGTAACAGTCAGCTACTTGACCTCTATCAAAGGTAAAGTTCTCTAGTAGTATCGAGGTTTGAGGCCCACATCTATTACGTGAACTTTGGGATGAGATAGGAACAACTCTTTGTAATTACTTTGAAGACAAGTCAGATCACCTATCTTTGGTGGAGAAACTAACCAAAACAAGGAGGGCGCCCAATGAAGATGGTTGATTTCAACATCGATTCCATAAGACTTGGGGACGAGAATCCCTCAAGTGGTAAGGCCTACAACTCAACATGTTTTCTTTTATTATCTAAAGGCATTGAATAGTAACATCTCAATCATGATTCAATTAATGGGAGGTTGGACTTTACTAGTTGCTTATAATATTGCAATAAGGGCAGAAAATAGTCTCATCTAGGTAGGAAAGTTAGCTTCTAGAGACCACATATGCCCCTATTCCTAGAAAATTTCTCTAGATTTCCAGCCTTTTGTGGCTCCTATTCCTGCTCCTAAGTAAAATGTGCAATTGACCGCATGCACTTCATATTCTTTAACAAAATAGAAAAAATATGACGACATGGAGGCCTTGATTAGGAAATTGTTAAACAAGTCATTTCTCTATAGAAACAACATGTGCAAGCCTTCAGAAACAATTCTAATTAGGCACATAACCAAAATAATCAGCCTTGGCGGAATTACTATGAAAATCAGTGATACGCACATAACCAACAAAATGATAGATGGCACATTGATGAACATCTTCCCCTGTAAGTAGTTTCTCTTGCATAACTATTTCCAACACCCAATACAAGTCAAGAACTAGTTCTAGTTTAGAACAACATGGCTCAAGAGTTTGAATGGTGCTTCCCTTACAATATGCCTCATAGCCAATATCCCTGCACCAATGTCATTCATGCATAGGCCTATATGATCCAAAATGCTTCTAACTATGAGCCTTCGATAAGTGCACTGGGAGCAAAAAATCAAGAGAAGGAGGAAGCTCCTTTAGAGGCCAGCCTGATGTTCTTTGGTGCTGAATATTTATGTGTAATCAATCAAGATGCGGAAAGCTCAAGAAGACAACACACCCAAGTTGCGACAATAATACAATTTACAAGAAAAGAATGTTGGACTCAGGCGCACAACCTTTAGCTCCGTCCACGCAGTTGATTCTCAATAACAAAAAGATGCAGCTAAGGCATCTAGTAGTACAAGTGCACAAGTTCCAACACATGAGGCTCCACGTAATGCTCCTTCCGAAGCAACACACACCTCTCCTTTGGTAGCTCAAGCCTCTGCATCCGAACAATCAAGAAAAGATGCTTTTGTCCCCTAAATGTACAAATCAATGGGCCTCTTGTTCAACATTGTTAATCGATGAAGAAGACAAATGTGAATGTCATAATGTGGGATGCCACTGCCATTCAATCTCGGTGTGATCTATTACATGAAGCTTTAACCCAACTTCCATGCACTAATCCATTCATCTAAAAGCCACATGCTTCATCAATGTCTATCAAGTAGAAGAAAAGAAGGTAAGTAATGTTGTCAAGACCCCACCCTTCTATATGTCCTTGATTATAGGAAAACACCTCATGCATAACTACATGATTGACTCAGCGCTAGTACTTCTATCATGCTAAATAAAATAGTTGATGTCCTAGGTCTAAAGTATAGCCCCTTATTCAAAGGAGTCTTGGAACTTGATGGATCAATTATTACTGACCATGGAAGTCATCAAGGATCTTGAGTTAACCCTCCATGTATGTACAAGCCTCACAATGACTCAAGATGTGTTTATCATTGACCTACCTCCTTTGTTTTCCCTTTGTTTATCAAGAGAATTTACTGCAAAAGTGGGTGGTTACTTGTCTTCTGATTGGTCCCATATGTTACTCAAGACAAGGTATGGTACCTGATTTACCATACAAGTTGAGCCAATATTTTCCTATCATGTAGAGTCATATGATACATCCCCTCTCCAAGCCAACTACCTAATCCAAGAAAGTCAAGACCAAGTTTCTGAAGAGCAGCTTGTTCCTCCTCCTCTACCTGACCTTGTGTTAGATGAGTGGGTGGAAAGGCACCACAAATTTGATTCATATGTTGAAGAGCTTAAAGCTTTTGAAACCGGGCTTGGCACTTATTGCATCCTTGAAGAAGAAGGTGTGTTGCCACGCGCACTAAAATAAAATGAAGATAATTCTGGTTTGTGGAAGCTATACTTTGATGGTTCTAGAAGTAGAAATGGCGTGGGTGCGGGTTTGTTCTCATTTCCTCGAAGGATGATAAGTTCTTATTCACACACAAAGTTGCGGTTACATGCTCCAACAATGTAGCAGAGTATGAAGCATTGGTACATGGCCTTCTCATTGCTGAGAAGAAAGGGATTAAGGCACTACAGATATTTGGGGACACATAATTGGTTATCCACCAAGTCACAAACAAGTGTGCTACAAATAATAAGCTTCTCAAAGCTTATAAAAATAGAGTTTGGGACCTCCTTGAGAGCTTTGATGCTTTAAATCTGCAGGTGGTACCAAGGAAATTGAACAAAGAAGCTTATCAGATGGCCATGCTTGGTTCACAATTCTCTCCTGCGGAGGACTTCATCAAAGGGAATGCGCAACATGGCAAGATGGTGATCAAACCATCCATTATAGATAGCAACACTAGTGGTAAATGTTTTATAGTGACACGCGGATTTTCCAGTTCATTTAAAATGAGGCAGATTTATCATCAAGCATACAAGTTGACTTGTATGATATCTATAGTGACCAAGTGATCCAACTGAAGACAAATGAATTTCCTAAAGGGTTGATCACCTTAGAGAAAATTTTTAGCCTCGATGATCAGTTCAAGGGTGAAGAGAAGTATATGTGCTCGGTGTAAGAAGACTAGGTTCCAATCGGGTTGCGCTCGTAAAGGAGTTCTTTGCTCATTAAAGATTACTTGCATGATGAAAAATAGGCCTTCATATCTCCTGTTAGAAATGCGGTGATATATTTTCATGGGAATATGAAGACCTCAAAGGTTTTGATCCAAGTGTTTTTCAACACTCCATTGACCTTGATTCTAGTATTAAGCCCATTAGACAAAAGCAGAGGCCAATCAATCCGAAGATAGAGCCCCTCATGAGGAAAGAGTTGTCTAAAATCATAGAGGCAAAGATTATTTTTCCCATCAAGTAGTCTACTTGGTTGCAAATATAGTTTCGGTGCATAAGAAGAAAGACGAAATCAAACTCGTGCGTTGATTTCGAGACTTGAACAAATAATCCCTCAAGGATCAATATCCTTTGCCATCTATGGAGCAGATTCTGCAAACCGTGGCCGACACGCAAATATTTTCCATGCTAGATGGGTATTTTGGATTCAACCAGATTACGTCAAGGAAGATGATTAATTTGGTAAAACTCAAAAGTAAAAGAAATAAAAATAAAATAAAATAATAATAAATAGATAAAAAATTCTAGATTTGCGTAGGATTTGGGGTGAAGTTTAACCGGTGGGGATGTTAACGAAGTTAGTGAGTGGATTAATCTTGCCATGTGTAGGCACATGGCCAACCTGACACATCACATGGGCTCCCTAAAATGTGCAGTCAAACTTATCTTTATCATTGGACAATAATACAATAACTTTATTTTGGGATCCAAGGCATGGATCACATAGAAGCACAAGCAAATGTTGTAAATTTAGAAGGTAATTGGTTAGTTGCAAAAAATACATAGTTAGAAGAATGTGAGATTGGTTGGGGAGGAAATTGGCACTGTCTATTCTTTTTGTTACAATCCTGGAAATCCCATGAGACCACATCTCTTTGATGCATTTTGTCAAACAGGTTTCATGCCTCGTATACACTTCCACATTTTGCATACTTGACCCCTGAGGTGACTACATCTGACAGAGATTTGATTTCCATTGTGCTTTGATGGATATCCATGTCTTGCTCTAACGTCCCATTCTGACGCAGGCTAGGAGGATGTTTGCAAGGTTGTGGAGTTTGGCTTTCCTCCTGTCAATCACGTTTAATTGAAGTTTCTGGGCCTTTTCAATAAACCCATTTTTTGTTTTTACTACTATCATTGCAGTCTTGGAGACCATAGTTATTTCAAGTAGATGTCACTTGTGAAATGGAACTACACCTGTCTTAGAACGTGGATGGGAATGGAGTTTTAGCGCTAGGATGTGTATGGATGACATAAGTTTTTTTCAAGATTTTTAATTTTATTGTAAGTGAACTACATTGTCAGTTTGTTGCATCTAGAATAGAGGTTTTTCAGGAGTCCAAAAATGTTGAGAAGATGCTTCTCCAGAAGATGTATTGGCCCAAGGTGAGTGAAGGTATTCATTTTGTTGATGAGCTCTACTCATTCTCATGTAGACGACTGTCTCGATGCCTATGATAAAAAAACAAGAACAGAGTGATGAGACCAAAGGGGGAAGGCCGAAGAAGCAAGTGTAGGAGCTATTACATATAAACTTGTTCGATATCTCTAATGGCTTGATAATGTCTTATAAGGAGCTAGAGAAGAGTTATGATTTGGAAGAAGAGGCAATGGACCTGATCATGTGCATTTTTGAAGGTTGTCAGAAGCAGGATAAAGGAGAAGAAATGTGAGAAGATTTTTGTGATTCATCAGGGGGTGTAGTTTTACAGAAATCCTAAGTTTCTCAGTCGAATGCTAGTGTGCATGACACATGAGTATTTTGGTGGTGTCTTTAAGGATCTATTCCCTCATGCATGTGTTGCAAATTTTAATGACTTGCTTATTTATCGATTTTGGTGGAGGCTGCAAAGCACCTCATTCTTCCCTTGTAGTTGTGTATGCAAAGTGTGGGAGTGTTGAGACCGCTCACAATATATTTGCCAAAATGTGAAAAGAACTGTGATTTCATGAAATGCCCAAATGAGATGCTAAATCGAATCCTGCGGTTCAACTAGCTTCATTCCTCTAGGCATGGTTCATCTCTCATAATTTATGTTCTTTAATTTTTTTCCTTTGCAATAGAATAATTTTTTAAACTAGAGGTTTTCCATATATTTGATTTTATTAAATAAACGTGTTTATTAAAACAATAAAACGTTATATCACAACTTATAGGATCTAATGTTCCTTGGTAAACAATGAACGTAAAACCTCACTCCGTGATGATCTAGCAATGTCCCAACCAAACTAGATTGCTATAGTATCTCTTTATTGACAGTTGAAGTTGACTTCTCGGTAAATATGTTGACCATTTCTTTGTTTAAATAGATAAATTACATTTTTCGAGAGACTCATAAAGTAACCTTCGTAACTTCGGAGAGGGGATGTTAAGCTTCATTCGTGTACCTTGTTATGTGAGGAGTCACTTTAGTCTTTGGATCGACCCCAAATGATCATTTGTGATCTTTTTGATGCCCTACTAGGAGCAATGTTTCACCGTTTTGCAGTTGTAGGAAGCTACTAAAACTAAAAAGTTGGCTTTTGTTTTGAACCACCATTTGAACCCTGAGCAAAAAAATGCTTATCCACCTTTGCAAACCTCTAGTGTTTTTACTAGACAATTGCATAGAACCTTTAGTTTAGGGAAAACACTCTTCTTGATAGTTTGGCAAAGGCATTTTGTAGGCTCAGGTCACAGTTTGACTAGGTCAAACTAGACCAATTACGACATGTGGCTCCAGAAAACATGTCATCATTTGAAAACCATTTTCTAGTTCTCACCATCAACTCTGGTGAATTCTCCATATATGGGGGAACTTGTAGGAAATTTATCATAGCGCGCGTCGTTCATCAAACATTACTTTTATACGTTGTTTTATGAGCCCTTGAGATAACTATTAATCATTTGCATCTAATCCAATTACGACTGATGGCCCCGAAAAACCAACCGCCAATTGTAAACCATTTTCCAAGTTCTGAATTTTGTTAGTTCCTATGAACTCTTGGTATATAGATGGACACGTATAAATTTAGCCGTGGTGTGTTACTCATCAAAAGACAATGTTTGGAAGTGGTTTCTTAGCCTTCGAGTTTGAATTGAAAGTTTTTGCAACTAGCGAAAAATGTAAAAGGAAAGTTGTAGGACCCCGTTGGGTTACCTAACCACCGTGAAAACCCGTTGAAAAGTGTAAATAATCTGTTTGGAACTCTATCTAGTGGCTTGTTGTGTGAAATTTGACTTTTGGGAAAATAGTGTATCTTTTTCTTTCCTATCTCTTTCTCTCTCCTTGGTTACTGAAATGAATACATGTCTCTAACCCTTTTCCTTTCCAATGCAAATTATTAATGTTATTATGTAAACGGAAACTAAAGATGTTAATTATGTTAGATTAGGGTGGATGTCATGTCAATGATTTATCGTTGATTTCATGCTCTCATGGTTTTGTAGGATGCAAGAAAGATGGCAAAGAGGCGTTGTGCAATTCATTGTTTATTATTGTAATTTATATAGGTCATTGTAAAATGTATATATGTATAATGTAGTCCCATGTTACAGAAAAGTTGTATTTGAAATTTTCTAATATGTATGAGATGCTAGTTTTAGGGATACCTTGGGAAATGTGCATTTAATCATAGGTGCAATTTTGATTCATAGTTACGTATGGTAAAAAGGATATATATATATATATATATATATATATATATATATATATATATATGTTAAATGAATTTGAATTTAATATCTTGTAGTGCGTTCTAGTGTGCAATAGAGGGTTAAATAATTGGTATTGTGTTTCTTACCTTGAAAATGTAATAAAGGAATCTAACCACAACAATCAACCCTAACATAATATTCATGCATAAATTTTCTGCATGTGTAATCCTTCTTATCGTAGAAGAAATTGAAATCATAGAATGAACTCAAATTTTGTGCTCGATGAAACCTTCTAGTATATGTGAATAAGACCCCTAGTTTGAGTGTAGCGCCATAGTCGGTAAGTTTAGCGACATTGTCGCGAACCCATATTTTAGGAATGACAGGGTCTAACTTTATCCGAAATATGTAGTTTCCTTCTAGATATAGTAATGTGCATGGGGTAAGGATAACTTCTTCTCTTTAGGTCCAACACCATGTTGAGTGGTGAAGACCGCCTTGAAGTCACCTTAAGAGTCCTTATTCGAAGCAATGACTATGCGGTGTAACCTTACCATTTATGGAGTAAGTAGAGCTATTACTCCCTTAGTATCCTAGTGGACTACCAAGTCTTACAAATTTAGATCTAGAATTTTTATTTTCATCGAATGAATTCCTTGTGGGACCCCAAATAACACAAATGGAGAGAGTGAAATAGTTGTACTATGACTTAAACTCTTGTTAATAAACTCTTTAGTTCCTCTCAGCTAAATGTGTTACCTTGGTTACTAACAACATAACACCTTGGTATTTCATGAAGGTTGTTTAGCATAAATATGTACTCTCACCTTAAAATCATATATAGTTGGGGTGTAGATCCTTAGGTGCAATTGAAATTAAACCAAACCTTGGCTAATTAAGGGGTTAACTTGTGGGTATAAAATGGTAAGTAACTCCTTACAAGTGAAATTGATTTGAAATATGTTGACCTTAGAGAACCCAGAAATTGGAAGCTTGGTCCTGTAATCCTTTATTATGCCCTTTTATGATATTAAGAATAAAATAAATTTCACATGTAGAATTGTGAAATGCATAAACATGGGATCTAACCTTGAACACAATCGCTTGTAGTTCATGTGTAGTTTATAATGCTTCCAATCATGTAGTTCTTCAAGATGTTAGAGAAGTACTTTTGTAACTCTTTATGTTTTAAAGTGACACAAAAAAAGAGACTTGTCAACACCAATCCAGCACTATGATAATTCTTCACCAGGAACTCCTCGTGCTATGATTATTTACTAATGCACATCTTTTAGTTTGGTGGATGAAATCTGGAAACACAACAACAAACATAACACAAGAATACCATAGAATATGATAAGAAGGAATGATGATAAATCTTAAATATCAGTGTAAATTATAATATCAACATGAAATTGTTACAATCTCACCCATGAGGTACTTCAAGTGTTACTGACTTCACTTGCCTTCCAACAATAACTATGGGAGAAACTTCACAATTACACCTCTTAATGGCTTCTTTAACACACCTTCCAAATGATGGCTTCCTTTACACTCTTCCTCATACAATATTTATCACTACTTCCTTCTATGCTAAATGAAGGGGGTGGCCTCTCTATTTATAGAACTTCTAGGCTTATCCATCTTATCTCTAAGATATGATAAGAAATCCACTCGATTTAATCATATTACATACCTTAACTCTTATCTCGTACATGTAAGCTTATCTTTTAAGATAAGATAAACCTTATCATTTCACACGGGTTCCACATTTTTAGACTTTTTACAAATAAAATACACAAAATATCTATGACCTCACTCCTTGTCCTTATTACCAATATAATATTTCTAATTCCTAATCATGTAGACCCTACTTCTCTACTTACCCTAACTTTGACATTTTAACATTACTGCCACTTACGACAAAATTTTTTTTTACCACAACATTCCTATTGTACTTTTGACTATTACAGACTATACATTATTGCGTAATAAATCGTCTTGGTAGCACCGTTATCTTTATCGGATGCTACTACTAATTATACTTAACAACATCATATTCCTAATACATACATTAATGAAATAGAAATTACGGAGGTAAATTTTAGTTTCGACATCTTCCCCTTCCTAGCTTCTACTTCGTCCTTAGAGTAAACTATTCTCGTGCTTTGAAAATCTTCAACTTGTCGTGGTTGACCCATTTTGTAATGGGAGTCCCATCCAATTCCTTTAGCCGACGTACCATTTTCATACATAGCTGCTATTTTGTAGGGCCCCATCCATTTTGGAATAAATTTTCTCTGTCTTCTTTTTTTGTATCTCGAATCATATACTAGGACCAAGTCATTTACATGAAATGGATACCAATGGATCTTTTGATCAAAGTATTCCTCCTACTTCATTTTCTTCCTATAGCTTGTATCCTTTGCTATTTCCTTTATTTCCTCTAGCAAATGAAGATGTACCAACCTTTCTTTTACTGAATCACTTTCATCCATCCTTTCATTTTTCATAACTCTCACAGTGGGAATATCAAACTCAATAGGAAGAACTGGATCAATGCCATAAGCCAACTGAAATGGGGAGTATCTTGTTGCTGACTTTGATGTTGCCCTATATGCCCACAATGCTTTGCATGAATCATTTTATCCCACTTATGTACCTGCAAGGCTGCATCTTTTGCTAGAATTTGACACAACACAAAATTTGTTCGTTCCACCTGTCCATTTGTGTTTGGCTTGTATGTTGTTGCTTTCCTATGCTTAATAGAAAACTTATTGACTAGGGCTTCTACCACCTCATTAATGAAGTGGCTTCCTTGATCTGTTACAATTTCTAATGGATAACCAAATCTGGTGACAATGCGTTCATATATGAACCTTTCCACTTCATCCATGGAAGTTGTTTTCAATGGCCTAGCTTCAACCCACTTGGTTAAATAATCTGTGGCAACTACAATATACTTATTTTGGCGTGGGGTAGTTGGAAGTGGACCTACAATATCTATTCCCCACTTTTCAAAGGGACCAAGTGGAAGAATAGGGCATAATGGAGCTAATGAAGTCTTACGGTTACCATGTGTTTGAAAAATATCACATGTCTTACAATAATTATAACAATCTCTAAAAAGAGTGGGCCAGTGATAACCTACATCCAAGATCCTTCTTATTGTAAGTTGTCCAGAGAAGTGTCCTCCACATGTACCATTGTGGAATTCTTCTATCAGCTCCTTCCCTTGATCACGTCCAACTGCCCTCTTGTATTGTCCATCAGGTCCTATTCGAAATAATACTCCATGCAGAATAGAATATGGACGACTGGCTTGAGTAATTTTCCTCTTAGTCTTTGCATTAGCACCATCAGAAACTTGAATTCATTCAGATAATTCCAAATATCTATGTATTCACTAGGGATTGTGTCAAGGGATAACAATGCTGCATCTGGGAAATCATCATCATCACAAGATGAACCTAAACCATCATAGGCTCGAGAGAGTGCATCTGCATTGACATGCTTTTTTTTAGCTATCTATAATATCAAATTCAAATTCTTGTAGCAAAATTATCCATCTTGCTATCCTCCCTGATGGGTTAGGCTTATTTATAATATATTTTAGAGCCTGATGATCTGTTACAACTATGAATTTCTGCCCTAGCAAGTAATTTCTAAACTTCTTTATAGCAAAAATGATAGCTAGAGCCTCTTTTCTATTACAATATAATTTACCTCAAAGACTTTGCTCATTTGTCTCGCTCCCAAAGTAAACTGGATGATCATTCCCATTTTCATCCTTTCGGCTCAAGTACTTCCTAGTGCTTTGCATCTCAAGCATCATTATACAAAATGAATGGCTTGCTCCAATCAAATCTTTAAAACAGTGAAGACACTAGGGCTTCCTTCAGTTGTTCAAAAGCTTCATGTGCCTTATTTCCTGGATCATAAGTAACATCCTTCTTCAAGAACTGGGTTAGTGGTTGTGCAATCTTTGAGAAATTCTTGATGAACCTTCTATAGTAACCCACATGGCCTAAAAATGATCTTAACTTATTTCTATTCATAGGAAATGGTAACTCTTTGATTTTTGAAACTTTATCGTGATCGACAATACCATCTCTGGATACAACATGCCCTAACAAAACACCTTTAGAGCATCCAAATACATGCTTTGTAGGGTTTAGTGAGGCTTGTGCTTCATCTCACCTTTAAAATGCTGTCTCCATCTGGTGTAGGTAGTCCATCTTGCTCCCATAGATGCAAAAATCATCTAGAAATACTCTGATGAAGTTCCCAATGTAGGGTTCGAACACCCTATTCATCAAACGCTGGACGTTGCGGAGTATTACACAACCCAAAAGGCATAACTCTATAAGCAATCATTCCCTAAAGAGTGGTGAACGTGGTCTTCACCGATCTTTCTTCGCTTTTAAACTTGGTTGTATCTCGCTTTGTATCCATCAAAAAACTATAACACTCTGGCGGCTAGCTACGTCGTCTAAGATTTGATATGAGAATGGAAGAGGGTAATGATCCTTCTTTGTTTCCTTATTGAGTTTCCTATAATCAACAAAAATGCGTAGCTTCCCATTATTTTTTATTGAGATCACAATGGGAGAAACCCATTCTAAATTCTCCATAACAAATATGAATCCTGCATTAAGCAACTTATCTATTTCTTCTTTTACAGTCTTGGAAAAATTAGGATTCATTTTATAGGGCATTTGCTTTATGGGCTTAACACCATCTACTAGCTCAATAGAATGTTCTACCCAACTTACTTGACGGAGTTCCTTGTAATCAAAATTGAATAGGTGTATGTACCTTCGAAAGAACTGGAGGTAGGATTCCTTCTCACTCTCCATCACAGCATCACCAATCTTTATTTGTTGGAGACAATCATCAATTTCTTCTTCAGATAATTTTATGGGTTCATGAGTCGGTGTGACTGGAAGGATATCCATGACCGAAACATCAACCTCACTTTCTTCATCTTCTGTGTCCACTTCACTGGTACTAGAGTAATCAGAGGATGTCTAATCATCAGTTTCATCACTTGAATCCATAGGTTCTGCCTTATGATGTCGATGGATCACATTTATCTTCACCCTCTCTTTGCCACGTCCAAGTTTCATGAAGCCTTCATTCCAGTAGTTTCTTGCATGAACTCTCCTTAGCCATGGTCTTCCCAACAACATTGGGTACGCAATAGTATCATTTTTCATCACCTGAAAGTCTACCACACATACAACACCCATAACAGATATTGCCACATTTGAAACAACACCTTCTGGTTTAGTTTTTCCCTTATTTAATGACCTTAACATAAGTGTTGAGGGGCAATAAATTTTAAACCCAACATATTCATTACAGACTTGGTCATTACATTAACTGCAACACCTCCATCAACTAAGACATCATGAATTGAAATACCATTACATAATACCTCAGCTTGTGGAGCATAGGGATCCACCTCTGCCTCCAAAATAGGGACCTTAACCTCCTTCCTTCGTCGAGCATTGAGTCCACTTTGCAGCTCTTGCCTCTTCTCAGAAGACATAGCTAAGATTTGACCATATGTAATATTTGTAGGCCTTTTGGACAGATCTTCTAAGATGGAGTATGGTCTTTGTCCCTGTGAAATCAGAAAATCTTGCACACCCAACTTTCTTCTCCTATGTTTCTTACTAGTTTCTCCTTTCATCTTCTTAGAATCATTTCCATCTTGGTTTTTTTTCTTTCTTTCTTGTTATTATAAACATCTACTTCATTATTTATGCTCTTATCTACTACATCAAAAGAATTCACAGGTGATTTTCCTTTATCATTATCTCCTTTACCAGATGTAGAAGCTCTATATGGACAATTATACTTATAATGACCCTTTTTATAACAACCATAACATACAACTTCAGAAATATTTCTTTTTGGACCTCTATCTCCTCCCCGAGAATTAAATTCTTTTCCTTGAAGAAGATTAATAGTTAATCGGCCCATCTTCCCGAGCGGATCTTCATACTCAGTAGATGTACTAGGAGAAAGATTTGTGCTCACCGAGAGTGGTTGTGGATTCTGGACCAAAGGTGTTGGTGTAGGCTCTACTTTAGCAACAATTTCTTTGGGCTCCTCTTCCATGCTTTCTTCTTGCCTTCTTGCAATCTCCTTTTCTTGTTCAATGGTAGTTGGGCAATCATACTTCACTCGTTGTCTAATCTCTGGCTTCATCCCAAGAATGAAGTGCTTATAGAGGAGATTATCCACACCATTCATCAACCCATCCACTAATCCTTCCTTTTGGATCTGGGCATCGAGCTTCCTCCTTAGCTCTAGAACACGAGCATGATAATCCCTTATCTTCTCCTTCTCTCCTTGGGATAGCTTTGTGATATCGATCATGAGATCTGCATATTTTTGTTGTTCACCAAATTCTTCAAGAAAACTTTCAGTTAATAAATCCCATGAGTTTTTCACATTATCACCTAGTGTTTCAAACCACCTAAGGGCTAAACCATCCAAAAAGGTAGGAAAAAATTCAGTCCATTGTTCCCTTCTTATAAGGCCATTACAAATACAAGATCGTTTAAACTCTTGAATGAAAGATGAAGCATCTTCATTAGATTGGGCTGAAAAACATGAATCTTCCCCATTTTCAAAAGTAACCACAATGAAATACCAACCCACAAGTACAATCAACAAGACTTATGTGCACAAATAATTGGAATCACTATAATAGAAAGTAGAAATGACCACGGTAAACTATGGTAAAACTTGACTTATTGCGGTAAAAACTGACTTTACTGTGGTAAACACTATTCATAGTAAAAAGTGAAGTTACTGCGGTAAATACTATTCATAGTAAAAAGTGACTTTATTGCGGTAAATACTATTCACGGCAAAAAGTGACTTTACCATGGTAACTACTATGCATATTAAAAATAAGGTTACCCTCCAAATGTTTTCTAACTAAGTGGGAATATTTCTCCTGAAAATCTACCAATGTGGAATGGTCCCGGCAACGGAACCAAAATGTCAACACCAATCCGACACTATGATAATTCTTCATCAAGAACTCCTCATGCTATGATTATTTACTAATGCACAACTTTTAGTTTGGTGGATGAAATCTGGAAACACAACAACAAACATAACACAAGAATACCATAGACTATGATAAGAAGGAATGATGATAAATCTTAAATATCAGTGTAAATTATAATATCAACATGAAATTGTTACAATCTCACCCATGAGGTACTTCAAGTGTTACTGACTTCACTTGCCTTCCAACAATAACTATGGGAGAAACTTCACAATTACACCTCTTAATGGCTTCTTTAACACACCTTCCAAATGATGGCTTCCTTTACACACTTCCTCATACAATATTTCTCACTACTTCCTTTTATGCTAAATGAGGGGGTGGCCTCTCTATTTATAGAACTTCTAGGCTTATCCATCTTATCTCTAAGATAGGATAAGAAATCCACTCTGACGAATCATATTCCATACCTTAACTCTTATCTGTACATGTAAGCTTATCTTTTAAGATAAGATAAACCTTATCATTTCACATGGGTTCCACATTTTTAGAATTTTTACAAATAAAATACACAAAATATTTATGACCTCACTCCTTGTCCTTATTACCAATATAATATTTCTAATTCCTAATCATGTAGACCCTACTTCTCTACTTACCCTAACTTTGACATTTTAACATTACTAGACCACTTACGACAAATATTTACTTTTTACCACAACATTCCTATTGTACTTTTGACTATTACCATACTATACATTATTGGCGGCATCGTACTGACAGCGCCGTTATCTTCTATCGGATGCTACTACTAATTATACTTAACAACATCCTATTCCTAATACATACATTAATGAAATAGAAATTATGGAGGAAAATTTTAGTGTCGATAGACCTAAGAAACAATGTAAATGAAATGAGAAACAAGAGTATATGTGATAATGATTTAGAAACAAAATTTCACTTGAAGTCCTTATGGTTGATTTAAGCATTGAATTTTGTTAAGGATGGATACAAATTGTTCTTGGTGGGACTAGGCATTTGAGCTAATATAGAGTCCACTAAAAATAAAATAAAATAAAATAATGTCATGTAAATGCTTAATGAATCAAACTAAATTTGGAACTAAAACAACCATAGTACAAGAACAAATGTGCTTTGAATGGAAGGAAGTTTATAGGAAAGGGAAACTTGAACCTTCACCTCCTTTGAATCGTATTATTTCTCCCTTGAAAACTTATGGTGGGTTCCTTGCATAATGAGGGTAAAATTAAATGTCAACTAAACATATTTTGAGAAACAAACTTTTAGCATAAGAACGAGAGAAGTAGGAACTTTGTATGCAATTTGAAATATGGAAAATAATTATTTAAGTTATGGAGATTGTCATAAGGGATAAAGAGAAAACTTAAATGGTCGAACTGTAAGTTGAATGTGGAATGAAATTATGAATCTGTAGGTGGAAAAAGGAGAAAATTATACTTACATAATAATGTTATTGGAATGTTAATCGTAACGAAGATGTAATCATGGTAATGATGTGTTGTGGGTTTGTCAATCCTTGAGTCCCTTTTCTTGTGGTTGGGTCATTACTAGTATTTGTTCATTGGGGAAAGTGTAGCATTGACATGTATATGGTGTTGTCATGTGTCTATGTGAGTCGATGACTTATGTAAGTGTCTTATGCATTGTTGATTTCCTATACTTGGAGCCCTTGTGGTGTTGTGTAGTGAGAAATGTTAGTAAAAAAATTTTATTCTGGTATTTTTAGTGTTGTATTTGTGGGTGTAAAATGTGGGCGTTACATTTGGTATCAGAGTGAGGTTCATGCTCTCAAACCTTTGGGGAAGATTGGAGTTGTGGTGGTTTTTCATGGTGGTGGTAGATATTGGAAGAGTAATGTGATATAAGCGTGATGTGAACTATGTCGTAATTGTGATATTGGGAACACACATGTTGTGTATGTCACTTAGTGTGTATTTGTTATCATGTTTATGTGCTTGTGATGAGAGTATTATCTCTCCTTTTCATGGATTATATGAAGAGTCCACGTGTGATGTACCACCTTATTGTGTGTGAAAAATAATGTTATTGTGGATTGCGAGTGTTGGAGCATTTTGGAGTTATGTGATATGAAGGTGTGTTCATGTGTTGCATAAAAAAAATTGGTATATGGTGAATCAGATTATATCATGATGTCATCACCATATTGTGATGAGTTATTTGCATCACTGTGTTGTATTACAATTGACTATATTTTTTAATGTTAGACATTATGTTCCTCATACGTATAATTCATGTATGTAATATGTGATGGTTCATGTTGTAATTTAGGGGCATATGGTGAGTCTATGATCCATAATGTACAGTGATTGCAATTTGGGTGTAGAATGTGGTAATGTGATGTATCATAACCCGTGAAAGTAATGATTATGTTATACCATGCGTAAGACATTCTAGTTAATGTGCGTGAATCACCATTGTGTTAGTGATGTAGTTATATGTTATGTTGTGGACCCTACACTAACCGACCCTAAGAAAAATTGGTAAAATGTGTATGTTTGGAGTGAGGAAATGTGTACCATTGACCAATCACTCGAGCTGAGTACGAGATAGGAAGTGGAGCCTTACATAGGATGAAAAACCCACTTTTGTTCGTTTGGTATATGTGGCACTTGCTCAACGGGTGTCATGCATATTGTGTTTCATGGACACCTTAGGCTCAGTAGATGGTGACTTGTACTCCTTTCTCTCTCATGATATGGTTATTGTATGGATTCAACCTATGTGATTTTGACTATGTTGAGCCTTGTTGAAGTAGTGGCGAGATGATTTAGATAGAGATGATGACAATTGTGTTATTGATATGATATTTTATGAGCTGAGGCTCAATGTTTTGAGTGCCAACAACTCATTGAGTACCCATTCCTTGGTGGCCATATAAGGCCACATAATTATTGTAATGTGCTACTTTACTTTATACACATATTTTATTCATAAATTGAATTTTTATTTTCTTTTCTTGTAAGAACCAACAATTTTCTTGATTGACATGTTCTTATATTTTGGGCATTTATTTGGTTGTTGCACTAACATGCATATTTTTGCACTAAGTATGACTAATTAGCCATTTGATTTTCTTAGTCTCGATTTTTGTATCAAGTTTAAAATTTTTATAGCCTAGCCCAAGGCTTGAAATTTTTACCACTTGGCATTTGAAATGGATTTTTATGTTGATTCTAATGTCATAATGTGTTGGAATAGGTTCGTGGGATTCACCATGGAGTGGTGGGACCAATGGAACTGCTTCGTTGTATGGGGGTACACCCTAAGGAGTTATAGATACCTAGTAGGTTGTTGGACCACGAGTTATTATGTCACTTGGGTTAGAGGTATCTGGACTCTATGCACCTAGGGCCATAGGGTGAACAACCTCTTTTGGGGAGCGAAAAGGAGAAATTATCTTTATTTTATTACTTGAGGGAGGCATAAGAGATATGTGTGGGTGTGATTGATGCTTGGGAGGTATATGGAGATTGTTTCATGATGTTTTATGATGTGTGGAGTTGGTATAGTGAGTTATGTGTATTCTTGTGAGTCTTGTTACACATTGTTATGATTGAGGCTTGACTCCCCATTGGGTTGATATATACTATTGGATCTTGTCGCGGAATTGTGTGGGTATAGTCATGGTATTTGGGTCATGCAATACCAGTGGTATAGGTATGAGCTTCATGATTCATTTTTGTTAGTCACTTGTGTGTTTTGGATCTAGGCATGTGACATAATTGTTGGAAATCCTTTGTTATGTGGACTACATGTTTGTCTTTCCATGGTGGAATAAAAATTCCTTGTGATGTGATGCAGTCGTGAAAATATGTAGTAAGTTGTCCCGTGGGTCGTATGTGTTGTGTTTAGTTTTATGTGACATCTTGATGCATATACTTTGTTGGCAACCAAAAAAATAAATAAATGGAAATATTGAAACAATGAAATATTGAGAGCTTGAGAATAAGAAATAAAGTAAAGGAAAAGAATAACTAAATGATAAATTAAAAGAGATCTTAAAATCTTCACAGAACATTAAAATTTAAGATATTGCCAAAATTAGTTTTCTTCCTTGTGGTCACATTGTATGACTAAAAGTTGTTTTGTTACACAAAATGTGTCATTATTGACCTTATTACCTATGTATCCTTTGAGCTTTGGTGTTATGTCACATCGAGGATGATGCTCTTATAAGAGGAGGGAAATGTAGTGCCCAACGTAAAACCCAAAAGTAAAATAAATAAAAATAAAATAAAATAATAATAAATAGATTAAAAAAATATTGATTTACGTGGGATGTGGGGTGAAGTGTGACTAGTGGGGATGTTGGTGAAGTTGGTGAGTGGAGTAATATTGCCATGTGTAGGCACATGGCCATCCTGACACATCACATGGGCTCCCTAAATGTGCGGTCAAACCTATCTTTATCAAAACTAGGTGTGCATTTGCAACAAAACCTCGCACTCGTGCACTACTAGGTGTGCTGTACGCAACAAAACTTTGCACTATGCACTCTTTGGGTGCTCTGTACAACACTAGATTTTGGCCTCTGAGTGTCACTTGTGTATGTGCATCACTAGGTGCACCTACGCCTCACTGACATGCTTGTGCACCACAAACTATGTAAAATTGACAAAAGATGTGCCTATACAAAGGCGCAGTGTGTTCCATGTGCACTACTAGGTGCACCCATGCTCTGATTGTGCTATGCACTAAAGAGTGCACCTATGCACTAAGGTAAAATTTTCTTAAACTTCAAAATTTCAATTTTTGATTTTTAGGATCTTTGTCATTTTTAAAAGGTTTTTAGTTGTTGTTTTTGTCAATTTTCAGATTTCAGAGCAATATTCCTAACGAAATTGCATTAGGGTTTGATAAGGGGTTTTGATTAAATTGACTTAAGGTTTGATGAGTGATTATGTTTTCATACTTTTTTGAGTTTGGTATAGGGTTATGTATGCTCTTATCTTGTACCTAGTGTGATCTTGAGAATCAAAAGCACCTCTAAACCACTTTTTCCTTCTTGGGAGTAAGTAGAAACAATCATCATTCATTTTGTGCTTAAGGGAATAAAATTTTATTTTTGACATGTACTTGATTTTTTCATTTAAGAGATTTTTCATCGAATAAATAATCAAGACCAAAATTTGTGTATGCTTTTCCCTTGCACGTAGTGCGATCTTGAGAACCGTATAATTTTAGTCTTTCATTAAGAAGCACTTGGATTAATTGGGAATAAACCTTGTTTTTGCAAATTTTGATGGTAGCTAGTTGATTTGCAAGTATTTTCATCACTATATTTCTATGATATTGTCAATCTTTTTGAACTACTAACCATTTGTGTAAAGGCCATAAAACACTTGTCAAAGAAAGAAGGGCTCTCTTCAAACCAAATTCTAATATTCACGTGTGTTGTAGGTAGCCAATGACATGACCTAAACCAAATTGCTTAATCCAAAAGATAAAAAACACACCAACACACAAATTCAAAACACTTTGTATTGTAGGTTTCGGTTAAGAGCTACGGTTTGTCTGCTTTAAACTAGGACATAACCCCTTTGGCATAAGCCTTAAGCTACAACATAATGGCGGTCGTCCCTACGAACCCTAAGGTATTTCAAAGAAGAGGGAATCTTGTGAATGAAATAGGAAAGTGCTCCACACTACCGAATTGACTAGTACACCTTGAAAGATTAGAGTCAAATTTATCTCCATTGTGACCCCAATGATAATACACATGAACACACTAGTTGCTCATTGTATTAGAAAGGGGTAAAGTAAAGCTGGGATACTCCTTGGGAAACCTTGTTAAATTAAGCTTGCAGAGATATCTTGTGACACATAAAGAGAGAACCCTTAGGAAAGCTTGTTGGCTTAGAGCCAATTTTGTCTTAGATAGTATACTTGAGAGCTCTCACAAAGTGACAACTTTGTTGGATTCAAACTCTTGTTTTTCAAACAAGGGAAAGAATCTCTTAAAGTTGAAACCACGTGAAATTTCATCATGAAATCTATTTAGTGTTACTTTGACCTCATTTTCACTTGTCCTAAGATAAGGTGAATCTCTGCTAAAGTTACACCAAATATTTTCACCACCATTTGGTCTATCCCTTTGTTTTCTTGTTTCTCATTTTGAGACAAAAGAAGAACAAACATACACGGATACCACTAGAAATAATGTGTCCACCACTTTTTAGTCTACTTGCATGACTAGGTTGCAATGCTGGAATGCAAGTGTTGAAAGTGTGAATGGTACGTGCTCATGTTCTATCAGGCCCCTTGTGTCTCAAAACCCATATTGAGACTTATTATAATTGTATTTCAGTTGTTTTATCACTGAATTCTTTTTTTTTGAGTTATTTACGCTACCCACATTACTGCCATACAATTGTGATATTTACGTCTTGTTTACATTGTGAAACTTGGCCTAAATATCTAGATTGTATTATTACACTACTCACACGCATAGTAATTCCTTGATATACTTAGATGTATATTTTACATCCTAGCTTTCTATTGAGTTTTGCAGTGTTGAGGCTACTTTGTTAGCATTTCTATAATGCCATTTTGATAGTAAAATCTTACTTTCTCACAAAGTTGGATTACATGTCCAAATAGCATTGTTACACTGCTCACATTTGTATCATCCATTTTACAAAACTTAGACTTTGTTAGTTTTATAAACTTGTTTTTAGTATAAATTTTTAGAAGATCACGTCAACATTCTCTTATCATTTAGGCCTTGTTTGTTTCAAACTTGACCTAATCTTTAACTGGTGATATTGTGTTGTCACTATTTGGTTTCAAACCTATTTGGAAAAATGTTAGGGAGAAAACTTATTATTGTGACTGAATTTTGAGCATTGTACATCATTGTATTGTTCTAGAAAAACTTGTGTCATATATTACCTTGCTAGGATAAATTATTCTTTATTCTTTGATTCACATTGACCTATTGATCTTGTGGCTATTTTATAATCACCCTTTTTGTGATGAATTAGGATCGTTACACTGCACAAATTTGACTAGGGTCCCTTTTTAATAAACCTTAGTGGAAATCTTTTGCATTGTACCTCCTATTTCAAGTAATGCCTACTACGAGAATGGGGTCCCGAAAGTTAGAAGCCGATATATTTAGAGGTGAAAAACCTCTTTTAGAGGATAATCTCATCGTTGACCATAGTGGTGGAGTGGAGGATTCTCCTCATGTGGATGCAGAGCTTTATTCCACCCATTTTGATGATTACATTATTCAAAACAAACATGAAGTTCTTATGTGTGTTGTGGAACTAGGGGCTAAGTTACCTTCCACAGTTGACTCTTCTCTTATCGCCTGTATGGTTTAGGGAGAAGAACAATTGGACTAACCTCATCACACTCTTAATGAGATAGTAAACCTAGGTTATGCTTCTACTTTTGGATGACAAAATAATGAGGAGGTACCTTTTGAAAATGACGGAGACTATCATATACCTACAATTAGAATTCATTACGAAGATCATGAAGACCATGTTCATCATGCGCAACCTCCTCCTAACGAAGATCATAACAAAATACCTATTTAGGAAGTAAGATTAGAATAACAAGTGCAAGCCCTTACTCGCTAATTGGCAAGTTCTGCCTCATATATACGTAAGGAAAAACCAAAAGTTTTGAAACAAGCTATACCAAAGGAAAAACCAAAATCTTTGTTTCACAAGTTCCCAATAAACACTCCTCAACATGAGGCATGAAAAGACCAATGCAAATAATTTCTCATAGATAATAGAGGTGGAAATACACCTAAATTTAACTTTTCGTATATAGGCCTCGCCACCCATGCAAGAACCACTTTTCAATCAAGAGTGGTCCAATATGAAGAATACCCCTTTAGCATTGCAATAAGGCAAAACTTATAACAACAAGAAATACTAGTTTGATGAGTTGTGCCCTTATCTTTTTGATAGAGCCATGTTATAGGTACCTTTCCCACAACACTTTGATTGTCCAAAATTTGACAAGTATAAGGGAAAAGGTGACCCTCATGACCATATCAAAGATTTTTATATGGCATGTCAAGAGGTTGCATATAGCGACAATTATCTTATACGCCTCTTCCCACGGAGTTTAGGAGGGAAGGCATTAGAATGGTTTATATGCATCCCCAAGGGATCTATATCCACATGGCCGGAATTAGCTGAAAAATTTGTACATCACTTTTATTTTAATATAGAGAGTGATGTTACCATGTTAGATCTCTGCAATGCCAAACAACAAAACAACGAAAACTTTGCTGCATTTTTACAATGATGGAGAGGATTAGCTAGCTGCTTTCCTTGCTCCATACCTGAAAATAGTTGATAAGTATATTTTTCCCAACCTCCATCTAGACATTACATTCCACTTGCAAATGCATTGTGGCAACACATTTGAAGAGGTAATTGAAAAAGGGAGTCAAATTTAAAAAGCATTTTTAGCTAGGGGGACTCTAAAACCTTTCTCCTGCGATCATAATGATTCTAAATCTAACGATAAACAAAAGTTAATTTATAATAAGAACAAAAACATCATTAGTGATGGGA
This sequence comes from Taxus wallichiana var. yunnanensis, assembly GCA_018340775.1. NCBI lineage: Eukaryota > Viridiplantae > Streptophyta > Pinopsida > Cupressales > Taxaceae > Taxus > Taxus wallichiana. The sequence goes on from CM031239.1 coordinate 446,743,763, forward strand.
TAAGAGACTCTAAGAGACTACAAGTCATGTTCGAGAGCCACACACCTTTGAAACTTACAAAGGAAATCCACCCACATAACATAAACATCGTATGTTCACCCCTCTATCTAAATCCGTATCATCTATACTAAAATAGTTAGAGGCCATAAATATGGTTAAGTACCACAAACACAACCCTCTAGGACGATGCACCTAAACCGTTATGTTTTAGGGATAATGAATTTTATGAATTTCACTATGTAAAGGGTCATAAAATTGACATGTTTTAAAGATTAAAACATTATATTCAAGACCTAGTCGACAACGGTGATATAAAAGTAGACCCTACCGCCACTACCAAATCTCCAAACACAAACTTAGGGATCTTCAAACAACTTTTTCCCAATCATGAATAAAATAAAAATTTGGATCAAGGACAATCATATGAGAATAAGAATGCCAACTATGTGTCAAGAAAAGACCATTTTGATGCCTTGATAGGTTGCGTTGATCCACTCGTTGAGAAAATCAATACGATTAGAATTTAAAAAAGAGAGTGCATTGTGGTAACGTGATGGGCCCACCTTGTTATCTTTGAACCTACTCCCCCTCCTCCTCAAATGATTCACTATGATGTGTTAGATAAACTAGAGAAGACTACAACTAATATTTCAATCTTAGACGTTCTAAAGATTTCTAATGTCCATAAGGATATACTTTGTAAAACCTTATAGGGATTAGGAGTATCTATTGATGTTGACCCAACACATTTACGAGAAAATGGTAGTGAAAATCACTCTTTGCAAGAAACATAACCTTGATCAGATAGAAGCCTTAACTAAAAATCCCTCCCATAACTTGCCCTTACATATTGAGGTAATAATCAAGCGTAAGAAGGTCAAGAGATGTTTGTGGATGGTGGATCGGGTCTCAACATTTGTACTCTTAAATTAGTTCATCAATTGGCTACACAAAAGCTGATTTGGAGACGAAGGTCATCACCATAAAGACATATGAAAATGAAGAACAATAATTAGCTGGAATGATCCCTTTCTCATTGGGATTTGGTCCCATAACATATGATACAAAGTTCCATGTCTTGGACTGGAACTCCCTTACAACATCTTACTCGGCCTCTCATGGATTCATACCATGCAAGCCATGTCGTCAATGTATCATCAATGTTTAAAGTTACAACATGAAGGAAAAACACTTACTATACAAGGAGATCCCCAACCATTTTCTCATTATAGAGAATTTTGGGCTATTTTCCTACCATCTACAAATGTCCCTCTATGGATATTGTTGTCCCTGTTCATTCGGAGGCCCTCACTTCACGAGTGAATCTAGATATCTTGTTTACCAATGAAAATGGTTCTTACACCTTAGAAACTCCATTTTGCTACATGGGAGATGAAGGTTATACCAAGCGGTTGTGGAGAGTATGATCTACAGTAGGCTCTTATGATTCAAAATATTCCCTTATCTGCCAAAGCACACACGATTGTGTTATAAATTCCAAAGATCAAGGGGGAACTGCCCTTTGACAATTTTGTTCTAGGTGGCTTACTAGAAGATGAGAGGATACTCAATGATATTTTATTTTGTCCTCAAGATGATGAAATGGATTTATGCTACAAGTCACTTAGGTATGTTATTCCTAACCAAATAATGCTTACTATGAGGTATAAAGGACGTGGTTGTGGTCATCAAGAACAAGGTTCATTAGAAGATCTTCCGATACCTCGCCGTATAAAGGGTAAATCCAGTCTTGGAACTCATTTGTATGAGTCTCACCCTTCAAATAATGAGTATGCTTCTTCTGAGAGTGAGGATAGTTTGTTCAAAAATGAAAGTGAAGTAGATTCTCGGTGTGGTGTTTACAAAGACCTCACCTCTATGAATCTATTCTCTAACATGACTATACTTACCATAACCCTGTTACACCCATCGTATCCCTTATAACTCAGACATTAAACCTCATCTACCCATAACTCATGAATTGGGATCAACAACAACACATACCTATTGATGTGTTTTAGAACAATGAGGCTATTGGTGAGCTTCGGGAATCGGAGATAACATTCCAAGAAATGATCATAAGAAAGGACTATCCATTCATCTCAACGCATGTGCATACTTTAGAGAGGAGGTAGATTTATGTGGAAACTTAAGTAAAAAGTGAGGAAGGGAAAGAGTACTATAGAAAAAGCATTCGAAAAGAAAAGGGGAAGTCCTATAGCGAAAACCTCTTTGAGGCGCTTGTGGACAAACAAACAGAATAACCTATGGATAAGATAGTGTACCCACTTAAAGATGATGATCTCCCTGAGAAAAATTTGGTAGAGGAGGATCTCAATCTCCCTCCCGATCCTACATGTATGGAGGATGAGTCAAAGCTAATAGTGGAAGATACAATATATATTAACATCGACACAAATGAGCTACCTAGAATAGTTAATTTGGGAGCTTCACTCTCAACCAAAGAACAAAAAATATTTACATGAATTTTGAGAGAGTATGCAGATATATTTTCTTTGTCTTACGTCGACATGTCAGGACTTGATCCTACATTAGTGGTGCATAATCTTTTTGTGCACTCGGACGCCAAGCCCATTAAACAAAAGCTCTAGAAGATGCATCCTTGTGCCACCTTGCTAGTAAAGGAAAATATAGAAAGGTTATTAGAAGTAGGCTTCATAAGGCCCATCGACTACTCAGAGTGGATTTCTAATGTGGTACCAGTTCAGAAAAAGCCAGTCGGTATTAGAGTGTGTACTGATTTTAGAGATATTAACAAATCTTGTCCCAATGATGACTTTCCTCTTCCTAACATCAACATGATCATCAATTCTATTACTGGTTATAATATGTTGTCACTCATGGATGGCTTCTCGGTTATAATCGGATAAAGATTTGAGAGAAAGATCAACACAAGACATCTTGTACAACCCCATGGGGGACATTTTGCTACCAAGTCATGCCCTTCATCCTTAAGAATGCAGTGCTACGTATTAACAATGACGACTATATAATATTTCATGACATGATAAGTGACATCATGGAAGATTACGTAGATGATATACTAGCTAAATCTAGAACTTGGGAGGAGAACCCATAGATTTTGTAGTGTATCTTTCAATGCCTAAGGGATTAAAAAGTCCACCTTAACCCAAAGAAATGTGTCTTTGGTGTGCTATCTGGAAAATTACTAGGATTCATTGTGTCAAGGAGATGAATATAAGTGGACCTGTAAAGGTCACAAATATCACAAAAATGCCTCCTAAAAATATTAAACAACTGCGTAGCTTACAAGGAAAGCTTCAGGCCATCAGAAGGTTCATTTCACAGCTAGCAGAAAAATGTCATACATTCACACATATTCTTAAGAAAGATGTTAATTTCCATTGGGGCCATAACAACAACAAACATTTTCTCTTCTAAAAGAATACTTGGCTAAATCCCTTGTTCTCATGCCGCCCACGGTAGGATAAACCTTGTTACTTTACATTTCTGCTTCACATTTTGCAATTGAGGCACTGCTGACCTAGTATGATAAAGAGCAGAGAGAAAAAGCTATATACTACTTGAGTAGAACATTGATAAAATATGAGATCAACTATCCACAGTTGGAAAGTATTTCCTAACCATAATGTTTTCTTTCCAGAAGCTACGCCACTATTTTCTCAACAATAAATTCAATCTTATTTCAAAGGTGGATCTACTAAAATACTTATTGTCAAAACCCACACTCATAGGAAAGATGGCTAATTGGATCATCTTGTTAAGTGAGTTTGACATTGAGTATGTACATCAAAAGTCAATGAAAGGACAAGTCTTAGAAGATCAGCTAGCAGAAGCTCCACTACTAGGTATCGAACCTTTGAGTTTGGAACTACTAGATGCCTCTCTCATGTACCTTAAGGAATCTATTGTTTGGAAACAATATTTTTATGGCTCCTTTACCTTTCATGGTTTAGGTGTTGTAGTTGTGTTAATAAATCCTCTGAGAATACTTGATTCCCCAAGCATTCCAGATCGGGTTCCCATGCATGAATAATATAGCAGTATGAAGCTACAATCACAGGGATGAAGCTATCCATCAAATGGGATATCGACAGAGTCAATTACATTGGTGATTCAATGCTCATTATATAATAATTCACAGATGAATACAAGGTAAAAGACAAGAAAATTCTTCCATACAAAAGGATGGTTGATTCTTTGAAGGAGTAATTTGAGCAGATAACAATTGAGAAAATACCAAGAGCACAAAATAGAGTAGCTGATGCTATAGATACAGTGGGGTCCATGTTAAGTATTCCACCGAGGGAACAACAATATGCCATTCTTTGTTGAACATCTAAGAACACCAGCATACGACATACCACAGTCCTGTTTAGTGAGTGAAGTTGTTGGTCCCTTTTCCCCATGGTATGCTGAAATCTTTAATTACCTCCATGATGGAACCTTTCCCACTAACATTTCCTGTGCTAAAAATGCACCCTCATCCAGCGTATAGCCCATTATACCCTACTTGGGGGCACCCTCTTCCACTGAGGCTACGATGGGAATCTATTGCGATGTTTAAATTTAGATGAATCTATCCAAGCAATTAAAGAGGTACATGAAGGCATCTATGGGGCTCATACTAATGGGATCATCCTTGTGAAGAAAATACTCAGAGTAGGATACTATTGGCCTACCATGGAGCATGACTATTGTAACCATGTGAAGAAATGCGTGGATTTTCAAAAGTATGACAACTTGATACATGCACCAACGTAATCCTTACACTGTCACAACCCCTTGGTTGTTCTCAAAGTGGGGTCTCGATCTAATAGGAAAACTTAACCTTGTCTCTTCAGATGGTCATAAATGCTACATCTGATTACTTTACAAAATGGGTAGCGGTTGTTTCGCTCACCTATGTTAAAGGTTCCCAAATATCTAAATTTATCATGAGACTTATCATATGTTGATACAAGATCCCTTCTCGATATTATCACTTTGATAATTGTAATCCATTTAAAAATAAAACTGTGAAAGCACTTTGCAAATAGTTTCAAATATCCCTCAAGTTACGGACCCCTACTACCCTCAAGGTAATGGGAAAGCCAAGGCTTCTAACAAAACCCTCATTTGTATTATGGATAAAATGGTGAGAAAGACATTCCATGACTGGAATCTACAAATTCACCCTTCAATCTAGACATTCGAAATATCTATCCACACCCTCACAGTGCCACTCTATACTCCTCGGTATTTGGCATGGAAGTTGTACTACCTTTAGAAATCAAGACCCCTTTTTGTGCATTGAGCTAAGGGACTACCTAGATGAAGAGGAGGATTATAGAGTAGCTCGACTAGAAAAGTTAGAGCTATTAGATGAGAAAGGACTTCACACTCTCAATCACGTTAAAGTGTATCAGGATTGAGTGTGTTGAAGCTATAATAAAATATTCATACCTCATCAATTTGAGGTAGGGGACTTGGTGTTAAAATAAAATCAAAAGAACACCAATAAGGACCATGAAAAGAAAGGGAAATTTGAACCCAATTGGCTAGGACCATATGTTTTGGTTACCAAGTTCGGTTTAGGTGCCTATAAGCTAGCCCATTCAGATGGCCAAGAGCTTTGAGAACCCATGAATGCAATGCATATTAAGCGTTTCTATGCTTAAGTATGGGGTCTCTAAAGTATCAAGAAAATAAAAAAGTATAAAAATAGAAAAAGAAAAAGATAAATAAATAGTGTGTGCAATAGTGAAAACCACGCAATGGTGGCACTTTGGACAAGTCCTTTAGTGAAAACCGGTTCCCGACGCCAAGGGAGTGCATTGTTCACAAGAATTTCAGGTTTAGGAGTATGATAAATTTTTCCTAACCTGGTCTTTTCCTTCGTCTGAGTCCCTTGTGAGCCTATCCCTCTTTGCCCTGATTCGACTAATCCAAATGTGGAGAATTTGACATTGAGTGAACCCATCTCACACTAGGGGAAAATTCGCAATGTCAATTCTAGCATTCTACCTTTGTGTATCTCATCTAACATTGGGGCATCCACTTTTCTTCATTTCCTTACATGTTTTCTTTGGAAAAATTTTTAGAAAACATCAAAAACATTCATATAACTTTAAAAAAACCCCAAAACATATAGATATGCCCCTTGGAAAAATCAAAACATTCAAATACAATTCATAGAAAACTCCAAAACATTAGAAATTTTTCTTATAGGTAATACCCAAAAACAATGTAAAACATCCCAAAATTGTCCCACAAAAACAAAATAGTAGTTTGCTTACTTTTAGTTGTTGGTTTGCATAGTTTTTAGTTACATTTATTTTTTCGTGTTGTATGATTTAAGTTGGATTCACTTGCTTACTTAGATTGAATGTTATTTTAATTTGTGGTGCATTGCATTGAGTTCATTTTATCTTGCATACTTGTAGATAAATGTGTTACTTTTATTAGGTTTTTTAACTTGTGCTTATACATTTTTGTTATCATTTCATCATCATATCACATAAACCCATCACATCTATACATCATATATCAATAAATGCCAAGTCTACATCACACATGTATGCTAAGGGTAATCAACAAATGCCGTATCATCAATGGGGCAAGAGGGGTTGCGCATGTCACAAATCTATCCCCCACATCAATATCAAAAATATAAACATGCTTTACTCAAAGTATTTCATCAACATGCAATATGACATCAGCTAAGGCTATCTCATAATCTAACAAACATGTGATACAAAAATATAGATTAAGCATGATATCTCATAAGCAAAAAGTGGTACATCACTAATCCATCTAACATCATACATCATCGAAATATAAATTTCCATGTAGAAAATAGTGTGTCTCAAAAGTACATCCGATATAATGAGCCATCATGGGCATCTATATAAAAAAGTGCCTTCATCATGAGGCATAATAAAAAACACTATATAACATCTCAGTACAAAAGGTGCCTTCATCACGAGGCATGATAAAAGTAATAATACATATGCATCTATGTAAAAGTGTGCCTAAATATCGAGGTGATAGACCAAAAATACATCTAGTACATCAACAAGAGAGTAAACCATGACTCTCACCCTTGCTTTAGGACTTCTGGTCTAGGTCCACTACTAGGTGGGGGCATATGAGGTTTTGGACATATAGAAGGTACTACGCCACGTTGTGTTGACCCATGCTTATCTAAAGCCTATTGTTTTGAAGGACACTATACTGAGACCACACCGATCACGATGGCCTATGGAATCTAGATCGTGACAGCTTGTTATCTGCTATACTCGGGAACTCTCTGCCGCCAGAAACGGCTGCATAATACTACATTCTAGAATATGTGGCCTCACATGCTACTGATGGTAGCATTGTGTCTAATCATCGAGTTATACTCCTAAGGAAGTGCCTTCTTGCTTTGCTGACTCGTCATACTACTCGCTCTCACATTGGCTAGCTCTATACATGTAATTTGGGTCCTCTCTCACTATAGCATGATCCCTCTCTTCTTGTAGCTATAGACTATCTACAATCACCTGGTCTTACTCTGTCATGGCCTATAATCTCTCTATCATGGCCTGATCTTTCTCTATCCCGAGCTGATCCGCCTCTCGTGATGGCTTGGTCTCTCTTTATAATGGCCTGTCCTTCTCAATGATCATTTGGAGTTATAAGGCTATCACTGCTGTAATTATTGCTGTAAGGCAACCACCATTCCACCGGCGTGTATATCCTAAACATCCTCCTCAATATCCTCACCACCCCCACCATCTCCTCTACCTCCTAGTGGACTATTTCCTGGAATCATGAGAGGGGTTGATGGAGGTACTTAAAATGGTTATCGTAGTTGAAATTGAAGGGGCATATATGGTGCCAACACTTGTGGCCACACCATTACCCACTACTTGTACTAAAACTTGCTGTTATACTAGCACCTCTTTGCACTAGTACCCCTATATGTGGTCCTTCCTATGGATCTACCTGTACCTGAGCTTGTGCTTGTGCCCTAGGATCTAGGCCTTACCCCCCTGTCTTTGTTGCATCCAATACATCTTGTGGTATAGTCGGTATACATGGAAACAATGTCGCATACGATGATGTATAATCCGGGGTCATCCTTGGATCCACTATTTGTGCCCAATGTACCCAATGTTGTGGAACCACCTGTAAAAAGATAGTGCACACTCGGCTGACAACTCCGATCCAAGGCCCCATGTGTAAGACCTCTCTCAATCGTATGCATATACCACATTTCATCACTAGGAATCCCTTAGATTATACCAAACTGACAATGGACCTTGTCCAAGATGTAATTCCTACTCCCAAGAATGAAATGATTTATGAAAACAATACTCAACTCAACAACATCCTGAGGCCACTGATACAAGCTATAGGGTGGCCATGTGAACATGTGAGGTTGTACCTCATCAAACTCTCACCTGTAGTAGTCTGTGTCTCCCTTATAGTTGTGAATATCATCCCTATCTGAAATCCAACTCATAAAAGATGGCTCTTTAAGAACCTGAGCTCTCAATGCTCCTAAAGGATGCCCAATCACAATATGATCCTAAGCCCATGTCTATAACAATGTGGCAGGGATGAAAGACCTGCTGTACGTGGTGTACGCTATAAAGTGTGAATCGGAGTATAAATGAGCCAGTATACATTGATCCCAATAGTATACCTCTCCCTAAAGCAGGTTGTGAATCACTCTAATAAGGCCTTGAGGGAATCGATTACTAGTCTTGTCGGTAACAATATGCCACTAACAAGAGATAATAGAATACGGATATCTGTCCCACCACTTGATTTCCATACACCTCCTAATCAAGATCGTCATACCCCAACGGGGTATGTTTTCTACTCCAAACAACTTGGATATCCATCGCTGAATATAGTCCTAGCGACCATCGTAGGTGATCAGACAAACCTAGATAGAGACTTGTAGGATCCGCCATACGTCCTCGAATGTAATACTCATCTCACCAATAAGTAGTCAAAAGGTATGGCTCTCATTCCACCACTTATCAAATAAGGCCATGAGTAGGCCGTGGATCCATGGTATGTGGGCCACGTAGTATAAACCAATCACCTCCGGGAGACCTCCAAGAAAATCTAGTCGTGTCGGCTAAACATCACTTTGTAGAGCCCGTAGCTGCCCCCTGTCGCTCCCGTGACTCTATCACCTCCAAGTCTACCTGTGGGGCTAGTCGGTCATTTATTATGATCTTATTCTTCTATTCTATCATCTAATTTTCTATTTTATCATCACATTCTTCTATTTTTCTTATAATTCATCTATTTTTACCATTCAGGGTTTCCAAAAACCTTCTTTTTCTTCTAAAGGCAATTTTAAAATGCCTTTTGTGCATAGGCACACCCCTGAGTGCACCAATGCATCCCTTAGTGCATGGGTGAACCCATTGCACCATCACACTCTTCATTGTACCAACACACTCCTCAGTGCGTAGGCGCATTCTCCTTTCTCCTAAAAACCCCATCAGTGCGTAGGCACACTCATTTTTGCATAGGAACATACACTTGTGCACTAACACATGCATGCCCACACTCCACTAGAAAAACAAAAAAAGGAAAAAAGAGAACTTTTGCATAGATGCACCCTTTGTGCACCAACACAAGCGTGCCCATGCAAACCCCAGGTGAAAAGGTGCATAGGTGCACCCCTTTGTGCACTAGCACATATGCGCCCCATAAAACTAAAAATTAAAAATAAAGAAAAGTAATGAATTACATTGGCACACTCATCGTCGTTGCACTAGCGCATATGCATGCATGCGCAAGTGCCAAAGATAGCCCCCCAAATTTTACCCTATTTTAACCCTAAAAATAAATTTTAACCAAAAATTAAATGCTTTAAAAGACCGGGGTAAAAAGAGGATCTTTGTGTACTGCGGTCCATCCACAGGGATCCTCATGTACTCTCTCATGCGATCCACACGGTGTCTCTGGTTCTTTACCCTCTCCATTTACTCTCGTAGGTTAGAGCTCAAATCAACAATAAAATGGTAAGTGAATGTGGTAAATGAATTGGCCACGATGGCTTATATACCCATTTTTACCTCTCGCGACATGTTTCTCACCCTCGAGGTGCCCTAGAGCCATCGTGGTTCTTCTACATTCTTCTACAACTCGCCATGATGATTATTTTAAATAAATAATTATTTTCACGCCTTTTTTTTTACTACGTCGGGGCATGTTTTACTTCCTAGAAGCGTTTTCTACCATCAGGGTATATTTTTACTTTACTGTGGCTTTTAATGAGATCTCACGACTTCATTATTTCTTCTAAAATATTTTCTTCCTAAAAATTCAAAAATTTAAAACAATATAATTTTTTTCAAAAACCCAAAAAAATTGGTAAAATCATTAAAAATCCAAAAATTGTAAAAATTTAAAATTTTGCAAAAATTGGTAAACAACATACACGCAGTTGAAGCTTGTATCAAATGCATTGTCCTCGAACATCAAAATTTTTCCTACAAAAACATATTTCTAAGGTTCTTTCTTGTTCTAGCCTTAAACAACTTGCAGATCATCATGATCTATCTCCTTTAACAAAATCTAGGTTGTTTACTATGTTGGTACTCGTGCAATAGTAGAGGTTCTGAGACGTGTCATAGTGCATGAAATATTTTCCATGGGACTACTTGTGTCCTCCGTTATTCCCCTCACATGTATCCTTGTTTAGGGCACCATTTTTAACCCTTGTCGTTACAACACGAACATTCGGGAACTACAGCTTGATAACAAAAACATTGGTGCAACTATCTTAAACATTGTTTGTTTGAGTATGTGTGATTGTACTAGTTTCTTTGTTAGGTTAGCTGGTTTAATTTCTCATATTACATTGCATTATGTATGTTGCATGAAGTTAAGCATCTTTTTACTTTCTTGTATTGCATTACATTATGTATGTTGCATGGAGTTAAGTATTTTTAATAGTAAACAATTGTTAGTAATTTAGCTTTTCATGTTATCTTACACTTTTGTTTATTTTAATAAAGGCCAATGATGTAGATCTAGGGAAAAAATGATACAACAAAGTTGCTCATGAAAAGGTTGGATGCAAATATTGGGCTTGTCCTATATTATCCATTATCATTTCTAAATTCTCCATTATCATTTATTATCACTGCTAATTTTTCTTCCAAATCACTATTATGGAAAAATCACAGCACCCTTGACTTTGTTTTGCTATTCGAAGGATTGATACCATCATTGTGATTCATAAAACATGGAGTCATCCCAAAGTGTGGGACTTTGAAATCAGGATAACCCTCTGGAGAAGGCCAACTTCCTATCCTAACCTAGTGCCAACTACTCCAAAGTGCAGAGAGTTGCAGATCTAACCCTAATCTAAAGCTTTCCCAAGGAGACAAGAGTTAGAGAAAATGCATAAAATTAAAACCTACTCTAAGGGAAGGTGATGCACTAGAAGGATGTTGAACAACCTGTATGATAAACACAACACAACTAAAAATTGTAATGAAACACAACAGTGCATAGTAAAATGCATGTAATGAAAGACCATAGAAAGTTACAACACAACACAGAAGAGGGTTTGAAACATCCACATGTCTGATTATATTGCTCCCAAAATTGATACAATACACCACATTCAAGCTCAAAGGAACATATTTTGCATTACAATGTTTAGTAGGAAGGTTTTGAATCTCCACAAAATCTCTTATAGACAAGAAGAAGAAGAGAGGGCATATACAAGGTGTCCAACCTTTTAAAATGAGGCCCTCATTACAATATATAGAAAGAATGAGAGAAATGGAGAGAAGAATTCAAATTCTTACTCCAACAACCCTAGAATGCATTAAAAAATCCTACAACAATGATGGGCACCATTATAAAACCCTTGCCTCATCATACTTTGCCTTGCTGGGCAAGAAAGGAAGCCCATACCTCATTATTGTGCTAGGTGGGAAACCTGTAACATCTTATAGAATGACGAACTATATTTCTTCATTTTGAATATCTTAGCCTCATTTAAATTAAGATAACCAATTGTAGTTGTGTAGAAGACACTGAGAGATTTCCAAAAATTCCTTTCTTGTGGAAATTTGAACACCCAGTCAAAATTTATGGCCATCTCAAGGTCGGGGTGTCATTCTGCAAAATTGCAAGCTGCTGATCTTCCTTTTCCTGAGTCCAAATGCATGCAACCTACGAAATCCTGAAATTTCAGAACTTTAGACCTTTCCATTTCGAGGATCAAAGCTCTTTTCATCTACTAATTTTGCTTGAAAGTTCAAACACGAACCTCTGAAACTCTGAAGTCCAAAATTCAGACTTCATGTTTTGGACCCTTCTCCTTTCGGACCTTTGACACTGTTCATCCTTCAAGTTGGCTTGAGAGTTCCGAAACTCCAAAACCCAAACCTCCAAAACTCCAACCTCTGAAACTCCAAAATTACCACCATATTGACTCTGAAACCAAGTTTGACCTCCGAAATCCGAACCCTTTCGGACTTCAGACTTTCGGGATTTTTGGCTTTTTGCTCACTTTTTTCTACTAGTCATTTCCTATCTCTGAAACTCCAAAACCTAAAAGTATGAATTTTAGAATTTCAGGGTTTCAGAACTTTTCCATTTTATTTCTGAGGCACTGTTCACCTGCCCACGCTCACTAAGATCTCTGAAACTCTGAAATCCGAAATTCAAAATTTGGGGTTTCAGACTTTGTTGTTTCCTTTTCGCCTTGCCTTGTCTCCGAAGTCTGAATGCCCGAAGTCTGAAAACTTTGGGCCATGGCCTCCATTCTTCCACTCGAGCTCTGATCTCCTTTGATGTTCCCTTGGCCATTCATTTTCTGACCTTGCATTTCCATTACAGAGCCCGCTTTGTAACCTAATTTTCGAAATCCAAATGTGAGCTCCCATGACTGAATCAACCTCTTCATTCCTTTGCGTGCAAGGTCATGTTTATCCAACTTCTCCTGAGGGGAAAAATTGGATAACAATCACCAATGGAAATAAACAACCATGTTTATCCCTATCCTTATTTCTTCTAAAATACCCAAAGGTTTTGCACCCATTCTATCCTATTTTTTTCAATCCATTTCAATCATAATTTTGATCATCGATTAACTTCTTCTATCACCCCATCGACACTTGAGGGGGCATCCTTCATCCTATTAAATTTTCTTCAAAAATTTACCTGTTTATGATTGTCTACTATATTTGAAGTGAAGTCACTAAATTCACCTCAAACAGGGGCAGATATAGACACCTATATTCCACTTTTGCAATCTTATTGCCAAAATGCACACAAATAACTCTCAATCTTACCAATTCCGTTATAATTAGTGATTTCCGCTAATTAACTAATGTTTCTTACCACTTTGGTCAATTAACAACACGTTGTTGGTTACCAAACCTCTTTCACACTCAGGATGCCACTTTACGATGAATCGTAAGTAAAAATCCTCTTCAAAACAAACAATTAACGATTATTAGCCAATTAAGCCTATTTTGCCCTTGTTTTGGTCAATATAACCTACTATTGACTCAAACCCCTCTTTTAACTACTCAAAATCACCCCACTTCTCCCCACACATCTTAATCACTTGATAATTCACTAATTGTGATTAATAAAGCTTAATCATGAATAGAAATTCTAATATAATTTGGGCTTTTAGTCGACATGCACCAAAATACAAGCTTTCCCCAAATGGAAAACTGTAAAAGGATTCACCTCATACCTTAATACTTTACACCATGCTTTGATTTGCATCTCATCTCATAAAAGAAATATGATTTATAGCCAATCTCAATCCTTGCCTAAAGTATTTAAATGGGGTTTATAGATGTGTATCCATATGATCTTATAGTCATTTGGAGAGACCATTTCACCTTATTATGAGTAGCAAAAAACCATATTTGATTTCCCTCTTAGATCTATTTAGGTCTATGTTAGTTAACAATTCATACATAGTAAGGATGCTTTGTAGATTAGTGTTTAATTCCATTTAGTTTACATTCATAAGCATGCTTTTAAGCTTTGATAATTGATGTTACATTCCTAGAACTTAGAAGCTTGATTATAGGTGGCAATGGTGTTAGCCTTTCCTAGTTATTCATACTATTTTCTTTGTAAAAGTTTGGGGTGTTATCACCGGTAGTTCCAGCAGTTTTGCAAGATTTAGAACAGATCTCAAAACATGTTTCAAAGTGAATTCAAGGGAAATTCTTCAAGGACGCAGATCAAGGTTTCATGATTACATGGTAGACTCCATGCCCAATGGATGCTCTAGGCTACTGATCTCTTTCATCTAGCGGGCGAGATGGGCCCGAAATTCACCAAATGTTATCCGAATAACTCCCCTAGTTATTTGGATAAGCTACATCTCCATTCTAGCAACATGGTTTCACATTATAGGTTGCACACACTTCAGTTGTTTCATTTAGCACATCTCCATGGTTTTAGATTCCCTACATGTCTTGCATGCTCCTTCCTTCCATTCCTTCATCATTTTCATTTTCCTCTTTATTTCATATTTTCCTTGCATGTACTCTCTACACATCCACCTTTTTATTGGAAATATATGCACCCTTCACATGCACCTTGGCCTTGCTTCCATAATTAGCTAAGTCCTTGGCATCCTCTCACACCATTTCCTCACACACTACACACTACTTTGTAATATTTGCACCTTGACCATGCATTTCTCGTGTAGGTTCTTGTCCCATTCCTCCCACGCATGTTTCATTTATGCACGCCTTCCTTCTATTTTCCTTTCGCACCTCATTCTTCTTTGTGTGCACCATTTTTCCTTCCTCTATGTCATTTTTTTCCACGTCACTATATGACAACCTTGAGTGTGCTATACGCAACCAATCAAAGTGTGCTAGTTAGGTGCCAAATCCTTACAACCAACCGGTGTGTGACACATGGAAGAAATGACAAAGCATTTACACAGCTTGGTTGTCCTTTCACCAATCAATGTGTGCCATTCCCAAAAAGCTCGAAAATCTTCTCTGTAACCATATATTTTGCTACATAGCTATGATGCCATGCACCTAGTCTCAATCGATAGATGCTAATGTAGACTACAATGCTTAATATTCAAATCCAAATTTTAGCGAATTTGGTAGGTGAGAAATGGGAAAATGTCTTTCTGGGCATTGATGAACATATCTAATTGTTCCAACCACCCGATTTGACATAGAATTCATCTTCTTCCTTCTCCTACACGCCAAAAAAACTTGGGAAAGCACAATAGATAGATTTGTAGGAATTAAATGCTTGTTGTCGCCGTAGTTGTATTTGAAATTTGATTTTTCCTCCTCTTATTTTTCCATCAATTCATCTATAAATGTAAGAGTTGGGCTCATTGTTAATGTTGGAAATTTTGGATCCTTAAGCTCTTTGCTAAGGACTTCATATCTTTGTATTTTGAGTTGTAGACCTCTAGATCTGGCTCTTGCATGTGGATATCGACCTCTTTCACCATTATAACAGATGTGCATCCTTGAAAGTAATAGAAATGTCATTTGTGGCTACTCTATGTCCTAACTTGTTTATGTTTCTTCTTCTTGCCTTCCTTTTGCATTGTGTGTTTGCTTTATGTCACCTTACGTCCCTTGCAGCTCCATTTTGGTTGTGTTTCATGGAATTGAATATGTAAATACATTCTAATTTGTGCTACACATGCATAGCCTTCCTTGACATCTTTCCCTTCATTTTTCTCAAAACAGATAGTGTTCATCCATCTTTTCTAGTGCTATCACCTTCCTCGCGTAGTTTTCCCTTTTATGTTATCCTTCTATCCCTGGTCCCTTGTCATTTTTATCCTAGTTTCCATTTCCAACATTAGGAGTAGTAGTAGTAGTAGAAATAGATACAGAGAACCAGCCTTCTCACGAAGGTTTGTCTTAAGCACACAAGGTCCCACATTTGAGAGACAATCCCATTGTTGATTCATCTACTCGGCTCCTCCGTTTTGAGACACAAGTGCATGATCGAACGACCAAAAAAAAACATAATTAACTTATTGTGAAGAACCTCAAGTGTATCTCATTAATGTTATCCAATGTTTTCTCCACACTCACTTCCACTCCCCCATCAATCCACTTCTAATTATTAACCCCTTTAGAGTGTTATGGGAAATGGAATATCTTTTCACAAATAATAAAATAAAAAAGTAAAAGATAAAAAAACCAAAAATCACGATAAAAATTCCAATCAAAATCAATCTCAAGACTAACCCTAAGGGGTGTTTCTAGTATCACTATTGGTACTATAGATGCCTAACGGTGATATAACAATGATGTGACAAGAATCATATGTATGTCTATCGGGGCTATGGATGCTTGGATGACAGATGAGTAATACACAACTTCAATTCATCTTCCACTCATCCCTCCATTCACCTACTAGAATTAATCATTCACACACTATGGCTAATTTGCTTTCACATACTCCCCATCAAGTATTTACTTCAAGAAGTAATGAACCATCATAAACACACCCACCAAATATCAATGAGACATGGCACTAGTATGTTTCCGGTGTTGTTTAGACCTAGCCACACACTTGTTTTGGTCTCGACTCTTATTTTATAATTTTTTCTTTCTATATCATCTCTTGTTCATCATTAATCTTATTTCACATATCCATGATACACACATCCCGCTTCACCTAATTTGAAATTTTTTGAGAACTCGATGACCCCTTTTTCATATAATTTAACTTGTAATCCTTTTCCACCATTATTCTCATGGTTTTGGGAAGCATTTATGTCATGCTCTTTAATATTCACTAGGTGCACCATTATTTCCCGGTCTCCTAAATCACCTTACCTCATTCATTTAATCTCTTTATCCATAATATCCTAAACAACTTGCATGACAATCCTACCCTACACTTGGGGGAAAATTAACTTCCTATCTCTTACATATCTTCCCCATCCTAAACTATCCCTTTTATCCATCTTAAGAATCCTCATGGCTCTCATATCTAATTAACTTCCTATTTTGGCCTTATTAAAGATAGTGAGGCAATTTTGGGACCTATTTTGGGAAACATCTTGGCATATCCTCTTTATCATGCCATCAAAATAATACTTAAAAATAGGGCATGTGGTTGTATTTTTCATGATTGATGGTGCAAATTAACTTGCAGCAATTAGTATCTTGTTCACTACTTCACGATAATTTAATCATCAAATCAAGGGACGTAAACTTTCCATAATGCCGGTGTTGTATGCATAGTTACAAATCATTTAGGAGGTATGGAAAGAAATATTTTTCTTATGCTAAAAATAACAATGCTTGAAAGTACATTCTTGAAACAAAAATAGGAGTTGAAAGTAAATGGCTTCTAACACTATGACTAAAAATAAATCTTGTGAATTTAGAATGCAGATAAAGAGATAAATTTCTTCCTAGCCTAATCATGCAATGAAACAGAGAAGCCAAAATATGGAGGGGTTTAGAAGACCACAAGTGAGACATGTATTGGGTGTTTGGTGGTGCAAATTAATTAGCAAAAATTAGTATGTTGTTCACTAATCCACAGTCATTTATTCATTAGACCTAGGGATGTAAAATTTCAATTATGTCAGTGTTGTATACATAATTACAGGTGATTACAAGGTATAAACTAAAAGATTACTGCCACCTCAATTAGAAATACAATGTTGGAAGTAAACTACGTTGCAGATGAAATTTAATGCTACAGCTTAAGTAATAAAGTAGATAAAAACATAACACATGTAAAGGAATGAATTGTTGCAATCCTAATCTATGCATGCAAGGAACTAAAATAACAAACAAAAAGGAAAGGGGTTTAACAACCATAAGTGGGCCCTGCCTTGGGCACTAACCCTTCCTAAGGCTTGTGTCTATAGAAAAATTATACAACTCTGATTTTATTCATCAGTATGAAGATTCAAAATGAAACTTATAACAATTCCTCCACTATGGATCGATATCTACTACAGTCTTGCCACTCTCTTTATAATCAGTAGAGACATGAATAGACTCTTTCAAACTAATGATACATTTTGATTAAGTAAAATATCACTACCAAGAAATCCATAGATTCTTATGCATGTAATTAGAAGTTAAGATAATTAACCTGTTCATCTAGCAATCAAGTTAAATCAACTAGTTCCATAGTAGTTGTAGAGCATAATCAAGTATTGAGGTGATATTTGTTTCTTCATATTGTAACTATTTTTTTATTGGCATTCGTGAAATCGGTGGAGTATCCACGTTGATCAAACTTCCCACAATCATGATCTTGTATATGTGCATGTTCTCGTTTGGCTGTAGGTGCTTTGTTGTGGACGAGTCCTAGTTTTTGTATGTCGTTCTTTGCAAAACAATTCCCTTTTCCTTGTGAAAAAGTTCCCTTATCTGCAGTTAGTGATAACATATAACAACTTATTACAAACAAGTATGACATCTAGACAAAGCATTGTTGATCATTCCATTGCATCAAGAGATTAACATACAAACTCAAAATCCATAAAATAGAGTAACTTATTAATAAATATATTAATTAATATAAGTACCATAGGATTAATTTCAAGTGGAAATGTCTGAGAATAACAAGGATAAACAATGTAATGGTATACAAAATATACAAAAGATGAGACAATTAAAACAATAATTAAAGGGTCTCATCACACCCCAGAACTTAGTTTCTTGAATTTCAACATTCAAACATTCTCATTGCTTATCCTCTGCTTTCTTCGGATCTTTTTGTATGATGCTTTGCACAATAATCTGAATTCGGTTGGCATAGATGTTCCCTCTGGTTTAGTAAATAAATAGCCTACATTCCTCCTATACCATTCCATTATCCTTTCCTTTAATTCCTCGTTTAGTTCTTTATCCCCAGACCAATGAGGTATTGGATAGTGGAAAATAGGTGGATAGTATCTAATAGGGAACCAAGTTTTTCCACATCCCTTTACTACCTCAATATATGGATTGATTCTTTGGAGAGTTGGGATAATGTTTGGATATGAATGCATTTATTTTCTTCTCAGCTCTGGTGATATTTCTTCTCATATTCTTTTGCATGCCTGTACTATTTCTGCACCATTGAACCTAATGTGATCTATGACCTCATCATGAACTTATTTTCTCATCATGTATACCCTTTGTTTTATTTTCTGCTCCTTCATAAATTTACCATACTCTTTAATCATTTCCTTGGTATTACCTACCTCTGCTCTGATCATTAGTGGTTGTTCTTTGCACAATTGTCTGTATTCTACCATTTGTTTTTCCTTGTATAGCTCATTATGGAAGTAAAAACACAGTGCCTCGAACTTGTACATTCTCAATGTAGAGAATAGGGATCCAGTCTCTGTCATACTCTAAAGCATAATTGAACATATACAATTCACAAAGAAGTAATTGGATCTCATGGGGAATTTTTAGATATATTCTGAAGAAAGGCCTTGCTCCACTGATATCAAATGGTATGTCATTGTTGATACAAGTGTATTTTAATTGCAACATTTGTTCCTTTAAAAGAAAACATAAATATTTGATGGTGGTCTACATTTGAATATTTCATTTGTTACCTGAATTATAGCTTCTTGTTTCTTTTTAAGCCTTGCAATCTCATTGTCCTTGGCCCTTAGTTGTCTATCTTTTTCCTCTAGATCTTGTTGGTGTTGGAAGAGTAACTCTTCCTTTTCCCTTTCCCACCTTCTTTGTAGCTTGTTACAATAATTCTCAAACTTTTGGACCCAATATTCTGAATTGGTTTGGGTTGTCATATGTCTACATTCTGGCCTAGGAGGCTCTCTAAAAATTTCTTGTATGACAACCTATGGTTACATGTTGGGTGGTGAAATTGGTGGAGACACATGTTCTAAGAGTATATGAGCTATAACTTGGGTAACTAGAGGACCATCTATGTGCATTAGCTCAACAACAGGTTTTGTTTCAAATGTTATGCAATATTGTCAATTATTTCTTCTATATCAAGTGGAAAATTTTGTTCAATATACATGGCACTAGTCTTTTCTTCATATACTAGTTCGACTAACACTTCCTAGGTTATTTCTCATTATCTGCAACTCCGCTTTCTACTTCCTCACTTTCCTTAGTTCTTTGCATCATCCTTATGCTATGTATGAACAACCTCTGCTTCTTTAGGGATATTGTGAACATTGGTTGTATTTTCAAATTCTTCAACCGTCATTACTTCTTCATGTTGTACTTGGGTTTCCCAGATGAACGACCTCTATTTGAACCTCAATTGGTTCAGTAGGGCACTCATTATTAGGTTGTTCACCTAATTCTTCCTCTTTTTCTTTTCTACTTCCTAGTTTGTTTCTCCATGAGTGTGTCTTTGTCTATGATTATATGGAATTCCTTCTCAACTTCCATTGGAAAAGGTTCCTCCTTTTCTAGTCCCTCTTCATCACTGTCTAGAAAAATTTGAATGTTCTTACTAGGCTTTGAGGTTCTGATCTTTTTAGAATTAAGCCTATTTGACCTCCTAGATGGCTTAGAGACTTTAGGTGTGGCTTTTTGTTTACCTTTGGAGGAAGGGGAATCTAGTGTTGATATATTTAGCAATGCTTCAGCAACTAGAACCCCGTTAAGAGAGATTGATATGACCTTTTTTTTGAAGACAAATATTTTTAAAGGAATGAAGGTTTCTCGCGGGAGTATGGGTTTATGAAGTGATGGAGGTTGAAGCTAAGGGTTCA
This sequence comes from Taxus wallichiana var. yunnanensis, assembly GCA_018340775.1. Classification (NCBI taxonomy): domain Eukaryota; kingdom Viridiplantae; phylum Streptophyta; class Pinopsida; order Cupressales; family Taxaceae; genus Taxus; species Taxus wallichiana. Next base: position 446,764,470 of record CM031239.1, read on the forward strand.
TGTGGATGCAAAGAAGAAGTAGCAGAGCCTCTTTTATTTTTCTTACCCTTTCCAAACAGATCATTAATATGCTTTGCTCAAGAAAAATATCCCAAATTTATTGTAGGATGTTCATTTTCCAATGCATGTTTAACAATCAAAGTGACAAGACAATGACAGGATAATGCATACTTTTCCTTTTGTGATTCCCTACTCATCTTCTTCAAACTTTCATGCAATAAATTTGGTACATTCACATTTCTGCCATTCTTCAAATGATTTAGCAGTTTAAAATGGACAATGTTTAACCATGAATATCGACCCTCATAGGTAAAATATTTTATGATATAATTTGACACATCTTCCAGAAAGGTTTTAAATAAGTTTGTAGAGTACCTTGTCTATCTACCACAAAGTTGTCATCCTCATCTGAAAATTCTACATGAGATTCCTATGGGTTCGATTTTATGGGAAACATTTCACCTTTTGTTGGTAGTCCAAAGTGACTACAACCACTATTTCATCATTAAACTTAACTTACAAACCCTTTACTATTGTCTACCCATCCTTGAAGGTGGTAGTGAATTTTATGACCATAGCCTCATTGAAACCTTGGAACTTATTGATGTAATCCATCTAACTATTATCGTGAAACTACTGGAGAATTCGTGGCTAATTCAACTGCTGTGAATGGTCTATTGGTTCATTTATTATCAAGTATCCACCCATTGTTAAGTACCGCAAATTCTATAGGCTCTGCGAAGCAAGAGGTGTTTCCCTTCGAATTGGTGATGCAAAATTCAAATGAGTGAAGGAACTCAAGTGTTGTATGTTTTCAAATTTTGTAACCAATTCACACGTAGCTCAAAAGGGCATGCATTAATTAGATTTTAAGGATACACCCATGTGAGGTGATGAAGTGGAATGATGTGGGAGACATGTCACTTTATAGAAGGTGAATTTTTTTATGATAATTAAAGTTTATTGATGACTCAACACACATATTAATTAAATATAATTATTCTATCATTACTTTATTTAAGGAAATTGAGTGCACTTAACTCGAGATATACACCGTATGATTGTGACATGTGCCTTGTTGGAGTTCATGCCCTTAGATGCATGCATGAGGCTACATGTTGAGGTATTGTGTGACTCAGCAGTAGTTTTGTTACTGAGACCCTATTGGTGTTGGTGCTTACGTATAGAATAAACTCCATAATGAATTCAATTAATTCCTAGAGAGGGAAGATTGAATTTTCTAGTGCTAACTATCTTCATCTTTTTGTGCTTGTTTAGTTTGGGTTCTTGATTCTTCATAAAATCAGGTTCTATAAAAAGGAAATCAAAATATGATTTGATTGTATGATGTTTCAAATATATGTTCTAGTCTTTGCACCACCTTATGTCATTAGAGATTATGCAACCATTGTTGCAAGTACTCTAAATCTTGTAAAACAGAATGCTTTGATAAAATAAAACATGTTAGTGAGTGGTGTTGATCACCATGAAGGTTGATCACATCACTTTTATTCCTCCACGTGGTATCTAAATATGGATAAACCATGCCACTAAAAATATCATTTCCTTAAACTTTAGAAGATGAACCATCAGGTTCAATTTTTGTTCTCAATTCTAATGTTCTTGTTTCTATTCTACTCTAGCCTCCTCTAAACCTGTTGCATGAAGGTTTTCTTATCAACGAGCTTTTTATATAACCTAAATCTATGACCATTCACCAAAGAGTTTTAATCTCACAGATCAATAGTGGCGAGTTTCACTACTCCATTGGGAAATATCTTCTCAATCTCATATGGACCTAGCCACCTTGTCTTGAGTTTTCCCATGTGGTATTTGTATTTGGATTCAAAGAGAAGTGCCCAATCATCATCTTGAAATTGTCTTGTTTTGATGAACTTTGTCATGCCACTTGATCCTTTATTTTCTTACCACCTCTATATTATGAACAACTTGCCTCCTCATTTCATCCAACTCATTAAGTTGAAGAATCCTTTGCCTCGAGCTTCGGAAAAATCTATACCCAATTCCAATCTGAGTCCTTAATGTCTTGTGATCAAACACAATAGGGAGGACAACGGTCTTATCGTATAGTATCTCAAAAGGTGTGAATTCAGTTGTTGTCTTCCATGTGGTATTGAATTCCCATATTTCCTCTGGAAGTCTTTCCACCAATCCCTTCTATGCAATGCAATGGTTTTGTCAAGATGACTTCAATTTCTCTATTGGTTACTTCAACTTGGCCATTGGATTGTGGATGATAAGGTGTAGAATTCTTATTCTTGATTTCATATTCTATAGATAAATCAACAATACCTTTAGCAATGAAGTGGGTAACTTGATCTGTGACAATATCTCTTGGCACTCCATACCTTGTAAAGATATGGTCATATAGGAATTTTGTAACTTTTTCACTCTTTTGATTTGGTAATTCTTTTACTTTTGTCCATTTGATGAGGTACTCTATGTACACCAGAATATACTCTTTTTTTGAGACTTAGGATCTATGGGACCAATACATTCCAATCCCCATTTGTTAAATGGTTACAATAAAAGTTGAGGCTGTAATGACATTTCATCTGATTTGGTAGGCTTTCCTGTTCTTTGGCACTTATCACATCTTCTTACATACAATGATGTATCCTTGTGTAGTGTAGGCCAATAATACCCTCGTTGTTAATACTTTATGAGTTGTCCTTTTTACAAAAAAATGTCCTCCACATGGCTAACTATGGCAGGATTTGAGGACGTCATAAATTTCCTCATCATCTAGATATCTTATCATAACATTATCCTGCCCAGTGTGGAATAGGAAACCAATTATCTAAGAAAACTTCACACTTTTCTTAACAATATATTTCTTTTCAGAATATAGATAGTGTGGAGGTGTCTTACTTGAAACCAAATAGTTGGCTATATTAGCATACTAGGGTGTCTTGGTGGAAATGGAAAACAAGTGCTCATCTGGGAAAGAATCATCCACTATTGCTTCCTCATTATTATTCTCCATTCTTGAGATAAAATCTGCTACAACATTGTATTTCCCAGTCTTATCCACAATTGTTACATCAAACTCTTGTAAGAATAACAACCATCTAAATATCCTACTACTTAAAACTTGTTTTTGATCAAATATTTAATGGTAGCATGATCTGTGTGGATAAAAACTAGATATCCCATGATATAGTGCCTAAATTTGTTAATGGTGTATACTACTGCCAAAAACTCCTTCTCAGTGACTATGTAGTTAAGCTCATCATGCTACAAGTTTTTAATAACATAATAGATTGCATAATTGAGCATCCCATATTTATTTCCTACAATAGCTCCAATGGCGTGATCTAAGGCATCAGTGTGTATATGAAATGGAAAACTCCAATATGGTCCTCTTAAAATAGGTGCAGAAGTTAACATTTTTTCAAAGTTTGGAATACAACTTCACATTTCTCTCCATACGAATGCAAATTCCTTTCCCAAAAAAATAAAAAATGGTGCTGTAATTTTGCTGAAATATTGAATGAATCTCCTCTAATACCCAACATGGCCCAAGAAGCTCCTTACATCCTTCTACTTTTCAAAGGGCGTTGGCAGGTTTATAATCACCGATATTTTTATTGATCTACCTGATTCCAAAGAGATGATAGGTAGTGGCCTAACACTATCCCCTTAGACATCATCATATAACATTTTTCATTACTCAAAGACAAGTTATGCTCCTTGCATCTCTTGAAAACTTTGTCTAAGTTCTTCATTGCTTCATCAAAAGTGTTACATGGACTATAAAATCATCCATGTATACCTCCATACAATCATTGGTTAGATCTGAGAAGATGCTAAGAATTGCTCTTTGAAATGTGGTAGGTGCATTACATAAACCAAAGGGAAGAAAAAGTATAAAAATTTCCGCATGGGCATGTGAGTGTGGTCTTGTCTTGACAATCTAGTGCAATTTGAATTTGGTCAGTAGCCATCAGAATCGTCTAAAAAAGAAATTCTTCTTTCCAACAAGATTTTTAAGTACCTGATCAATGAAAGGAAGTGGGAAATGATCCTTCTTTGTTGTTGCATTCATCTCCCTATAGTCCACGTAGATCCTCCATTTTCCATTCTTTTTAGGTACAATAACAAGTGGTGACACCTTGACTATTTGAAATTGGTTATATACATCCAACATCCAATAATTTCTTTAATTCTTCTTTCACTATATCCATCATTTCGGGTTCATTCTCCTCTATAGCTATCTTATTGGTTTGTAGCTATCCTTGTTGTATATATTATGACTACAAATTTTAGGATGGATTCCATGCATGTCTCCATAATCCCATGCAAATTTTATCCTATATTTTTTGAGAAGTGCAATTAACAATCGCTCTTGCTACATGCTTAACATTTTGTTCATATTGAGTGGCTTGTCGGTGTAATATCCACTTGTTTAGAAAGATCAGTCATGGAGAATATGCTACTCTTTGTATAATTTAAGATACAATCATGTGGAAGAAGTTGGTGTAGGATGCAGTTCTTACCTGGAACATTCTTAGTGCTTTACTGCAGCAAGATTTGATTTTTCAGACAACTTATGCATTGCAATTTGTCATCTTCTTCTTTATTCTTACCATAATTATTCTATAGAACATTTGAAAGAACAACATCCTCCTCTTATCCTTCTATTATGCATGACTTCTCCAACATCATGAGTTCTTTGAACCGAGCTCGGTCGTCTTCTCGGTTCTTCCACCCAAACGGTTTTATATTCTTCATTGAATGGATATGTAGGAGGGTAGAACATAATATTTTTAGTGCCACTTCCATTGGAGATGATCATATTTCTAGATCTACATACAATGAATGCATCAACAGTTGCTAACCATAGTCTTCCTAGGATGATAGGATATCCCCTAAGCTCGTTTTTGGTGAAGAACAATGAAGTCAACAGGGTACTCCCAGGATTCTATCACTACTACCACTTCCTCCAAAAATCCTTCAGGATTTACTTTGGATATATATATACAAGCTGCAAGACTATAGCTGTTAGTATTAATCCTTCCAATTTTAAATCATCCATGATTTATTTTTTCATTACATTTATTGCTTCCCCCAGTGTCAATCAAAGTGTGTTTTTATTGTTGTCAGCCAAAATGTGGAACTTAGCAAAGAACATACGAAGGTTCTCACATAATAGTAAAACACATTCATAAGCACAAAAGAGTCGAAAAGGATCACACATGAAGGATAGAGACAAATTCGGGACTTAGCCATTTTCATGATGATGAGCTATTTTTGGAGATAGCATACCGAACACACAAAATGGTTAGAAACTTGGACAACACGCATTGGCTATTTTTGGAGGATCGACCACAAATCGATTTGCATGGGTACAGTCTGCGAATAGATTTACTACCGACGAGTTAACTAGAATAATTCTATTGTTAGCGCACTTGCATGTGTGGCTATTATCATGTAATCGGCATGTGGCTAATATTAGCATGCGACTTATTTTGGGATTAGCTAAGCGGTGAAGGGAAAGTTCCCACCCTTATAAATATGTAATGAACTATGTAAGTATAGGGATAGTATGTAAGAACTGAGTTATTGTGAAATTATACTTCCAAATCTGATGCGCACATGAACTATGGTATTATCTATTGTAATAATCTTCGTGTATTTATCATGTTTAATGCAATGAAGTGTATTGGCTGAATCAAAGTATCAAATCATGAGTATAATTAGTTCTTACATACTTGATTTCATCATGGTTATCATTTAAGTCTATTATTCTCTAGATCTAAATATGAACATGCATTGTAGATCGATATATTAGTCATGGATTTGAATGCTTTAAGTCTTCATTATGCTAACATTCTAAAACATCAAACCTAAAGATGGGCCTGGTACCTTTGTGCACTTTGCATGAGCACTCGGTCTAGGTTGAGTGATGTGCCAAAGCACGCCCGGCCTTTTCTGTGAATTCTATGTTGTATCATTGGTTCCATTACTTTGGGACCTCTTTTTCGTTGTTATTTTCACGATGAAGACATATCGGTTGACACTTGTAAGTGATGAGGAGTGGATACATGACCTAGAAGAAGAATACACATGGAGGTTAAACATTGGATCTGAGTTTAACACACACATGTGGGTGAAGCGAATCTCAGTATGACTATTTATTTGAGAAATTCTTCGCTATCTTTCCGATACAACTATACGAGTGGCTAGTTACTTATGCATCTAAACAGAATTGGAGGTATCGCACCCTTATCTGGATGCATGAAGAATTTTAGGCCCTTTATGATGCTGAGTTGATTTGGACTCGTGTTATGGTTACGTGGTTCCATGGTGTTTTGAATAGTTATATCTTAGAGTACTCAATTTCCACTTATTCGTGCCCAAAAGTAGTTGAATTCCAATTTTTACAATATCCAAGGAGAACTTACTTGCAAGGAATTCCACTGAAAATCAAAAATTTGATGGTAACCCTAAACTTGGAGAGTAAACTGATGGCTAACTAAACCCCACCACGTGCAGGGGTAGGAGTAGGCTTGGTGAAAGATGTCGACCTAGTGATAGAGAGGTAGAGAGAGGAAAGGTGGCTTAAGTATAATGAGGCACGCGAGAGGGAGGTAGAGAAGCAATGGGAGGTTGTAGAGTGAATGGCATTGTGGAGAAAGATAGTTCGGGAAGGAGTTGAAGTTCACACAGAAGACGTGGAACCCGAGCATCAGGAACTCCCCATTTGGGAAAGCATGATAGGGAACCCTCCTCGGCCTCACACGAAGCGTGCTAGTAGAAACAACCTAGGCCGTGGGTGCGCATTTGAATCCACCTGAAACTTTTCCCTTGCGCTTGGTCTTCTAGTATCTAGTATAAACAAATAGTCAGCAAGCTAATTCAAGCAGTGGGAGAGCAGGAGTGATTCATATAAGAAGCAAATTGCGATGGCAACGCAAAAAATTTTGTTGTTATATGGGAATACCTTTTAAGGTGTATCATCCACACAAATTCTAGGCACATATATTTTTGGACTCTCTTCTGGGAGTAGGTACACTTCACAGAATGTCGGGTATAGTTTAGTACTACTATTGGGACACAAGGAAGTACATCTTCTGGCCAACCCTAGCTATAGGTTCAAGATCAAGAGGTATAGGTGGCTCTAGTTCCGATGGATCTGGTGGTTCTAGAGGTAGAGGAAACACATGAGGTTCTAGATCAGGTGGGCAAGGTCTACACCAACCCCAAAATATTTACATGGAGATGTCTCTTCATCTCCCAGAGTATAGGGGCATAGAAGATGCTTGTTGAACATGTACACATGTGTGAAATACTATGGCATGCAAAAGGAATCATGGATTTTGAGCGTAGGGAAAGCTAATTTTCTACTACATTACAAGGGTACACACATAGGCTGGTACATAAAGTTTGACCTTGATTAGACTTGCGTAGACTATACAACTTTAAAAGATGCTTTCCTCAAAGAGTTTCACATCCCTGAGTTCGAGAAAAGAGTATAAGTGTGCTCAAGGATATTAAGAAAGGCACTACTAGAGAGTGTCGAGAGTATGATGCCCATTTCAAAATGTTATTATCTAAGTTGTCTTATGATATTCATGCAAGTTAGCATGCACAATGGTTTGTTGGAGGTCTGATTACACCTTTTAAGAGGGCACTATCACATAAAACATACACTAATCCACGTGAAGCACTTAAAACTGCCTTACACACCAGGTAGTTGGAAGTATAGACACTGGGGTGAGCCCATTTTTAGAAGCATAGATCACAGCTATGGAATAACAGTTGGAGAAACTATCAAAAAATTAAGCACATGAGATGCGCATAGGGATTTGGTGCATAGATTGTGAAGTGTAAGTTCACACAAAGGATAGTTGTCCCTGAAGAACTATGCATTCATTGTTGTTAGACTATGAGATATGCCATTTAAACCATGATGCTAGTTGTTGCCCATTACTACAACACACGATAAGGAAGAACGTCACTTGTTACTTTAAGATTTATGAGTCCATGACTCATAACATAGAAGACTTCCGGATGATTGGTCGATCAAAAGACGCTATAGATATTGGTGTACAAAAGACAAGAGTTTTAGATAACTCTAAAGGAAAGAATGAGCATCAAGATTGGGATCACAATTAGGTGCTATGATCATAATGAAGGGTGTTTTGAAGGCGGTCATGGCAAAGGTCGAGGATACCGTGGTGGATTCGGAGGATGAGGCCATGGTGGCGGATGAAGTGAGTTCCCTCACAAAACATGTTATACATGTGGATCTCCTGACCACTACAAGTGCAAATATCCTCAGAATATTACATGTTCTTTGTGTGGAAAGAATCATAGTTATGAGGAATTCCCAGGCTTGTATGAGCATCTTAGCAAGTAACATAAATAGGAAAAAAAGGTGTAAGGATGGTTAGAATACAACGTGCACTATGGAAAATAAATGGATGCTTAAGTTGGAAGTAGAATCTGAGGTGTTGCAAGTAAGGATCACTACCCGCGCTAAGGTGGCACATGCCAAAGAAGCATTGCAGCAAAAGCCTACATCACTAAGGAGGAGGTTTTACATGCATGGTACCCAGATCCCACCCATCAGAAGGAGGTTTATTAGGAAACCATGGAGGTACTCAGGAATCTTCAGGGTGAAATACAATATTTAAAGGAGAAATCACGGAAGATGGAGAAAAAGAAAGAATTAGAGATGGTCCAAACTGATATGGATGACTTGAGAGAAGTGTGAAAATGTTGTGCTAAGAAAATATCATTCCACTGTTAGGGAATTGGTTAAAGGGAAACACTCTGCGTGCAAGTATTGAGACTGGACGGAAGATCTGCACATGAGAATCTTCCCCCTCATAGCCTAGATTATGACAAGGAAATCACTCTAAATGTTGTTATGGATGGGTGACTATTGATTAATATATTGATTGATATATTCGCGGAAGTCAATGTTCTTACTTTAGATGCATGGGTACAAATGGGGAGACCCCCATTGCAGCCATCCTCTAATGTATTGTTCATGGCTAATCGGACTAAGGCCACTCCCATCGAGTTTTAAAGATGCATATATTACCATACAAGGATCCAAGTTCACTGGAGATTTTGAGGTCTTAAGCTACTGAGAGGAAGATAACTTACCATATCTCTGTGGGGTGTCTTTGGTGTTATACAAATAATGTGGATCTTCGGTTCAATAAGGGTTATATCATCTTTGAAAACAAGGAGGAAAGAGTTATTATCCCTTTACTAGATGGAAAATATGCACCCTATGTTGAGCCCTTGAGTGAGGAAGACATGAATAGGATTTATGTATGTGTTGTTCGGATCCAAAGGTACTTGAGCCATCTAAAGAAGGAATCATTCAGTGGGAGGATGCACAATCTATCAGTGATACTACAAGTGTTGCTTGTGATAATTTGGCTCATAGCACTTATGAGTTGGTGGGGCACAAAGTAAAGAGTATATTTTATAGGGATAACAGACCACGTTATATTAGGAGAATATGTAACAACTCGGTACCTCGTTACACCGGATAAGGAAACCCTATGGTGTTCATGTGTGCCATGGAGGAACAATGGATAGACCAATTAGAGAGATGGAATATGCTAGCATATACCCTACACGGGGACAACATCGTGTTGGTGGTGGTCCAAGGATAATATTGTAGGATGGAATGAAATTAGTATTGCTTTTGCCACTACATTCTTTAGGAGCAATGCACCTACTCAAATTTGTACTTATCATGGTAATCAACCTATTCAACACCACGTTCAACAGTGTGAGAGACTTTGGACAGAGGGGTAGGAAGCTTTACCACCTTCGCTCTAGGTGCACAAGTTTTATTCCACTTTACATGGCTACGTGCATGCTTGGTATGTCTATGCAGAACTCCATAGAGAGACTAGAAATTGGCAAGATTTAATTGCAGGAATGACCCAGACATTTGAATTCTTCTCTACCAAGCCTCGGTGGAAGAAGCATTAAAATTCATAAAGCACTTAACTATGGGAGATAGTGCCAAGGCTAAAGAACTCCTTCAGGAGTTATTGGATGAAGGAAACTCAGGAGCATGTTTTGTTGAAGAAATAGAGGCCGATGCCACACTACTTCAATGCATGCTTGCCTTGAGAAAGAAAAAGGAAAAATGGTCTACTTAGTGGATGACGAAGAAGTAGAAAATATGGATGTAAACCATTCAACAGGTAGGCGTGAGGTGTTGGACAATGTAGATAAGACCACACGTGCCTATCATGAACCTATGAAGACAAAGAAAGTGAATATTGGATCAGATGTTGAGCCTAAGGAGGCCATAATTGGAGACTATTGGTTAGACTCTGAAGTGGAAAAAATCATAGAGTTACTATGGGATTATCAAAATTTATTCCTCGAGGGTACCATGAACTTAAAGGCATGCATGAATCATTAGGAGAGATGAAGATAAATCTTAAGGAGGGTGCACACCCAATTAGAAAGATACCCTATAAGATGAACCCCAACTTGTGTGAAAAGGTCAAAGAAGAGATTGAAAAAATGTTGAAGTCTGGAATCATCAAGCCCGTGACGAGTCAGAATGGGTTAGTCCAATGGTGATTAGTATCAAGAAGGATGGAAATATTAGGATTTGTGTGGACTACATGGAGCTAAATGTTGCATGTGTGACTGATCCCTTTCCTACGCCATTCACTAAGGAAATACTAGAAGGTGTTGCAGGGATGTGAAATCTATTCGTTTACAGATGGGTTCTCTGGGTATCATCAGGTTAGGATTGCCCAGGAGGATCAGGAAAAGAATACTTTTACTACTGAATGGGGTAGCTTCACCTATACTGTGATGCCTTTTGGTTTGAAAAATGTGTCTGTTATATTTTCATGCATAGTTGTTCAAGCATTCAAGGACTTTATTCACAACTTCTTGCAGGTCTATTTGGATGATTGGACGATGTATGGATTAGTTAAAGATCATTGTGAAAATCTACACTTAATTTTTGAAAGATGTAGATAGTTGAGTATCTCTTTGAACATCAAGAAGTGCATATTTTCTACACCATTTGGAATACTTTTTAGGACATTTAATCTGCAAGAAAGGTTTGTTGGTTGATCCAGCTAAGGTTGCAGTCATTATAGGCCTAAAGAGCCTACCAGTCAAAGTGAGGTGCATGGATTCTTGGGTCACACGGGGTATTATAGAAAATTCATAAAGGGATATGCCAAGGTTGCCACACCTTTAGAGGAGTTACTGAGAGGAAAAATTACGTTCTCTTTGGGAGAACCACAACAGTGCACATTTGAGATATTAAAAGAAAAAATTACTACCGCACCTATTCTACGCTTTCCTTATGGGACCAACCATTTCATGTACATGTGGATACATTTGGCACGACCATTGGCGTGGTGTTGGCTCATCTAAGAGAAGGTATTATAGATCATCCTATTTGTTTTACTAGTAGAAAGTTGACTCATGGAGAGTAGAATTACACAACTACAGAGCGCGAAGCTTTGTCAATGATTTATACGCTACATAAATTCAGATAGTACCTACTAGCTACACCATTTTTCTTTTATACAGATCACATAGCATTGAAGTATTTGTAAAGAAGTATGTTTTATAGGGGTGCATATACATATGGGTGCTCTTATTTCAAGAATTTGATTTCACAGTTGTGGTAAAACCGGGAAAAGTAATTCTAGACCAGATCATTTATCTAGAATACATTTAGGAGAAGAAGCACATGCCATTGAAGATACCATGCCCGATGCACAACTATATAGGTTATAATGCACACCATCAGAATTAGAGGACATTTTTTCTTTCTACGAATAGGTATGACACTAGAAGGAATGAAATCCTTGGAGAAGAAACAACTTGCTATACGCGCGACACCCTATATGTTGATTACGGTGACTTGTACAAGTTAGGATAGGATGAAGTATTGCGTCATTTTGTACTGGAAACTGAGTGCATATATATAATGGAGGAAGCCCATTGTAGTATTGCAGGTCGTCATTATGTAGGTGACGCCACTGCTCACAAGATTCTACTCACTAGATTATGGTGGGAGACCCTATATAAAGATTGTAAAGCATATTGCAAGGCTTGTGATCACTGTCAGCATCTTGGGAAACCAGGTCAATGAGATGAAATGCCTCTAAGACCTATTACTAGTGAAAAATATTTGATAAATGGGCTATCGATTTTGTGGGTCCTATTTCACAAGCCGTGAGCAAGACAAGATCACTCTATATCATTACTTGCATAGATTATCTGACAAGGTGGGTAGAAGTAGTGCACTGAAAGGATTGTACATTGACTATAACAACCAAGTTTCTATGGGAAAATATTATTACAAGGTATGGATGTTTGTTGATTTTTACCAGTGATAGGGGCACACATTTTCTTAATGAGACAATCAAAATTTTATTGGATGAATTCATGATTGCACACCATAAGACAACACCCTATCATCCTCAGGCTAATGGAACTGTTGAGGCTTTCAAAAAAATTTGAGCCAAACATTGACAAAAATATGTGATGTTGGAAGAAAGGATTGGGATGATAAAGTGTCTGCAGTACTTTGGGCATATCGAACAACATATAAAAGGTTGAAAAAAGCCACACCATTTCATTTAGTGTTTGGAGTAGAAGCAGTTCTTCCTATGGAATTCATCTTACCATCTTTGTGTATTGCGTGTGCTGGAGGTTGAGCCAATGAGAAAACATTAGAAGAATGGATTAAAAAGTTAATTAAGATGGATGAGTGACGAGCCATAACATGTTGGAGTCAAAAACAAGAAAATACTAGGCGAAAAAAGCATGGCATGATAGGCATCATCGGGATAAAAAGCTTGAGGTAGGACATGATGGTGCTCTTTTATGATTCTAATTTTTTGCGCCATCCAAGGAAAACTCAAGTTACATTGGTTGGGGTCGTATGTTATCACTCACATACTCAAATTAGGCGCTTATCAATTAGAGGCACTTGATGGAATATGGTTACCTGGTTACTTCAACGGGAGTAGGTGAAGCCCTACTATAAATAAGTCTTCTTGGTGTTTGTAATAAGGCAGTGTTGTCATTTAGATTAGGTTTTCAATTTTGTATTTTCCTTAATGTGTTTCTTTCTTTTTCGCTATGCTTTGTCAATTTAGTTGGTGTTTTTGTGTAATAAGTGTGTTTGCATGCCAGAAGCTAATTACTATTTGAAGAATTTATATGCATAGAGGACTACACATACCCTTAGTGTGGGGTGGTTATTGATATCTAGGTACAAGAATGTTGAAAATAAGTCCACATGAAAGGAGAAAACTGCTATGGCTATTATTCAAGTTGGAGAATTGAAAAAAAAGATTGCTTTTGAAAACAAGGACCATAGTGGGAGATGAATGAAGAAACAAGTATAATGCGAGGTAAGCAGGGGCCATGAGAACTACCAAGAGAAGGTGTAGTGGTGAGGTACTTGGGTGCATGGAGGTGCAACAAGAGAAGTCCACAACTAAGAAGGTAGGAAGGCGTGCTAGAAGGTTATAGCTTGGGTGTGAAGATGTACCACGCAGAAAGAATGAAAATGGTCGATTAATGAAAGGATTGTTGGTAGGTGAAGGATAAATAAATGCACTAAATTTTTGAAAATCTATCTAAGGATGGGATGTGAGTTCATTCTTACCATTGCAATTGTGATAATTTGAAAGATCCAAGTGTGACCAAGCTGCAAGAAGAGTATTCAGGTGCGAAGAGTGTGAATCGAGATGTGATGAGAAAATTTGTGCATAGAGGAAGCTTGCGTCCCCAGTTGTGAAGGGTTTGAGTGAAGCAAGGCATTGCAAAAGAGCTAGGGCACATAATTTTAACTAGGGCACACTGAATCGAGCTAGGGTTTGGGTTTACACGTTGCAGGAGATAAAAGGCAAGTATTTAAAGTGAGAAGATTGCAAGTTATAGATGGCACCAAAGAAAGCACCTACCACAGGAGCTAAGGGAAGAAGAAAGTGGAAGTAGAGGTTGAAATGACTCCTGAGAGTAATTTCTCAAAAATGCAATATCCAGAGGGTGTGATTGTGGGTCAGGAATGGAATCCCACATTTGGAAGAGCAAGATCAATGAGTATAACCATCATACAACTGAAAATAAGGATCTGGATGTGTTATTAACCACAAACACAAATAAGCGCACAACAGAAGACATGCGGATGTATGACAACACTGGGAGAATTTGTTGAAGCTGATTGGAGTTCAATAGTTGTATGAGATCCCTACTTTGGGAAATATGAACCATTATATCGATGGTTGATGAGCATGGTACATGAAGATTTCTTCTACTTTGTAGGACACAGGGTAAGGACCACAGCCATGTTGATCTCAATAGTAATAGGGTTGAAAGGAACATGGGTAGATCTAAACGATGATTTAACTGATAAGGCTGCAATCTTGGAGACAAGGAAGGAGTTGGGGTATACCAAGGGTCCACACAGCATGGAAATTGATAAATTAAAGAAGTACCCAATCATACAAGTAGCTGCACACTTAGTGACAAAGTTGAATGACCAAGAAAGATGGTCACAAGTAAACACAATGTGGCTACACATTGTGAAGAAGATGTCACGAGATTGGCTTACAACATCTCCAGTTACATCATGGAAACTATCATTGAAGAAGCATGCACAAGAGAGAAAATCAATTTCAAGCAATTTTTATTGTCTCTGGTGTTTATGGAAATTGGGGTGCCCGATGGGCCACAAGAGAAAATATGGGAATACCCTATAGATAACAAATATGAGCAAACAAGTCAAGAAAAGGGTGGAGAAGTTGTATGATAGACTCCACGCAGCGTTCAAAGAAGAATGGCACATACCCAAGGAGTTACATTTGTAGTAAGGAAGACATTGTAGTTCGTGGTATACCAAAACTTTTGCATCGTATGGTTTGTAATGAAAAATGGGGCTTGAAGCCCATGGTGAAAATTACCATAGTCCTTCACAACATGATATTTCTAGGCATTAGTTCACCGGTTCATGATTTTTCATCACATAAGATTCAATGTAGACAAGGTAGATTACGAACTACCATACACTGAGAAAGACATATGTATATCTAGGATGAGACTACCTACATTGAGAGGCTTATCTCAGATGTATTAAACATGAAGCCTGTAAGCTTGGTAGTTGGGGACACCGGAGCAACGCTTGTGTACCTTCAACTCAAGCCCAAGCTGGAGAACAATAAGTATGTGGAGAATGAGTTCACACTCCCAGGGCCACCAAAAGGTAAGCATACAATGGAAAATGTTCCAACACCTAAGCCCACAAAGACAATAGAAGTAGATGATGAAGAAGAGGAGCATGAAGATAGTGGTGGTTTGGAGCACAGAGGTAGGAGGTAGCCTACAAATAGGGAAGAAGCTGAGTGTGTGACTACTCCACCCCAACCACAAGAAGGAGATGATGAGGACCTGGATGCAATACAAGGAGAGTGCCACTTCAAAAGAGTATTTAGGAGAACAAGAACCCAAGGTGCTACTCCATAATCAATGTGCAGATCACCTCGAATCTCTCCACAGAAGGAGATAACTAAGAAGAGAAGAAGGAAGTTGAAGTTGAATGAGGAGGCAGAAAAGTCTGAGGAGAGTGTACCCGAATCTCCTACACCTCCAAAGAATGTGGAAGAACCAAAGGACAAATAAATGAAGGATGGAGAAGAAGGAGAAAAGGAGGTAGATGAGACAGTGCAAAAGGCTGCTCAAGGTACATTAGAACAAGCTCAAAATCTTGACACTCAAGTTCCTAAGGGGCCAAGATAAAAAGAACAAGTGGAGAATATATTGCACTGATCATGGGCTACGCTGAGGACACAGGTAAAATTGTTCCACCTGTTTTCAAAGAATAGTGACATAAAAGGAGTTGTATGGGTGGGAGTTGATGGATGAAGACATGGAAACCATGCGCACAAGGAAGCAACTATCATGGTTAATGCACACGCATATGGACAAACCACACTTTGATGTTTGTGAAGAGTCATGTGTATCAAGGAGGTTGAAGAAGACACCTAAGGACATACACATAACAATAAAACCTATTGTTATGTCAGATGAACAAGTGAGAAATGCTTTGGTAAAAGTCTTGACAGAGGTGGCACGACGAAATGTGGATAAGGATGCAACAATTAGGGCGTTAAGAGAAGAATTCAAAAATAAGGATGTAGAAATAACACACCTAAAGCAAGAAAAAGCTTAATACAAAGAAGAACACTATTTTCATCAAATGGCGAGAGAAATTGGGACAATATCATGAAAGAAAAGCCACACTTAGAGCCTAAGGTACCCAAAATGTTTCCTTTGGCAATGCATTATGTACAAACCTTGGTGGACTTGGTGCTTGAAGATGGACCTCTGTGCATGCCAAAGACTAAAGAATCATGAGCGAGAAGCGAGCGGGAAAGGCTTCGGTGATGAGGAAGATTGCATCATATGAGGCATTGCTCTAGAGCTTGCAGGAGGAACTAAAGAAAACAAATCAAGTGTTGAATATTTGTACAACCCTAGAAGCCTTTATAATAACCAGACCATGGTAGAGGACAATGAAGTCCTAAAAGCCATGAAGGATGAGACCTTGGGCCACACAAAATGATTAGCACTTATCAAGTAGAAGCGTGAGGCCCTTACAACAACACAATAACCACACAAGGAAAGGCTAGATGAGCTTAGGAAAATCATCACATAAAAGATGAACTTATTAGAAGGAAGAATGACTGCAATGTCCAACATTGTTTTGGTCTTACAGAATGAGAAAGGAGAGATTGTAAAAGATGAGCTAGATTCAATTACGCAATGGATATTCCAGAAAAGGTAGAAGACACACTCAATGATTGGTAGACTTTAGAGGTAGAAATAAAAGAAGAATATCCATAATTGATTCTTCAAGTTGAAGCAGAAGATGCTTTATAGGGTAAAAGTAATTCTTTTATTCATAAAAATATTTCTATTCTTCTATTCATATTCTTTGATTCATTTTGGAGACAAACCATTGTCGGTGAGGTAATGAAATTAGTGTGAGGTAATGTTGGTCATTAAAAATGTGGAACTTAGTGAAGAACATATAGAAGGTTCATGCGGAAGAGCAGAGCACATTCAAAAGCACAAAAGGGTCGAGAAAAGGATCACGTGTGAAGGACAGAGACAAATTTGGGACTTAGCCATTTTCACGATGATGAGCTATTTTTGGAGATAGTGTGCGAACACACAAACCGGTTAGAAACTTACGCGACATGCATTGGCTATTTTTGGAGGATCGACTACAAAGTGCTTTGCATGGGTACATGTTGAGAATAGATTTACTACTGACAATTAACTAGAAGAAGTCTATTGTTAGCACACTTGCATGTGTGGCTATTATTGTAATGACACGTGGCTAATATTAGCATGCGACCTATTTTGGGATTAGATAAGTGGTGAAGCACAAGCTCCCACCCTTATAAATATGTAATGAACTATGCAAGCATAGGGATAGTATGTAAGAACTGAGTTATTGTGAAGTTATGCTCGGCAAATCTGATGTGCGCATGAACTATGATATTATCTATTGTAATAAGCTTCTATGTATTTATCATGTTTAATGCAATGGAGTGTATTGGCTGAATCAAAGTATCAAATCCTGAGTATAATTAGTTCTTGCATGCTTTATTTCATTATGGTTATCATTTAAGTCTATTATTCTCTAGATCTAGATATGAACATGCATTATAGAATGATATATTAGTCATGGATCTAAATGCTTTTAGTCTTCATCATGCTAACATCCTGAAATAGAAACCATAAAGAGGGTCCCCGTACCTTTGCGTGCTTCAAGTGAGTGCTTATTCTAGGCTGAGTGATGTGCCGACAAGCTTGGGATTTTATTGGTGAATTCTAGGCTGCATAATTTATCATTGTACCATTAATTGTGGCATTTACTAAAGGGTTTCCTAGATCAATATACTTGGGCAGAACTGAGTTCCCAAGCATAATATCAGCTAATTCCAATGACCTATATAGTATATGGGTCTTTCCTCTTCCTGCCTAGCTTCTTAATGCATAGGTCCTTAACTAGCTTATTGTAGATGGGCACATCTTTAATAGCTTGTATCAATGGTATTTTGACATAGGTGTCTTTGAGCTGATTCACAAAGTTAATATAAAATTTTGATATGAGGTCAGTCTTCTTTTCTTGTAACCTTTCAAGAAATGGTGGCTCATTATCTTATGTTTTACACTTGCTGGAATTTTATGCGAGTTCTTTGCGGATTAATGTGCAATGTCTTTTGACCTTGTTGCGGTCATCATGTAGTACTTATGGTTCTTATGCAACCTTAGTAATGGTAGGTCCAGCTTGGTGAAGGAAGTGCTCTTCCTAAGAGAAGATGGATATTGTTGATATCAACATAATAAGTAGGGTATTGAGCTGGTTCAGTGGAATAGGCTAGCTGAGTAGCTTTATTGTTAGGGTTAGGCATTGGTTGAGCAAGTAGTTGTGTAGATTTTGGTTGGGAGCCTGAATGGGGATTAAGCATTAGGGCTTGTTCTTACTACTAATAATAAGAAAATTTGTGGATAAGCTTGTTGGTAATTAGGAGGTGGGATATTCCACTATCGTCCCCTTTAGGGCTTTTGCCATGATTGGGGAGGCTATTGCCATTGTTGTTGTTGGCCTTAGTATTGAGGTTTCCACTTGTTGTTGGTATTGGTTAGGATATGGGGCCCATCCTTGAGGATTATCCCAAGGTGGGGGCTACATATATGAATTATTAGAACAATTTTGAAATGAATGCATAGGGTCTTGTGTCATACCTCCTTGCCTTGGTGGCCATGGTTTCCTTTGAGCAACATAGAAAAATTTCCCATCTTCTATCTCCAACATTTTAAAATTAGGTGAAGCCTCTCTTTCTTGAGCAATGTTAGCCAATTCTCTACATCTATAGTCTGATTTCTTCCTTCTACATGAATGACAGTACTTTGTGAGTGTTGCTTCTGCATCTTCTTTCTTCTTTTTGGTGTGTAGAGCATCCAGTTGATTGGCCATATCATTAACAATCTCTTGCTTCATGTTTTTAAACATGCTAACAATCTATGACTTAGAGATGTCCCCCATTTTTTTAGTAGAAATCCCACCTCTTGATCTTACATTTCTTACTCTTTTCATGGTAGCTCTTGAATAGTTTTTATAGGCATCACAAATCTCTTCAAAACTAGCCTTTGAAATATCTCCTGCTCCTATCAGATCTAGAGCATCCATGTCTTCATCATTGAGTCCCTTCAAAAAGAGTAATTTGAGGGAGTCAAGAGGTATGTCAGTAGTGTGCTTTGACTTCTAAAATTAGAATAGGAACCTTTCTAAATAATTTTCCAGTGGTTCATCCTCTTTTTCTTGCATTTTGTATATTTCACCACCTCCTTTGTTGTTTGGTCTATAATATTCTTGGTACTTATTTAGGAACTTATCCTTCATTTGTGTCGATGTAGTAACAACATTCCTTCCCAATCCCATGAACCACCTTAAAGCTGCATCTTTGAATGTTTCAGAAACCATTTCAATTTATGTGCATTAGTGGTATAATCATAGCTCCTGCACAAAACATCAAACTCAAAGAGAAAGGTTTTGGATCTTCTGACATAGCTCTCTGGAAAATTGACAAGGCGATGGAGAAATTTTCTTCATACCAGCAGCTACATTGTTGTCAGTGATGGGGAAATCAAAGGTGGTTGCCCCATTTTGAGCATTTTGGTCTACTTCTTCTACCATTCCTAGCTACTCAGGAGCAGCTATAGAACCTTCACTTAGAGGATTGTCTTCAAAAATCAAACCTAGTACAAAGCTTTCTTCTTCAGAATCTTCAAAGGTAAATGAAGATATTTGTGCTACTTTTGGATTAGGTAAAAATCTACCATGGGCATCCCTTGGATGGTGATTGTATTAAATACTCAACTCATTTAATAGTAATTATTTTGGGGATTTAATGTAAGGTAAATTCCTAAAACCTAGACTACTTTTAAGGAGCGAAAAACCATTATAAAAATGTAATAACTTAGCAGTGTCCCCGAAATGACACCAAAAATAGTGGTGCAAATTAATTAGTAGCAATTA
Organism: Taxus wallichiana var. yunnanensis; assembly: GCA_018340775.1. Classification (NCBI taxonomy): domain Eukaryota; kingdom Viridiplantae; phylum Streptophyta; class Pinopsida; order Cupressales; family Taxaceae; genus Taxus; species Taxus wallichiana. The sequence continues at coordinate 446,784,577 of CM031239.1, forward strand.
GTATGTTTTTCACTAATCCATATTCATTTATTCATTATATCTAGGAACACAAACTTTCAACTTTGCCAGTGTTGTATACACAGTTACATGTGCTTACAAGGTATAAACTAAAAGATTGTTGTCACCACAATTAGAAATACGGGGTAATCTATGTTGCGAGATGAAATTAAATGCTAGAGTTAATTAATAAAGAAGATAAAAAAATAACACATGTAAAGGAATGAACTTTCTGCAATACTAATCTATGCATGTAAGGAACTAAAATAGCAAACAAAAAGGAAAGGGGTTTAACAAACCACAAGTGGGCCCTGCGTTGGGCAATAACCCTTCCTAAGGCTTGTTTCTACACATAAATGATAGAAATCAGATTTTATTCTTCAGAATGAAACTTACAACAATTCCTCTACTATGGATCGATATCTACTACATTCTCACTGCTCTCTTTATAATCAGCAGAGACGTGAAGAGACTCTTTCAAACTAACGGAAACATTTTGATTAAGTAAAAGATGACTACCAAAAACATTTTAGATTCTTATGCATGTAATCAGAACATAGGAAAAGGTGTTGGAATACAACAACATAACTAAGCTGTTTAGTCTAGCAATTAAGTTAAATCAACTAGTTCCATAGTAGTTGCGAGCATGATCAAGTATTGAAGTGAGATTTGTTTCTTCTTGTTGTATGCTTGTTTCTTTATTAGCATGTGTGAACTCGGTGGATTATCCATGTTGATCAAGGTTTCCACAATCACGATCTTGTAAATGTGTGTGTTCTCTGTTGGTTGTAGGTGCTTTGTTGTGGACAAGTCGATTCTTTGCATGTCGATTCTTCTGAGACGAGTCCATTTCATTGTGATGAAATTCCCTTAGCTACAGTTAGTGATAGCATATATTAGCTTCTTGCAAACAAGTATGCCATCCAAACAAAGCACTATTAATCATTTCATTGTATCTAAGAGATTAACATACACATTCAAAATCCATAAAATAGAACAACTTAGTGATAGCTATATTAATTAATATAATTGCCATAAGTTTCAGTTTAAATGGAAATGTTTGACAATATAATAGGGATAAATAGTGCAAGGGTATACAAAATATACAAAAGATGAGATAATTAAAATAGTAATTAAAGGGTCTCATTAGTGTTAATCCCTCCTAAGACTTGTAACTAAAAGTTATTGAATAAAACTTAGATTCTTTATTGAATTGGCATGATATTACATCTAGGAACAAAAACAACTTCTTTATATGTGTATCCTCTATTCTCTAATTCTCCATCTATATAGATTTCCAACATTTTCCTCTTTTCTCTTATACTCCTCAATTATAGAAAAACGTGAGAAGAAGAGTCCAACTAGGAGTCTAACAAACTAAGTAAAAGATCTTCGATGGAATAAGTGGAAGATCTCAAATAGAAAAACATGTAATAGAACTAATTAACAAGTGCCCAAATATCAAATACATAACTCAAGTAACCGTCAAGTTCCTAAAATCACATATTTAACTACTCAATCATTCCTTAAGTGAGTTGCGAATGAATAATTATATCCATTGTTCGGTTATCTCCTAGTTCGTCATGTTCGATTGTAACCACCTCTTGAATGACACGTACTGGACTTGGAGTTTCATTCTTCACATTCCAAGAGATCCTCATAGTCATGGATTTTTTGTTATAGGTGATCTCCTTTGGCTGTGGATGAGTTGTTGTGGACACATCCTCTATTGTAGGTGAGTCCCTTTTGTTGTGGATGGGTTCTGTGTAGATAAGTCCTTTGTTGCATACATGTTCTGCATATATAACAAGTTTCTTGCAAACAAGAGTGACATCACATAAATTATGATTCAAACAACTTATTGAAACCATGAGAATAAATGCACACACAAAATAACATAAAATAAAGATAACTAGACATAACTATATTAATGAGTATTTATGCCAATAATTTGAAGTTATGATGATAGTGTTCAATAGTATATAGAAATACAAGGACATAAATTTGATGGATTATTGAGTAGATAATGTATAACACTTAGCATAATGCATACATAATATTCATGCGGAAGAGCGAGAGCACATTCAAAGATGTGGGAGGATCATGAAGGAATCACAATGATCTATTTTTGGAAGATGGAATGTGGAGTACACAAACGGGATAAATACTTGCATGAAACACGCAAGATATTTTTGGAAGAGCAGCTATGGAGCACTTTGCATGGGTGCAAGCTAAGAATAGAGTTTCTATTTCCAGTTAACTAGGAGAGCTCTATTGTTAGCGCACTTGCATGTGTGGTTGTAATTGTAAAGGCACATGGCTATTTCCAGCATGTGACCTATTTTTGGAGTTATGTAAGTGGTGAAGGAAAGTCCCCACCCTTATAAATATGTAATGATCTGCGTAGTATAGGAGATGTATGTGAGAACTAAATTACTATGAATTTATGCTTTGCCAAATCTGATGCACACATAAACTATGGTATTATCTATTGTAATGAGCTTCTGTGTATTTATCATGTTTAATATAATGGAGTGTATTGGCTGAATCAGAGTATTAATCCATGAGTATAATTGGTTCTTGCATGCTTGATTTCATCATGGTTATCATTTAAGTATGTTATTCTTTAGATCTAGATCTGAACATGCACTATAGAATGATGTATTAATTATGGATCTGAATGCATTAAGTCTTCATCATGCTAACATCCTATAAAACAACCCTAAAGAGGGGCTGGTACCTTTGCACGCTTTGGGTGAGCGCTCAGTCTAGGCTGAGTGATGTGCCAGTGCACTGGGATTTTACTGGTAAATTCTAGGCTGCATCATTGGTTCCATTGTTGGACCTCTTTTTCAGTTGTTTTTAGGATGGTTCACGATGAAGACATACTAGTTGACCCTAGCAAGTGTTGAGGAGTGGATACATGACCTAGAAGAAGAATACACATGAGGTTCAACATTGGATCTGAGTTTGATGCACACACATGGGTGGAGTAGAATCTGTATGATTGTTTGTATGAGAGCTTCTTCACTATTTTTCTAGTAGAACTGTATGAGTGGTTGGTTGCTTATGCGTCTAAATGGAATTGGAGGTATCACACACTTTTCTTGGATGCAAGAAGAATTTTAGACCCTTTATGATGTTGATTTGATTTGGACTTATCATTGTGGATACGTGGTTCCATGGTGTTTTGAATAGCTATATCTTGGAGTACTCAATTTCCACTTATTCATGCCCAGAGGTAGCTAAATTCCAATTTTTATGATATCCCAGGGGAACTTACCTAAGGCATTCCACTGGCGATCAAAATTTTGATGGTAACCCTGAACTTGGAGAGTAAACCGATGGCTAACTAAACCCCACCATGCACGGGGGGGGAGTAGGTTTGGTGAAAGATGGCAGACCTAGCGATAGAGAGGTAGAGAGAGAAAGGTGGCTTAAGTATAATGAGGCATGTGAGAGGGAGATAGAGAAGTAGTGGGATGTTGTAGAGTGAATGGCATTGTGGAGAGAGATGGTTCACAAAGGATTTGAAGTTCACGTAGAAGACGTGGAACCGAGCATCAAGAACTCCCCCATTTGGGAAAGCATGATAGGGAACCCTCCTCGGCCTCACGTAGAAGTGCGCCAACACCCAGTAGAAATGACTTTGGGCCATGGCACACATCATCAATCCACCTAACAACCTTTCCCTTGCACTTGGTCTTCCAGTATATAGTATAATAAACAGTCAGAAAGATAATTTTAATAGTGGGAGAGTAGGAGTGAGTCATAAAAAACACATCGATGGCAGTGCAAACATCTTCATTTTGTATGGGAGTACCTTTTTGGGTGTATCATCCACACAAAATTCAGGCGCATAGAATTTTGGACTCTCTTCTGGGAGTAGTAACACTTTGTAGACTATCAGGGTGTGTGCAGTTCAGTACTACTATTGGGACACATGGAAGTACATCTTCTGGTCCGACTCTAGCTATAGGTTTGGGATCAGGAGGTATAGGTGGCTCTAGTTCTAGTGGATCTGTGGTTACGAAGTAGAGGAAACATAAGAGGTTATGGATTAGGTGGGCAGGGTCCACACAACCCCAAATATTTACATGGAGATGTCTCTTCATCTTCCAGAGTATAGGGGCATAGAAATATGTTGTTGAACATGTGCACATGTGTGAAATATTGTGGCATGTAAAAAGGAATCATGAACTTATGAGCATAGGGCAAGTCAATTCACTACTACATTACAAGGGCACACACAGTGGTACATAAAAGTTTGACCCTGATCAGACTTGCATAGACTATGCAGCTTTAAAATATGCTTTCCTTAAAGAATTTCATATCCTTGAGTTTGAGTAGAAGAGTATAAGTGCACTCAAGGATATTAAGCAAGGCACTACTAAGAGTGTTAGAGAGTATGATGCTCATTTCAAAACACTTTTATCTAAGCTTTCTTATGATATTCATGCAAGCCAACATGCACAATGGTTTGTTGGGGGTCTGATTACACCTTTTAGAAGGGCACTATCACATAAGACATACATTGATCCATGTGAAAGCACTTGAAGTAACTTTACACGTTGAGGCAGTTGGAAGTATAGACACTTGGGGTGAGCCCATTTTTAGAAGCACAGATCACAGCTATGGTAAAGTAGTTGGAGAAGCTATCAAAAAATTCAACACATGAGATGTGCACGGGGATTTGGTGCATAGATTGTGAAGTGGAAGGTCACACAAAGGATAGTTTTCCCCATAGATCAGTATGCTCATTGTTGTTGGACTATGAGATATGTCATTTAAACCATGATGCTAGCCATTGCCCATTATTACAATGCGCAATAAGGAAGAACGTCTCTTGTTACTATAAAATTTGTAGGTCCACAACTCATGACATGGAAGACTACTGATTGATTGGTCAGATCCATGATGCTATAGATATTGGTGTATGACAAGACAGAGTTTCAGATAACTCTAAAGGCAAGAATGAGCATCGGATCGGGATCACAATCAAGCGCTATGATCGAAATGAAGGGCATTTTGAAGGTGGTCATGGGTAGAGGTCGAGGATACCATGGTGGATTCAAAGGATGAGGCCATGGTGGTGGAAGAGGTGAGTTCCCTCATGGAACATGTTATACATGTGGATCTCCTGACCACTACAGGCATGAATGTCCTCAGAATATTACATGTTCTTTTGGGAAAGAATCATAGTTATGAGGAATTCCCAGACTTGTATGAGCATCTTAGTAAGCAACATAAACAAGAAAAAAAAGGCGCAAGGATGGTTAGGATACAACACGCTAGTGGAAAATCAAGTGGATGCCCAAGTTGGAACCAGAATCCGAGGCATTGCAAGTAAATCATCACTACCCTTTGAAGTGGCACATGCGTGAAGAAGCATTGCAGAAGAAAGGCCTACCATCACTAAGGAGGAGGTTCTACATGCATGGTACCTAGATCCTACCCATCAGAAGGAGGTTTATCAGAAACCATGGAGGTACTCAAAATCTTTAGGTGAAATACAATATTTAAAGGAGCAATCACGGAAGATGGAGCAAAAGAAAGCATCAGAGATGGTCCAAAATGATATGGATGACTTGAAATAAGTGTGCAAAATGTTGCACCAGAGAATATCATTCCATTATTAGGGAATTGGTTAAAGGGAAACACTCCATGCGTAAGTATTGAGACTGGATGATAGATCTTGCATGTAATCTTCCCCCTCATAGCCTAGATTATGATAAGGAAATCACTCTAAATGTTGTTTTGTGGATGGGTGGATTTTGAGTAATATATTGATTGATATAGGTGCGCAGAAGTCAATGTTCTTACTTTAGATGCATGGGTACAAATGGGAGACCTCCATTGCAGCCATCCTCTAATGTATTGTTCATGGCTAATCGACTAAGGCCACTCCCATCGGAGTTTTAAAATATGCATCCATTACCATACAAGGAGCCAAGTTCACTTGGAGATTTTGAGGTTTTAGCTTGGAGGCGAGATAGCTTCCCATCTCTATTGGGGCATCCTTGGTGCTATGCAAATAATGTTGATCTTTGGTTCAACAAGGGTTATATCAGCTTTGAAAACAAGGAGGAAAGAGTTATTATCCCTTTAACAGATGGAAAATTTGTGCCCTATGTTGAGCCCTTGAGTGAGAAGACCTGAATAGGATTTATGTACATGTCATCAGGATCCAGAGGTGCTTGAGCCATCTAAAGAAGGAATCATTCAGTGGGAGGATGCACAGTCTATTAGCGATACTACAAGTGTTTCTTGTGATAATTGGGCTCATAGCACTTATGAGTTGGTAGGGCGTGAAGTAAAGAGTATATTTTCTAGGGATAACAGACCACGTTATATCAGAGAATAGGTAACAACTCGGTACCTCATTACAGAGAAGGAGACCTTATGGTGTTCTTGCATGCCATGGAGGAATAATGGATAGACCAGTTGGAGAGAAGGAATATGCTAGCATATACCCTACATGGGACAACAACACGTTGGTGGGTGGTTCACAAGGATAATCTTGTAGGATGGAATGAAATTAGGATTTCTCTTGCTACTAGGTTCTTCAGGAGCAATGCACCTACTCAAATATGTACTTATCATGGTAATCAACCTTGTTCAACACCACATTCAGTAGTGAGAGACTCTAGACAAAGGGGCAAGAAGCTTTACCACCTTCACTCTGGTGCACAAGTTTTATTCCACTTTACAAGGCATGCATGTGCTTGGTATGTATATGTAGAAACTCCATAGAGAGACTGGAAATTGGTAGGATTTAATTACAGGAATGACCCAACATTTTGACTTCTTCTCTACTAAACCTCCGTAGAAGAAGCATTAAAGGTTATAAAGTGCTTAACTATGGGGGATAGTGCCAAGGAGGAGAACTCATTCAAGAGTTATTTGATGAAGGAGACTTAGGAGTGCATTTTGTTGAAGAAACAGAGACACGATGCCACACTACTTAAACACACTTGCCTTGAGAAAGAAAAAAAAAAAATGGTCTACTTAGTGGATGATGAAGAAGTAGAAAATATGGATGTAGACCATTCAATAGGTAGGCATGAGGTGTTGGATAGTGCAGATAAGACCACACGCTGCCTATCATGAACCTATGAAGACAAAGAAAGTGAATATTGGATCAGATGTTGAGCCTAAGGAGGCCATAATTGGAGACTATTGGTCTAGACTCTGAAGTGGAAAAAATCATTGAGTTACTACGGGATTATCAGGACTTATTCCCTCGGGGTACCATGAACTTAAAGGCATGCATGAATCATTAGGGAGATGAAGATAAAGCTTAAAGAGGGTGCGTGCCCGAGTTAGAAAGAGACCCTACAGGATGAACCCCAACTTGCGTGAAAAGGTCAAAGAAGAGATTGAAAAATGTTGAAGTCTGGAATCATCAAGCCCCTGATGAGTCAGAATGGGTTAGTCCAATGGTGATCAGTATCAAGAAGGATGGTTAGATTAGGATCTATGTGTGGACTATAGGGAGTTGAATGCTGCATGTGTGATGATCCCTTTCCTACATGCCATTCATTGAGGAAATACTAGAAGGCATTGTAGGGCATGAAATCTATTCATTTACAGATGGGTTCTCTAGGTATCATCAAGTTAGGATTTCCCAGGAGGATCAGGAAAAGACTACTTTTACTACTGAATGGGGCAGCTTTTCCTATATTGTGATGCCTTTTGGACTAAAAAATGTGCTGTTGTATTTTTCACACATAGTTGTTTAGGCATTTAAAGATTTTATTCACAACTTCTTGCAGTTTATTTAGATGATTGGATGGTGTATGGACTTGTTAAGGATCATTGTGACAATCTGTGCTTAATGTTTGAAAGATGTAGATAGTTGAGTATCTCTTTGAACATCAAGAAGTGCATATTTGCTACACCATTTGGAATACTTGTTAGGACACATAATCTACAAGGAAGGTTTGTTGGTTGATCCAGCTAAGGTTGCAATCATTATCGGCCTAAAAGAGCCTACCAGTCAAAGTGAGGTGCATGGATTCTTGGGTCACACGGGGTATTATAGGAAATTCATAAAGGGGTATGCCAAGGTTGTCACACCTTTGGAGGAGTTACTGAAAGGAAAAGGTACATTCTCTAGGGAGAACCGCAATAGCGCCATTTGAGACATTGAAGGAGAAACTTACTACCGTGCCTATTTTGCTACTTTCCTTTGTGGGACCAACCATTTCATGTACATGTGGATGCCTCTGGCATGGCCATTGGCATGTGTTGGCTCAGCCTAGAGAAGGTATTATAGATCATCCTATCTATTTTTAGTAGTAGAAAGTTGACTCTGAGAGTAGAATTACACAACTACAGAGCGCGAAGCTTTGTCAATGATCTATGTGCTACATAAATTCAAAGTACTGCTAGCTACACCATTTGTATTTTATACAGATCACATGGCATTGAAGTATTTGGTAAACAAGCCCATTTTATAGGGGCACATATGCAGATGGGTACTCTTATTTCAAGAATTTGATTTCACAGTTGTGGTAAAACTAGGGAAAAGTAATTCAGACCAGACCATTTATCTAGAATACAATCAGGAGAAGAAGCACATGCCAATTGAAGATACCATGCCCGATGCACAATTATATAGGTTACAATGAGTGCCATCAAAATTAGAGGACATTGTTGTCTTTCTACGAACAAGTATGACACTAGAAGGAATGAAATCCTTAGAGAAGAAACAACTTGCTATACGCGTGACACCCTATATGTTGATTAGCGGTGACCTGTACAAGTTAGGTCGGGATGAAGTATTGTGCACTTGTGTGTTTTGAACATGAGCACATAGATATCATGGAGGAAGCTCATGGTGGTATTGCAGGTGGCCACTATGTGGTGATGCCACTACTCACAAGATTCTACTCATTGGATTATGGTGGGAGACCTGTATAAATATTGTAAGGCATATTGCAAGGCTTGTGATCATTTTAGCATCTTGGGAAACCAGGTCAATGAGATGAAATGCCTCTAAGACCTATTACTAGTGCAGAACCATTGAAAAATGGGCTATATTTTTGTGGGTCCTATTTCACCAACCACGCATAGAGATGGATCATGCTATATATCATTACTTGCATAGACTATCTAAAAGGTGGGTAGAAGCAAACCTACAAAAGGATTGTACAATGGCTATCTGACAACATACCAGGTTTTATGGGAAAATATTATTACAAGGTATGGATGTCCTTTGAGTTTGACCAGTGATAGGGGCACACATTTTTGAATGAGACAATCAGAATTTTATTGGATGAATTCATGATTACACACCATAAGACTACACCATATCATCCTCAGGAAAATGGGACTGCTTGAGGCTTTCAACAAAATTTTGAGCCAGACATTGACAAAAATTTGTGATGTTGGAAGAAAGGATTGGGATGATAAAGTTTCTATAGTGCTTTGGGCATATCGAACAACATATAAAAGGTTGAAAAAAGCCACACCATTTCAGTTAGTGTTTGGCATGGAATAGTTCTTCCTATGGAATTCATGTTACCTTCTTTGTGTATTGCATGTGCATTAGAGGTCTAGCTGATGAACAAGCATTAGAAGAATGATTGAAAAGTTAATCAAGATGGATGAGCGATGAGAAATAGCACGTTGGAGTCAAAAAAGAAAAAAGGCTAGGTAGAAAAAAGCATGGCATGATAGGCACATTAGGATAAAAAGTTTGAGATTGGACAGATGGTGCTCCTTTATGATTCTAAGTTTTTGCCATCCAGGAAAACTCAAGGTACATTGGTTGGGGCCATATGTTATCACTCACATACTTGAAACAAGCATGCTTTCCAATTAGAGGCACTTGATGGAACACTGGTTACCCAGGTACTTCAATGGGAGTAGGCTGAAGCCCTACTATAAATAAGTCTTCTTGGTGTTTGTAATAAGGCAGTGTTGCCATTTAGATTAGGTTTTCAATTATGTATTTCCTTAATGTATTTCCTTCTTCATCACTATGCTTTGTCAATTTAGTTGGTGTTTTTGTGTAATAAGCGCATTTGCACGCCAAAAGCTAATTATTATTTGAAGAATTTTTATGCACAGAGGATTGCACATACCATTAGTGTGGGGTGGTTATTGATATCTAGGTATAAGACTATTGAAAATAAGTACACATGAAAGGAACAAACTACTACGGGTGCTATTCAAGTTGGAGAATTGTTAAAAAAGATTGCTTCTGGAAATGAGGACCATAGGTGGAGATGAATGAAGAAACAAGTATAACACAGGTAAGTAAGGGGCCATGGGAACTACCAAGGGAAGGTGCAGTGGTGAGGTACTCGGGTGCATGGAGGTGCATTGAAGAGAAGTCCATGGCTAGAAGGTAGGAAGGTGCACTGCTAGAAGGTTATAGCTTGGGTGCGAAGATGTACCACATGGAAAGAATGAAAATGGTTGATTAATGAGAGGATTGTTGGTAGGTGAAGGAGCAATAAATGCACTAAATTTTTGAAAATCTATATAAGGATGGGATGCGAGTTCATTCTTACCATTGAAATTGTGAGAATTTGAAAAGAGCTAAGTGCAAATGAGCTAGAGTGAATCATGTTGAGGTGTGAAGAGTGTGAAACCAGATGTGGAGAGAAGATTTTGTGCAAGAGAAGCTTGCATCCCCATAGGTGAAGGGTTTGAGTGAAGCGATGTGCATTACGAAAGAGCTAGGGCACACAATTTTCCACTAGGGCATGAAGATTCGAACTAGGGTTTTAACTTGCTTGTTACAGAGGATAGAAAGGAGATATTTTCAAATGGCGTCGAAGAAAGCACCTGCAACAGGAGTAAAAGGGAAGAAGAAGGTCGAAGTGGAAGAAGAAATTACTCTTGAGAGTAATTTCTCAGAAATATAGTATCCAGAGGGCATGATTGTGGGACAAGAATGGGATTCCCACATCCATAAATGTAAGATCAACGATTACAACCATCACACATTGGATAATAAGAAGGAACTAGATGCGTTGTTGAGCACGAAAATAAACAAGCACACAATAGAAGACATGCCAGTGTATGATGATGCTGGAGAGAAGTTACTAAAGTAGATTGGAGTCTACCAGTTGTATGAGTTGCCATACTTTGGAAAGTATGAACCATTGTATCGATGGTTGATGAGAAGAGTCCATGAGGACTTCTTCTACTTCACCGGATGGAGGGTTAGAATCACAGCCACCTTAATTTCAATAGTGACAAGATTAAGGGCCTCAGGAGCAGATCTAGAGAGTGACTTAACAGATAAAGCAATGATCTTGGAGAAGGAAGGAGATCTAGGATATACCAAGGGTCCACATGGCATGGACATTGATAAATTGAAGAAGTACCCAGTGGTATAGGTAGCTGCACATCTGATAACAAAGTTGAATGACCAAGAAAGGTGGTCACAGTGAATACAATGTGGTTGCATGTTGCAAGGAAAATGTCTCAAGGAGTGATCTACAATATCATGGATTACATAGCAAAGACAATCATTGAAGAAGTGTATATACATGTGAAAAATTAGTTTTGGCACTATTTTATTATCTTTGGTGTTTATGGAGATTGGAGTGCCTCGATGGGCCAAAGGAAAATATTTGGGAGTACCCCACGAAAATAAATCTCTAGCGAAAATATTTGATAAATACTTATGTGAAAGGGACCATGGTGGGCCATTTAAATAGAGGGTGAGATGTGGTATGATAGGCTCCACATGACATTTGAAGAGGAGTGGCACATACCCAAGGAGTTACCTTCGGTGGTGGGTAAGGTAGTATAGTTCATGCGGTCTACCAACATTTTTTATCATGTGATTTGTGATGAAGGATGAGCTTGGAGCCCTTGGTGTAAACTACCATATGCCTTCACAACATACTTATTAGAGGCATCATTCACTAGGTTCATAATATGCACACCACCTAAACTTCATCATATAAGGTAGATTGTGATTATCACACTCTGAGAAAAACATATGTATATCCAAGATGACTACCTACATTGAGAGGCTTATCTCAGATGTAATAAGCATGAAGTGGTAAGCTTGGTAGTCGGAGACATTGGAGAAGTGCTTGTGTATCTTCAACTCAAGCCCAAGTTGGAGAACAAAAATATGTGGAAAATGAGTTCACTTCCAGGGCCACCTAAGGGTAAGCATATAGTAGAGAATGTGCCAACTCCATAGCCTGCAGAGACTATAGTGGTGGATGAAGAGGAAGATGAATGAGAAGATAGTGGTGGCCTAGAGCATAGAGGACAAAGGCAACCTACAAAAAAGGTAGGAACTGAGTACGTGACTACACCACCTCAGGTGCAAGAAGGAGGTGATGAGGACCTGGATGTAGTACAAGAGAGATGCCACTTCAAAAGGGTATTCAGAAGAACCAGAACCCAAGGTGCTACACCACAGTCAGTGTGCGTAGATCACCATGACTCTCTCCATAGAAGGAGACAACTGAGAAAGAAGAAGAAAGTTGAAGCTGGATGAGGAGGTGGAAGAGTCTTGAGGAGAGCGCGCTGAATCTCCTACACCACCAGAGGACATGGAAGAGCCAAAGGATGAAGAAATGAAGGATGGAGAAGAAGAGTAAAGGAGGTAGATGGGACAATGCAAGAGACTACTCAAGGCATAGCAGAACAAGCTCCAAATCTTGGCGCTCAAGTTCCTAAGGGGCCAAGATCGAAGAGGACAAGTGGGGAATATACTGCACCGATCATGGGCTATGTTGAGGACACAAGTAAAATTATTTGTGCCCATTTCCAAAGCACGGTGGGCCTTAAGGAATTGTATGGATGGGAGATGATGGATGAGGACATGGCCACCATGTGTGCACAGAGAAACAATTATCTTGGTCAATGCAGACACATATGGATGAACCAAACTTTGACGTATGTGAAGAGTCCTGTGTATCAAGAAGATTGAAGAAGACACCTCAGGCTAGACACATAACAGTAAAGCCTATTGTTATGTCGGATGAACAAGTAAGTAATGCCTTGGTGAAGGTATCTACAGAGGTGGCAAGGAGGAATGTGGATAAAGCTACAACTATTAGGGTGTTGAAAAAGAAGAGATCAAGGCCAAAGATGTAGAGATAGCGCTACACAAGAGAAGGACTTAGAGAAGAAGAAGAACAATGCTTTCATCAACATGGCAGAGGAAATTGGAGACCATGTCCTAAAAGAAAGACCACATTTGGAGTCTAAGGTACCTAAAAAATTTCCTTCGGCAATGCATTATGTACGTACCTTGGTGGATTTGGTGCTTGAGGATGGACCTATGCACATGCCAACACCAAAAGATCCTTGAGCAGGAAGTAGAGAAGAAAAGGCTTCGGTGATGAGGAAGATTGCATCTTATGAGGCATTGCTCCAAACCTTTTCATAGACTAGCATTGAATATTTGCACAACTCTAGGTGGTCATCAGGATAAGGACCATGGTAGAGGAAAATGAAGTCCTAAAAGTGATGAAGGATGAGACATTGGGTCATGTAGAGAGGTTGACATTGGTAAAAAAAAGTGTGAGGCCCTTGTAGACAACATAGAACCCCATAAGGAAAGGTTAGATGAGTTGGGAAGATTATAGCACATAAAAGATGGATCTGCTAGAAGGAAGAATGTCTGCTAATGTCCAACATTGTTCTAGTTTTGCAGAATGAAAAGGGAGAAATTACCCAAGATGAGCTGGAGTCTATTGCGGTAGATATTCCAAAAAAAATAGAGGCCACACTAAGTGAATGGTAGACATTAGAGGCCAAAATAAAGGAAGAATATCCATAACTCATTCTTCCAATTGAAGCAGAGGATGATGCAGAGTAAATAAATATTCTTTGTATAGAAATTCTTTAACATTCTTTCCATTACTTTATTCTTTATTGTTCAGGAGTAGCCATTTCCGGGGTGGCAATGTAGTTAGTGTGGGGTAATGTTGAGTAGACAATGTATAACACTTAGCAGAAGGCATACAAAAGATTCACATGGAAGAGAAAAGTGCATTCAAAGGCATGGAGGATCGAAAGGAATCACACACGTGGAGGACAGAGATAGATTCGGGACTTAGCCATTTTCATGATTATGATCTATTTTTGGAAGATGGCATGCGAGCACACAAATGGGAAAAGACTTGTGCGACACATTTGGGATATTTTTGGAAGAGTGGCTATGGAGTGCTTTGCATGGATGTGAGCTAAGAATAGAGTTACTACTTGATAGTTAACTAGGAGAGATCTATTGTTAGTGCACTTGCATGTGTGTGGTTTATGATTGTAAAGGCACATGGCTATTTCCAACATGTGACCTATTTTTGGAGTTATGTAAGTGGTGAAGGGAAAGTCCCCACCCTTATAAATATGTAATGATTTGCATAGTATAGAGATGTATGTGAGAACTGAATTATTGTGAAGTTATGCTGCCAAATCTGATGCACGCATAAACTATGGTATTATCTATTGTAATGAGCTTACATGTTTTCATGTTTTAATATAATGGAGTGTATTGGCTGAATTAGAGTATTAATCCTGAGTATAATTGGTTCTTGCATGTTTGATTTCATCATGGTTATCATTTAAGTCTGTTATTCTTTAGATCTAGATCTGAACATGCACTGTAGAATGATATATTAATTATGGATATGCGCCACGTGTTTTGCGTGCACCAACAACTTTGACATCTTCTCAAAAACCATACATTTTCTACGAGCTCGGATCGGCATGAACCCGAACTTGTCGAGAAAGGTGCCGACATCAGCTACAATGCCTAAAATTCAAATTCAAATTTTGGTAGATCTGGTAGGCAAGAAATGGGAAAACATCTTTATGATCATTAATGAGTAGATCTGATTACTCCAACCACCTAATTTTATATGATCCACCCTCCTTTCTTCTTCAACATGCTAAATAAAGCTTAGGGAAGTGTATTTCATAGATCTCTAGGTGGATTTACAGGCATTCAATGCTTCTTATTGGTGGTTGTGTTTCAAATTCAGATTTTCCCTCCTTCTTCCCTTCTTCCTCCATGGATTCATCTATAAATGTAAGAACAAGGCTCATTTGTTATGTTGGACACTCTAGATCCTTACGTGTTTTTCTAAGGACTCCATTATTTTTGTATTTTGAGTTACAAACCTCTAGATTTGGCTCTTGCATGTGGATATCGACCTCCTTCATCATTGTAACAACTCTGTGCATTTATGGAAGTAATAGAAGCATCATTTTGTGACTATTCTCTATCCTAACGTGTTTTCATTCCTCCTTGCCTTTCCTTTTACGTTGTGTGCTGGTTGTGTTATTTCAGGTCCCTTGCAGTTCCATATTTAGTTGTGTTCCATGAAAATGATATGGTAGATACTTGTTTGGTTGTGTTACTCGTGCCTAGCCTCCCTTCATGTATTTCCTTTCATTTTCACTCAAAACAGATAGTGTTCATCCCTCTTTTCCGGTGCTATCACCTTTTAGTTTAGGTTTCCATTCATGTTATCCTTCTATCCCTGGTCTCTTGGCATTGTTAAATTAGTTTTCCCTTCCAGCACTAGGAGTAGGAGTAGTAGTAGAATTAGATAGAGGAACCGGCCTTCTCTGGAGATCCATTCCAAGCGCAATGTCCCACAACTTGGGGACGGTTCTATTTTGGTCTCAAACACCTCGGCCCTTCTGAGATCTGAGATGCGGGTCCACATTTGAGCAACCAACATGACATCAAAAATAAGTTCAAGGAAAGATTCATATTTACTGAGGACTGTCAAGACCTCCTTGTTCAATTGGCACAAATAAAGAAAGGAGAAAATGAAACTATGAGAGACTTTGCGGCTCATTTTGACCAGGTTGCTCTGCAGGATACTGGGGAGGATTCACCATCAGAAAATAACATCAAGAGATTCTTTATTAGTTCTCAATCACTAGAGGTGGGATTTTCCTATGAAGAGTTCAACCAAGGGATATTGCAGAAGCACAAATATTGGCCATTAAACTTGATGACGATCTTATCCTATCTGGAAATATCAAGAACCCCTCAAAGGGTAAAGATCAACATCCTAGAGATGAAAGAACTAATCCTTTTTACAAAAAATGGAAAATGAGATGGCATCATTGAGGAGGAAATATTTGAACGAGTTTCTTCTCAAAGAAGAAACAAAAATCAGATTATAGGAGTACCCCAAAGGCTTACCTTGGAGGCCCCACCAGTCAATGCAAATTATAGGAGTAAGGAAAATGAATAAGATCTTGAACAAGCAATTGAAGGTGGTGATTTTCTAGAAAGTGATGAGTTTGAGAATGATACACAAATTAGATTCTATGAATATTCTAGAGGTGATGAAGAAGATGAAGAAGATGCACCCAATTTCTCATGTGTGGTATTCACTCGTTCTTAGTATGAGAAAGGAGCACCTTCCTCCACTATTGTTAAGAAAAATAAGACCAAAGATCCTTCTATGACAACTCAGTAAAACATAATAATCGATCGAGGATCTCCACTTCCACCCTCCATGGAGTCTGCATTGTTGAAGCTTGGTCCTATAGAAAATAAGAAGTCTCCAACAATTCCAAGTAATTCTTCTGATGCCTCTTCTAATCCTAAATCTAAATCTCCTCCTATAAAATCTAGTACTTTGAAAGCTCCTAGTGTACCTTTCAAAATTCCCTCTATTACCCAAAAATCTACTCCTATTTGCAAACCCGTGTCCTAAATCCAAAACTATCCCTTCATCACCCTCACCGGCATCTTCTCCTTTTGACTTCATAGAATATGTAAACAAAGCCAAAGTGCATATTACTGGAACCAAATATATGTGGACTCGGTAATGTCCCCTTTCCTACACCTAAGGCCTAAGGGATAATTCAAGTCTAAGCCTTGGTCCTACCCAAGGAGCTATGGATGCGGGGAGCTATTGGGTATGAATATCTAGTCCATGTTGTTATATTTCTTCATTGATATAAGTAGAAAGTGTTTTGGAGGGACTAGATATTATGT